>CM053789.1:31658737-32181237 GCA_028749045.1 Cupressus sempervirens | reverse complement strand
CTCACTCACCTATTTATGGCAACAAACTCTCAATACCTTCTGCTACACACTATTGACTTCTTAGGAGCAGGAGAGTTGTCCACCATTGTTTTCAAAATGACATGCAATAATGCCACTCGGATTGATTTTTGCACATCTCAAGACACATAAAAATTGGACAACAACCAACCTCATCTTGCCAACACATCAAACATAATGCCTTTTGACAATTGCATTGCACTCTTGTTTCTTCCAAAAGACGCTTCCCATGTGCACTCATGCTTGTCCTCCAAACAAGCCAAAACTGACACACTTCGACAAACACATCACATGCAACACAAATTGTAAGATTCTTTACAACAATGATTTATCCAATCTTTACTTGGTCAAATCCTATTAGCATCCAAAAATATTATCACAATAGACAAACCTTCAACTATTTTGCTACAACAAGTTTGTTATTTACACTTGCCGACAAACACACATGGTTCTATCATTGGCTTTATTTTTTGCATGGTGACAAATTTCATACTATTGTTTATAATTGTTCTTCAAACAAACATGCACATGAAGATTAAGAAAATATTTACTTTTTTCAATCATGATTTTTCTAGCAACTCGATGATGTGTAAGACTAGAGAATCCAGGATGAAAAATATGAACTTTTTCTTTATTTTCTAACTATGGTGTTTTACTGCAATAATTTTGTAATTATCGTACATTTTGTAATTATTGTAAATATTTTTTCATGTACATATTGATTGGGAATGATAAAGTATTCATATTGCCATGGTTGAACCAGTGGTGATTGTACTATATCATATTGTTCTATGATGAACTTACGAGTTTAGTAACCAAAGTCTTAGGATTGCATTCACTTTAGGTTTGCATTTTCTCATAGCTTTACACTCCACATAGATCCCATAGCTCTTTGACTTGTCTTTTCCAAAACAAGGGGTAGAATATTCACCATGACTTACATTTCCTCATCTCTTCTGAATTTGATAATCTTGAATCTATTTTCAGGATCAAAATCACAATCTGTTTCTGTACACCAATATTGTTGACATATCATCTTATGATTTTGTCCCCGAGGGGGCAGGTTGATTACATCATTACATTTCTATTAACCAAATCTTGCCTCTTCAATCAAATCTTGAATCATCAATCAAACCTTACATCAAATACTATTGATCAATCAAGTCACTGATTTTCTATCAATCAAACTTTTGACAACTCAAATCATAGCTCGATGGACAAGTATCAGGGCATTCTAACCCTAACTCTTGAGGATTGAACCTTATTCTAAGGATAATCCTATGACTCATGAAAAGTATTGTTATCTATTTATAGACTAGTATCAGTGCATTCTAACCCTGATTGTAGAGGATTAAGCTTCATTTTGTAGATAGTCCCAAAACTCTTTTCAATCACCTTTTAATGGACAAGTATCGAGGCATTCTAACCTTGACTCCTGAGGATTGAGTCTCGTTCTAGGGACAATCCTATGAATTGTGATTGGTATTGTCATAGATAGGTATCGGGGCATTCTAACCTTGACTCCTGAGGATTGAGCCTCATTGTGGGGACAATTCTACAGATTATGACAATCTCTTAGATAGGTATTGGGGTATTCTAACCCCAACTCCTGAGGATTGAGCCTCGTTCTGGGGACAATTCTACAAACATACCTCTAAACATGAACTGATATTGGGGCATTCTAACCTAGAGGACTAAGCTTTGTTTTAAAGATAGTCCTAAAAATCTTATCAATCGGTCTTCATATAATCAAAATTGGAACCGATCTCAATTCTCATTCTACACTTCAAATCAAACTATTCTTTGAATCAATGCACTGCTCACACATCATTTCAAAAAGGGAAAATGTAATCACCCAAAATTGGTCAATCCTTTAATTGCAGAATTATATCTCATGGTGATGGTTCAAATTATATTAATTGAATCAAAGATAAAATGAATTGATTCAAATCAACTATTACAACCCATTTGAATTTTGCACATGAATATCAATTGTAAATTAATTTAAATAAGCAATTATCCTCAAATATTATTTTTATATTTGAAAGAGGACCCCATTTGACTTATGAATATTTTATTCAGAGTGGGATTCGAGGATATTCATTGTTTATTCCATAACAAATATTTTATTTAGAGTGGGATTCAAGGAAATTCATTGTTTATTCTATAATGACTATTTTATTCATTATGGGATCAAAGATATTCATTGTTTATTCAAAATGGAGTTAAATCATTTCTTTAATCCAAGGTGGATTCATAAATCATTATTCTATTAAAGGTGGATTCACAAATCTTTATTCTATTCAAGGTGGATTCATAAATCATTATTTTATTCAAAATGCTCATTATTTTAATCAAAATGGATTCTCCATTTTTGAATAAAATAATCTGAATAGGACCTTCATTTCTGAATTTTTAAATCAAAGTGGATTCCCTTAAAATGATTTTTAATTCATTTTTACCTTCACCATGGTAAATTATCAATTCTACCCCAAGCCCTTGGAAATATCTATAAATACAAGGCATTCTAAGAGCTAAGGGAGGCAATTTTAGAGCAAAGAAACTCTGTTAAATTAAACATTCTTTCTTGCAATCCTAATTCATTCATTTCTTTTCTATTTCAATTCTAGCTTAATGGATTTGTTTCTTAGCTTGATTATACTCCATGCTAGCTTAATATTTCAATTCTAAGTTTGAATTTTACATTCATGCTAGTTTGAATCTCTCATTCTAGGGGTGTTATTGTCACTGATTTGGTCTTAATTTTGAGAGCAATTAATTCCATTTACATACTCATTCCTTAGTTAGAGAGCAATAAGATGGTTTCATATGGTTTTATGCTTGATTTTGATTTGTTCCATATACTAACCCTATGATCTAATGTCTTATTGAAGTGTGTTGGTTTTGTAGATACATGATCCACATTTCTCACACATAGAACAGAGAAATAAGGTTTGACATTCACAACTATGTCAAGAGTAAAATTATTTAACAACCTTCACATTCAACTAATGTTCTCCTTTGACATATTCTAAAAAACGTAAAATAATACATACACAGTTGTAAGAAAAATGGAGAAAGACCGATTGAGGAATCTTTCTCTATAGCAAAGCAAAAAGAAAAAAATGAAAACCAATGCTTTACCAATTAATTGGATTCACCTATTGTTCAACATAGTTTTCACTTGCAAAGAGGGAGAAAAGGGTAAAATTATATTTCTATCTATTGTCTAACTTCATTTTTTTACTAAAATAATGTAATGCTAAATATATTTTGCTACATGCTAATACATTGTGTTGGAGTTCTTTTTGGTAAGGAACATATCAAGTGATTTAAACCTGATACTAGGAAATAAAGATGGGGACAAGCCTAAGGATTAGCTAGATCCTATATTTAGCAAGGCTAAATCCTAGTTCTGGACCAACATTAACATAGTCACTTGGACTCACTTGACTTTAGGCTCTGCAAGGCCAAAGCGGGCAAACCTATTAATCTAGTTGACTTAATACTTTATTTTTTCAAGATTATTCCTTACAATAGAAATGGTCACTATTCTTCTATAATTTGCTGATAAACTCTCTGAGCACAGTGGCTAACTACAACAAAAAATAGATGCAAATAAGTGATGATCAACACTTAAGTTCTTGATACATTAAATAGTAAATTAATTTGTTGTTGTGAATGTTCTACAATTAAGTGAAACATCAATGTATTCTTGAACTTCTAAATGGACTAATGTCTTATCCAATGGGATATAGAGTCAAAGATTAGCAGATTTATACCTTTTTAATTAAGTTGTGATTAAAAGTGTCAACATTAAACTCTAATTCTCATTCTAATTCTCATCCTTTTCACAAACCCTAAACCTTATCCATTATAGAAAGCAATTACCTAATTCTTTAAATTAGCGGCGATCAACAAGAGATATACAATTGTTTAAATTGCATTAAACTGATGAAACTTGTTCATTCAGTCCCAAGATTATGGATATGTGAAAAAAGAGACAAAGCTTAAAGATAATGATAATTAAGGAAAACCTTCTTATTTAGATCTTAATAATGCTAATAGAAACTCATGATATGACATAGAGACAAAGCATAGATCCCAAATATTCACCTTTTGTATTCAAGTATGCAAATAACTGGACTCATTCAGATAACTATAGAACAAATGGACAAATTGCAAAATAATACATGACTCATCAGAAAATTATACAGATAACCAACCTCTACTCTTCATCTTGGAAATCCATATATAGGATTGCAACAAGCTACAAATGAGAGGACACATGTCAAAATGTTAATGGATACAAAACTTTAGATGAAGGGAACAAAAAAGGTACATAGAACATTCTTCCAAAATATTGACTAGAAAAAAGATAAGTAGTTGAGGTAGTAAGAGAACATTTATATCAAGCCTTTAATTTTTCTCCTCCTCATCCTTCACTAACCTGTATACAAAATATCTCAACTACTTCCTATCGACAGAGCTTTAATTTCTCCTAATGCTTTCGAGACATAAATTTCCCTTTTGGTGGGCCACACTGTAGTTTTAACTTCTTACAAGTCCTGAGTGGCTTTGGTCCACCTGGCATCCATGACCGCTTTGGATTCAATAATAAACTTATTTAAATCTATTTATGCCTTAAATAGGGAATCGATTAATTTATTATATGGGATGTCGGAAATGTCTTCAAAAATTGATATTGTAGCCTCTTGAGTCAAAATATTATCAAAAGAAGAAGACCACTCTTTCCATTCTATCACTTATCCAAAATTGGTGGTATGCAGGGTTGTATTCCTTGAGATAAAACCTTCAACTTCCATTGTATAGTTTGCAATTTTCTAGTGAAGAAACCCATCAATTCTTTCACTAGTTCTAGGCCCTACTTCATGATAATTATTTTGTTAGGCAAATTTGGCTTTTTAGCCATTAGTACAATTAACCTCTCTAGAAATTGAATATATGGCCCCTAAAGATTAAATGTGGGTGATAGCCATGATAGTGCCTCATTGAAAAATTGTTCAACATTTTGTAAAGCAACATAAAAATTATGAGCCCTCTGAGACATGTGTTTTAGCACTTTTATCCTATGGCTCATCATATTCTTAAGGACAAGTGTCCTTATATCAACTCCTTGCTAAGTAGATGGAGCATCAATGCTCATTCTTCTTGGTTCTAATGTCTCCTCTTCTTCCAAATCCTCTATTTGTATTAGGGCTTCAACTGTATCCCTGGCTAGTTGTTGTTGACTTTCAAGCTCTTCCCTCTGATTTGTAGCAATTATTTGCTCTGCCTGTGTAAGTTTCTCTCTAAGAGATGCAACTTCATTTTCCAATTCTTGGACTTTGGCCTCAAGCTCCACAATTCTTTCTTTTTATACATGGCTACTTCTAAGCTCATCTTCATAGAGCTTCCTCACGTCAATGTGATCATGTATAGATTTTGACAATCTTGTTTCCATCTCCTCTACCTTGGCTTCATTCATAAATGAAAAATGTTTCAATGCCTTGGAAATATTTGTACCAAAGGTACCCTATAGATTCCATACAATCATATTACCATGATCAGTACTCTGTACATCCATCAACTTTGGCTTATTGGAGGAAGGAGCCATACTCTAAACTGCAAGAGACTTTGTATAAATGTTAAAACCAAATCTTCTCTGTAGTCTTTCTACACCAAATGCCTCATGTGAAATGACATTCTCTTGCCTCCTTATTTGGTCAAGCATAAATGCTTGTTCTAAGTCCCATCCAGGCACCAATAACATGCCACTCCTTTATACTAGATCCTTGGCCTCCTCTAGAGTCATTACTTCACTCTCAGGATTATAGGCCTGTAGCTTCTCCCCAAGTTTTATCTTCTGCTCATCAGATTCCCCTGGTTTCATCTTCATTACTAGTTCACTCTGTTTGATTTTGTATAAGAAGCTTCTAAATTTAGTGGACTTGATGAATTCATCATCCTCAAGGAACTGTTGGGCTTGGATGATTCTATCATATAGTTGAGCTGCTACCAACTCCAAGTCTGTGAGGGTATTCTTTGCTACACTTGCTCTGTTTTGGAGGTAGTTTTGTCTCAAGTCGGCAAAACACTGACTATTTCCTGGCAAGATTTGTAATGTCCTTTATTTCACCTGAGTAGGGATGTGGACAATCTTCTATCTTTTATTTCATTTTTCCATTCATGATGTTTGAGGAACATCATCTTCTTCTACTTTAAGGGTTACATTAGGCTCAAGGCTATCAGGGCACACCCTATGTTCTTCCCCCAATGGTCCCTCTGGCATCTTAGCCATGATTTTAGCATGGTCAATGACCATCTTCCTAATCCTATGAGGATAGGGAATATCCATGTAAAATCCTAAGAATTGGGGATCTATTCTTTTCAATTCTCTTTCCACCCTTAGACATCATCAAGCTTAGCTAGCTTGTCAGCTGCCTCACCTTCTGCAACTATATTTGGAATGACATCCTCATGGGACAATTCCTTAGTGCTGGGCAGTACATAGTTTCTCATCTCCTTAAGGGTGACCCTCATCTAGTTATCAGGGTTATACACTCTGTAGGGGCTAGTAGATAAATTGTAGTGGTGAAGATAAGAGTGGATCTAGTCCAAGGCCTCTTTCCCAATTGTAAAATCCCCAACCTTAAAACAACTACACAAAAATGTTCCTCTATGCACTTTGGGTCCTAGGTATTCCCTATTGACCATAAACAATTTCCATATAAATTCAATTCTTCCTAACCTAGGATAAATTTTGGCAATATATGGGCTGGTTGAGGACAACCATAGACTCTCATTAAAGAAAAGGTGGGAAATAAGAAAACATCTCCCCAATTATGGTCAAGTCTCTTTCCTTTAGGAAGTAGGGTTGGTCTTAAAAGGCCTTTCAAAATATTAGAAGCCCTAAAGTATCCTGGATGTAACATTCTCATAATTACAACACTAAAATTATTGAAAAATGAGATAGAATTAGAAAATGGTAAGTGCTATCCCATACTCGTGTCCACTGCTGCACTAGTAGATCTCCATTTGCATCAGAAGTATGATCAATAAAATCAGAGCTTATGTATCCTACATTCTTGTAGAGAATCAGGTGCATCAACAATGAATAATGATGGAAGGTGAAGTCTTTTAACTCCCCACTCTGAGCCCTGGCAATATTCTCCTTCATCACCTCTAGAATGTAATTGACATAATCATACTCCCCACCATGGTAGGAGTTCTATACATCTCTTGCAATTATGAATTCTGCTCCATAAACCATGTCAATTCCATGTTTCCCAACCACCTTGTGGACACCATATATAGTCTTAACAAAATAGTTCTTAGATTTGTCTAGTGGCATCATCGTTTCCACCTTCTTAGGGTAATCACCCACTTCCTTTAAATCCATGGGAATATGTTGTAGCATTGATCTACCAATATATGTGTTGGTGTTTTCTTCAAATTTCCTCCATAAATCCTTTATATATATAGGTTGACCCATAGCTCCATCCAATCCAAAGGCCTCAATGAATGATTCTAGGTCTAGGGTGCAGACGATGGTTCCATCTTTCCTATGGAAGGATTTTATGGCTAGATTGTAGCATCAAAATATAGCCTTCATCAAGTCTGCATCTATGAAGACCTCTGGAAATATCAATTTGGCAAGATTCTTCTTCCATGGGTTGCACACATGAATTTTCTTCTCTCTGTTATAATAGAAGTATTCAAAAAGCTTTGAACCCATATTTTTAGGGTATATAGCATCTCTATAGAGGGCATATAGATCACTAAAAGCTTGGCCATTTACAGAATTGGCATTGGAAGAACCAGGAAAAAGCTTCATCCATTCTTCAACGAATCTATTCAGTTTCTTTTGTCTGGTTTTCCCTTCCTTAGAGGTTGAAGGCTCTTAAGCAACCATGTCTGAAGCTTGAATCTCTTCCACTTCTTTGTCAAACATCTTGACACTTATGCCAGCAAAATACAGGATATGGAAATTGCTCTGTTCTCAAAAGCTTTGAAAATAACAATCTAGAATGCACTGGAAGCTCTAAAACTACTCAAATTCTCTCTCTGTAAATGGCAAACTGTGATTGTGAAGTGGGAAAAACTTTATAAACTAATATATGCAAATCAACATTCACTTTGCATTGATTTTTAACATGATTGAAACATGATATCAACTCATTCTGTTAACTCAAAGGAGCATTGTCATTACTATCTAGTACTGCACTTAATTCTTATTGGTTGAGAACTTTATCATCATTTCTAGCTCAAAAAAGTGGCATATCATTTTAATGTCAAAATAGGGCTTACAATGCTACGACCATGACTAATGAAAAAACCTCTTGTATTATCTTACAACTGAAAAATTAGTCTCCTAATGTTACAAAAACCCTTGAAAAACCCTTTTCGACTAGTTGGACACAGTAGAAAAACCCATCTACAATCTTACGAGTCCCTCATTGCCACAGCATCAACACTAACCTTTTCTTCTTCTACGATCTCTCGACAAATAGCTTTGTAGCATCATAGTTTAACCTCTCTCCTCATATGATCCTACAATCATAGTTAGTTTTATCATTTCGTAACATCTCTATTGATCTTTCAAGCTTCTACGATATCACGACAAATAGCTAACCCTTTGCACTGTAGCATCATGGTCTTTATAATTTTCATGTGTGATCTTACAACCACGACTTCAGCGTAACATCGAAACACCTTTATTACCTTAAGATCTTACGATAAACCTTTTATTGTAAGATTGGAGACACTGCATACCACATAATAACAATATAAAATTCCTTTTCAGTCCCACTGATCCTAACTGAGCACATATCTAGCATTCGTACTTCTGTTCTAGCCAATTAGAAACTGGACACTTGTCTAACAGTGCACCATCACCTTTGCTTGCCTTTAAAGTCTTTATGATCTTACAACTATAGATACCTCATATCATCGCAACATTCAAAAATTGCTTTCATGATCCTATGATATACATTGCTTTGTAATATCGTAGCACCTCTTTTCATTGTTTCCTATGCCACGATGGCCTCCCTTGTCGTAACACCAGGAATTACCGCAAACTAAACCTTTAAACTATAATATGATCTTATGACACAAAGGAAATCGTAAGATTGGAAAGACAAAAATTACCATTCATGATACAATGACAACACCTTTATCTTGAGATCATAACATTGAAAACATCTTCTTACGATGCTCCGCTAACCTACTTATTGTAACATCATAGAAGATGATGTATAAGGGCAAAATGAAAACCTGCTTAATTTCAAAGACTAGGGTTAGGGCATAGACCAATTTGATGGAGATTTTTTGCAATGTGAGATGAAAATCAAACCCTAGGGCACTAAACCTCATGTTTTGGACAAAAATAAAAATAACTAAATTAGGGCAAAACATGTTAGGGTTTCCTCTACAGATGAAAACAAGAAATATGCAACCCTAACAATCAATTCAACATTTTCATTAAAATTTTGAAAATCAAGCTTAATGAAAAATGGAGCTATCACATTGCACCCATTTTAGGTGCAAATGCTAGTATATAAAAATAATTCATACTTTAAAATATGTTTAATTTTTAGCCATGTTTCAAGCATGGAACACATTGATCAAACTGTTGCTTCAACATCCATGAAAAAGGCATTGTTTTCCCAAACTTTTTCAATTCAACTTAAATAGACCCTTCTTATGTTTCTTATTACAAGACTGGCCTTGGTTTTCAATAAAAATGGTTATAGGGCAATTTGGAAATCAAAACAAATTGGTTCACTCTCTTGGGAGAAACAATGAGCAAATACCAACCACAACAAGGATGCAAAGAATCTAGTTCCTAGCATCATATATTTTGAATTGAAGCTTATAGTGTTCAAATAAAATAACTTGTTCAATTGGCTACTTATTAGTATCCATTTTGCTAGTATTTGTTAAGTTTAATTATTTAAATAAGAATTGGTTTTTTCTGTAGTAAATTGTGCATTATGTTAGTTTAAAATCTAATGTATTAATTTTTAAAATAAGACAATTTTTATTTTACTTTTAACATAGATTATATTAACAATCACCTTACTTTTTATTGAAAATTTAAGCTTACAATGCTTCGTAATTGTCAAGAGATCCAATGACTGTTATTATATGGGTATAGAACCCCCGATATTATGTGTGGTTACAGATTCTCCCCAAAATTATTGTATTCTAAAGAGCCTTAAGATAATAATAACATGTGTACTAATAGCTAATAACATGTACTAATAGGAAATCACACATGTACTAATATTTCATTATTTTTTAGCTTTCTTTGTCATTGATTGATTAATTATTGCAAAAAGTACTATTCTATTTGTATGCAAAATTGGATGTTTCCAATAGCTTTAGCAAGGGTGCATCCAGGCCAAATATTTAGGTTTGAGGTGTATTACAATGGCTTACACATTCAAATACTCTTCTTGGGCTTTGAATGTGACCACTAAATACTTTGAATGAGGAAAATGGGTAATCGGGTTGCAATGCCATTACTTTGGTCTAAACTAGAACTTAGGTGTCAAATAGACACTATTTAGAGCATCCTAAATAGACAAATTAAAAAAATTGTCCCATGTTGCAATGGGAGAATTCCAACGCTAATAGCCTGGGCTTGAGCCCTAGGAGAAGGTATCTCATTGATATAATGCAACAAATGTGGAGAACAATGATATCTAGTACAAAGGGAGACAATGGTCGAATGAGGAGAACATTGCAGGCTTTTTACCATGCAAGAAACACTATGTTTTAAATCTGGACCTGGAAGCACCTCCAAGGGAAAGGCTTAAAGTGGCAATGTTGGTGAAATTTGATCCTATTTTTTCACAAGAAAAGAATGTTCATGTAGTTGGGAAGGCTAATTTAGTTACATATAAAGGTCCAACTATGATTTCTTGTACTCTACAAGCTATGGCAATTTTGCTGAAGGAAAGTAAGGATTGGGACAAGTTCATCAACCTAAGTGCTTTTGACTATCCCCTTGTCACATAAGATGGTAACTCTTTGATTGGTTTATTTTACTATTTTTTGTGTACGTTGGACCTTCTCATCACTACATCTCTTAGTGCCATGCATTTACAATGTTGTATGACCACAAATATGAAAGGGTATGTCAAACCATTTGGAGTCTATTGTCAAGTGACAAGAGTAGTAGGCTCAAAGTTGCTCATAAAGTGTGTGTGCGTCACACAGAAGAGTTATGAACAAAAGTGAAGACATGGATAACATCAAAACATGATCTGAGCTCACTTAGTTTCACATCAGAGCAAAAAACAAATCACCCAACTGAGTAATAAGTTCCAATAGATAGAAAATATCTTTTAAGCCCAAGTTTATCAATTCCATAGCTCTGCCACAACTAATTACACATTATAAAATAAAAGAATACAGATGTGAGAGATATGCAATTTGAAATTCTTATCTAATATTTAGAACAACAGTTGGATATCTGTACGACTGCAACTCTCATAGAAATAAACATTAAACTCTAAATATAAAGTCATATATTATTGTAATTATATTACCAATTAATTTTTAGTAGCATAGATATTTAAAAAATCTTTCCAAAAGACGCAACTATATTTTATGATTTAGGTATTTATTGATTTTTGATTCATTACATAGGACATCTAGATGTTTGGAGATTGATATTTTTTAATTCAACATGTTTAAAACATTAATTTGAATGCATACGCTTCAAAGGGACTTTTGTGGGTGTGGTGCTTCACTCTAATTGGGGCATGAATTGAGTGACTTTGTCTTAATGAATTGAATAGTATGAAACTTAAAATAACCAATTTTGATCTTAGTAATTAATCTTTCTAAACCTTCAATTTTAATGATTTGTTATTACTCTAAATTGGATCTGGGGCCTCTATATAAATGAAAACAAGTAATTTTTCTTTCTTGTTACTTATTTGAAGCTCACATCTTTGTTACCAACTTTGACTGACCTGTACCTTCAAATATTTGGATATTTGTTTAAATTTGACACTTCACTATATGCTTAACTAACTTTTTATCAAAATAACTGAGACTTAAACAAGTAGATAAGCAACATATAGTAAATATAGTGGCAATTTTTCTTATGGTGCTTTCAGGGATTATAGTGGTAAAAAAAAGTGGGTGAAACCTACAAAAATGACATTGCCATAAATCATAAATTGTGAAAATGTTATCACTTTTAGTCACAAAGAACATTGTCCAAGGTATTATGAGATACTCTGTCCTGGACATTCATAAGTTATTGATATGCAAACTTCTTTAGATTGGGTCCAGAGTTTGCTGGAAAGCCTTTTTTGCCTATCTCAAGCTTACCTTATTGTAAGAAGCTTTCTCTGGTCTGTAACTCCTATTTTTTGAATAGTTGTTTATATTTACATCTTTGACCTTTTTCTAGAGATGTGTTAGCTAGTCCAATTATTATCAGTGGCATTCAAAACAAATTCTTATGCAAGTTCTCCAATAGTATGTGAAGGATTTTTCTTCTTCTTTCTCATTACTGATGTGTAACTAAAGTTAACAAAGAAGCATTTCCATTATATTCATTCACGTGCATAAGAACAATCAAATTTATGCATATATATCACATCAAACTTAGGAAATAGTTATCTCATTTTTTAATCTACTTCATACCATATAAACTAATTTTATAGGTTTGATGCTATAGAGGATTCCAAAGATGTGAACCTCGAACAACCATTTAAAAACAAGTTTGAAAATAAGATACATAGATATAGTAATGTCTACTATAGTATTTAACCTACGCTATTAGTAGAATATTGTCTCTAAGCATATTAGCAATATAGAAATCTAGTTTATGAGGCTTCAAAGAATTTTCTAACAGAGGTTATTTTGATAAAGTAGTCTGCAATTTATTTATTTTTCTTTAGCCTGCAATATTAGCAAAAGAAAAATGTTACATAGTTGTTGCTGATATATGAAACATTTCTCCAATAATTCCTATTTCTAGTGCTTCCTTAAATGTATTTATTAGCTTACTTTTTGACTTGTTTGAGTGGTCTGAAGCAGATTGACATGCATAATTGCATTGGCTTGGGTCAGTGTGAAAGTGCCTTCAATGCAAAGCTCTCTAAGCATGAATACAACATTGGATTTTTGTTGCATATATTCCTCATACTTGATGCTATGGAGTCATGGGATTAATTGGTCAATTAATTTATTGTCAATGAAGCATTGGATTGGTTGTTTATTTTCACCAAAAAGCAATGTCTTTAGGTGTAACTTGTGCACATAGTTGACATCCTGCTTGCATCCAATACACTATGTGGTTTCTTCATTGAGGATTCTATATCCTTCAAATATGTGTTGGCAATGTGGATAAAATGTAACAAATGAACTAGAGAATGGATTTGCAATCTTCAATTTCCCATTCACCTATTAGAAAGTGCAGGCTATTAGTGTCGGTTACATTTAATAGTGATAGTTGTTTACATTTTAGCAATATTTTTATATTACCTCTCTAGTTTTTTGCATTATCTCATGTAACATTTGCAATGTCATTTTGTCATTTAATTTGCAAATAAATATGGAGAGGCTTGTACGAAGTGTTTGTTTTTTGTCAGTCTTTGTTACAATGTTTCTAAAAAGCAATGCTAGTGTTTCATGTCAGGCAAGATGTTCTTCTGCTGAGATGAAGTGTTGAATAAAATTTGGATGGATTTATATCTGCATAAAATATATAGATATAGAGTTCAAAATATTACATGGAATATTTGCATAATAAATGCTCTATTAATTAGAATAAGAATAATTTAAGAAATAATGGCCATTAATTCTTACCTGTGCTCTATCTTCCTCAGAATGGCTATCCTTTATTTCTAGAATGTTGAGATTGCCTTGCTTTTGTGTTGCAACCACCAATGCACTTATCATTCCAATAGGGTAGTTGCTTGTGCTATTCAAGAGGTTTCTTATTGTAGTGCTGGGGATGAAATTGTAGTCATTGCATATGCGATTGATTGTTTCCATTGTGCTTGTCTCCTTTAGTACAAGAATGCAATCACAATCACCTCTATCATAGGTTGTTTTTGGTGTAATGTCAAATCCACTTATAGAAACACCCATGCCTGGGATTATTTTGTCTTCATATTGGTGTACTAAGTTTGTGTTGACATGAATTATTATTGTCATCTTTGCGTTATGATCTGTTAGATCTGCCCCTAGCACTTCTCGTGTTTTGTTGACTTTGTCAAGGTTGGCTTTGTAGATAGCTAAGACATCTCCTTCAAATGTGTTACCTCCTTTTCTTACATTCAACTCTTTTATAAAAATGCAACCAACAGTTTTAACTTTTTCTTGCATTGACATGTATGTTAGTGCATTTTCCATGTGAATATGAAATTGAAAAATTCATGAAAGCAAATAGAGGTTACCTTTTTGTAGATTGTTCTTACCTCATTTGTTCAGCCTTTCCTACTCTTTTGTTTGCGTCCATTGATTTGTGTGCATAAATTGTGGGTAGGAGAAATTGGCTTAGTGTATCAAATTTCTTGTTACCATGGAAATATTTTGTAATTTGTAGAATGTAGTTATTGAATTTTAAAGTTTAATGTTTATACAATAGTGAATAAAATTTGTTATGTGAAAATGTTTGCCATGGAATAGTGGGAAGATTTTTTCCTTAAAAATGTTGTAATATTGCGTATTTTATTTGTTGTAGTGCATAGTTTTTTTTGGCAACAACAAATGGAAAAATGAGTGATTATGTTGTGTTCTTATGTCAACTTAATGTAATTATTTGAAGTAGGTAGTTATTGGCGGTAAATGTATTCAAAGAAATGTAGATTAATGGTCTGACCAATAAGCTTCAGTTCTATGGATAAAACATACATTTGATGTTGTATTTGACCAAATGTGATCAATCAGTGGCTTATTCATGCTATGCATATGATCTAGCAAGAAATTGAAGTGAAGATGTTGCATATGAGATGCTAATGTTTTTTTGATTTTGCTAGAAGATGTCATGTCTATGTTGAAATCTCCTGCAATATAGCTGATTGCATTTGGCTCTATTTGGGTTGTTAGATTGTCTAACATGCTTTTGATCTCTATGAAGGGTGCATTTGGCCTTGCATATATATTGCAAATGTTGAATATATTGTTCATTTTTTGTACAGTCAATGTTATTCCCTCTATATGTTGTGAGGTGTGATATGTTGTTTTAATCAATTTGATGGTATTTCTTATTAATGTAACTATTCCATGTATTCCATGGATGAAGTGAACATTGAACTCTGTAGAAGGGAAGTTTTTGGAGCATGAACTCATGTGAAGTTCTTGCAAGCACAATATGTCTGAGGACATAATTTTAGTGTCATTCAATAGATCATTTGCATGAACATGTAGATTTCATGTGTTTAATGTGCACATGACCAAATGTGGTGTACAATTTGTGCATGTAGCTTCATTGTCAAGTTGCTAACATGTTGTAGATTGCAAATGCTCCATTTCAATATTTATTTTTTCACTTTACTCAAAAATATTTAGAGCTTAGAGGATTTACAAGAAACAAATTTTGTATTGATTTTGTACATAATAATGTTGTATATGCTATTACATGTTGTCTTATAGTTGTTGAATCAAATGGTAAAGCTTCCATCTTCACTCCCTAGGATCTATAAATTGTGTGTGCACATGCTAGTTGTATTGGGAATTATTTTTTAATAGTTATGTTTTTGCTCATTGTGATTTTTTGGATTGGTCTAGTAATTTGTACAATTGGGATCCATTCTTTGTTCATGTATTGATTGTAGTATGTTGCATATTTTATTTTTTGTTGCTGACCAACATTAGGATCACTAAATTTGATCCACACAATGTCAAATTTGTCATGCTTTGTGTAATCGTTGAAGATACCATCATAACCATTCACTAAACCATCACTAGTAGTATAGTTCCCAGAGTACAACTCTATCAACATGTTTCATTTCACTTGTATTTTAACTGGAAGAGTTGTCGTATGGGAGCAAAGTCTTATGCCATCTGTGTTGTCCTCATATTCATCTATGGTGTTTAGAACAATTAATTCTCCACACATTATTGTTAGCATTTTTGTGTTGTGTGCATCTACATCACTGTTCCTATAGAAAAGGAAAGGGAGTGTTGGGTCATTTGGTATTGGTCACAAGCATTGTTGGTTGAGAAAATTTATGTCGTCCATAGTTTGGTCTACCATGAAAACTCTGTTTAAAATTTGAATAAAGTGTTTGTCTTTTTTATGCATTGTCATATGTAATGCATAACATTTGACATTTTCTTTCTAAAAGTTGTAAAACATCAATTCTTTTTCTGTAGTTCTATTTTCAAATACAATAGAGTCTAGTATTGGTTGGGCTTGATATGGGTCTCCGAAGAAGATTGTGTCTAAATTTCCAAAAGAAGAACTTGGTGTGTGCATTATTTCTCTCAAACATTTGTTTATGTAGCGCAAGAAAGTCGAACCCACTAAAGATATTTCATCTACCAATAAAACTCTAAGTTGGTCCTAATGTTTTGACATTTTGTCAGTTGTGTCACTGTTGAGTGGTAGGAATTCTAATTTATTGAAAGGGATATGGAATGTTGAATGTATTGTGACACCGCCAATGTTGTATGCTACTCTTCCTATATAATTTGTAAGTATTCCTTTTGGTTTATCAGGGTTGTTGATAGTGTTGTTATATATGTGCAAAAGTGCCTGATAAATCACCTTTGTTGTAAATGTTTTACTTGTTCCTGCTCCACCAGTTAGAAATAGGTGAATTGAAGTTTTATTGTGTTTGATTTTTTTCATGACCATATCTTTGACTATTGCGTGTTGCTCGTTATTCAACATCTGTCTAATTTTAAAAATTTCAACATTATCAAGTATTTGTGGGTGCTTTACTATTTCAAATCCTAAATATGTTGTGTTTGGAATTTTCTTACATGTCGCTACTTGAATATCACTGTGAATGTCATATACATCATCTGTCATTGTTGTTGTATTGTTGTAATTTTTTTTCCAATATTCAGATATTTATTTCAATGGCTTCTTTATCAATATCACCCCATGCACAATTTGTTTTGCAGTAGAATTTAGAATTGTTTTGTCTTATTGTATCCTCATGAAAGGAAAATGCCGATTTCAAAGTTTTGAAATTATTTTTTAGACTTGTTTCATTTCCTCTAAAAGGTGTGAAAAGAAGTAATTTCTCTCTACAAAAGTTTTCCAAATCACTATGTCTATTGTAGTCAATGAAACATATAATACTTTCTTTTTCTTACTTGCTCTTATGTTATATTTTGAGACAAACTCAACCAAGCATAGGTGATGCATACTTTTTGGATGATTTCTATAGTAGTCTATTAGGGATTTTGCTATTACATTTTTTAATTCATCTGGTTCTCAATTCAATTTTGTTGTTGATTTCAATACAAATATCCTATCGTTGTTTGCTCTTGTATCAATGAATATATATCTTCATGAACTTTGATTGAGGAGAAGTGATAGAACTAAATGAGTAGTTTATTGTGTTGACATTTGTTGCAAATTTAGTGGAGTGTTATCTAGTTTACTTGTCATCCTTATTGCACTTATATTTTCAGTTTGATGGTCATCTTTTATTCTTTTGGATGCATGTGTCATTGACTTGTCAACCTTTTCCATGTATGAGCTACAATACATGGTTGTAGCATACGCATTTAAAACAAATTGTGCATCTGTATTTGCTCTCCATAATTTTGGCATTTGTCTACAGAAACTGTTGTTCCATTTTTCAGAGGGTTTTCTCTAAAGGAATAGCATGGTTTTTTCTATTGTTGATCATAATGAAATAATGTACTAAGTCTTTCTTATTTGCAATTCATCTAGGAAGTTTTCAAATGTGAAGGTGTTGTTATATTACTTATTTTCCAAAGTTGCAATAATTTTTTAATTGGTTCATATAATCAGGGGATATTTAAATTCTTTTGAAATCGAGATATTTTCTAAATTTGGTTTTTGTTTTATGTCTTTTGCGAGCAACTTTCTTCCTTTCAATTGTCCTTTTCTTATTCATACCCGCATTGTCGATAACACTTGTTGAATCAATATTTTTATTATTTTGAAGAAAAGATTTGTTGTATGTAATGCAAAATCTTGATGATAATGAAGTAGCTTCCATTGGGCTAATTTTTTATAAGTAAACTTTTTTGCTATGTCAGGATTTTGTGGCTCTCAAAAAAAGAGTGTTGGAAAATTCATCTCTTTTGCATATTTGTCTTTGAAAATTCCAATAGGATAATAATCTTCGACAGGAGCAATTTCAATAATTTTTTCTACCATATTATGAATACACCTTGAGTCTGTGTACTCATGTATTAGAGAATCACTTGGATTGTCAACTTCATTATCACTTTGAGGTTTAGAATCAAAAGAGTTGTTGTCTTCACAGTCATCATTGTCAGTCTTGATGTGTAATGTTTGTATCCAATTATGATTTATTTGTACATTTTTCATTTTGTAAAGTGTTGTGTTGCTCAATTAAGTAAATCTTGCACCATAACACTAGGTCGTACCATCTCTTTTTGAAAAGCATTTATATACTGCAAACATCTTTTCAGAGACGCAACAATTGTTGCGGTGTTTTATAGTGATAGTGGGAGAGCATTTTGAATATTGTAGATGTTTTCAGGAACATTTATGATGGAATCTCTTAGACCAAGTTGATATTTCTTATATCTTAGTTCCCAAATTTGTGCAAATGCAATTCTTAATGACACCAAACATTCCTCTAGTTGACTCAATATTGTCATAGTGTCTAGTGGGTTATTTTTTCGTATGTTGTATGGAACAACATATTTTGGTACTGTATTTTTTCAAGTTACCAAGGCATATTTTACATATGTTGCCAAACAATAATAATGGGTTAGATTTCATTAAATTATAGTATGCAACTTTATGCCTCTCTTTAAGTTGTTTTATATCTTTCTTGAATTGTAGAAGTTGGCAAAATGAGCAAGGATGTTTGGGTGTGTCTTGTATTGCTAGGAAATATTTTTCTATTACTGAGAGAAATTTTTTTAAAAACTTTTCCTTACTATTCATTGTTATAGATGATTGTGTATGCACTTCTATGCTCTTTTCTTTGACAGTTTGGAAAGCTGGATTGCTATCATTGGTATTTATTTTCTGATGCAAGTTATTATGTTGACTCCTAATTGGTCTTTTTATTGCACACACGTTTAAATTACATTGACTTTCATCAATATTTCTTGCAACATTGAGAGTCAAATTCTTGATTGCAAATTCATGTTTCCTTTTTTTTTGGCTAAATTGTGTTTTGTTGTTCTCTCTAATGATTCTCTTAAGCTCATGCAACTTTATGTTTTTTGTTTTTTTTTTTTTTTTTTGGGTCAGAGTGGTTATCAAGGGCTCGAAATGGCTACACAAAGGATTCACATCATGAAATAGAATGTTGTATGGAACATAATCAAGCATGTGGTTGAAATCTAGGTATCATTTTCTAGAAGTTCTTGACCAAACATAAATATGGATATTAAGTCACTTTGACAACCAATGTATGCAAAATATAACTCCCTATAAACCATCTTCTACAAATTTGTTCCTCTGATTTGCATATAGGTGCATTCTTCACAAATAAGTAGTTGTTTTTTGTACATTGTGAACCTCTTTTAAACTTTCTGGATGCAATTCATCATAATAAGCATTTTGAGCTTCTTCATCACCATTTTCAAGGCAAGTAATGAAGAAATCTATTATTTAATTGTGGATTTGAATTGATGTATACTGGAATTTGAGTAAGTATTCAAATGTATCAAATAAACAGTGTCTAACATTGTATTTGAAGTCATTCACCCTATATAATCCATGTTCTTCAAGAGTTTTGTCAAAGTCACATGCCTGTAAACAAGATTTTCATTTTTTTTTTTGGGTTCACTTCTATTCCTTTTTGTGATGGGGATTGCCAATTTCTAGATATAGTTTACTAGAGTTTTTTTGTTAGTTTGATTAGTAAACTTGGTGGTTTGGTGTATTGCAATTGTTTCTTTTCTATTGTGTTGAATTGATTATGTAGATGTATGAGTTGGATATTTGAATTGCATCAATGTAGATAGAGTAGATGGAGAACTAAGGAATACCAATGAGTTCCAATTTTTTTGCACCCTACATTAATAAGAATTTAATATGGTATTAATTATTTATTTAGATTCAACCAATTTGTAGTACAATATAATACTTTTGTTACATTATTTTTTTCTCAAATCTAAATATGAATGTTCTAATTGAAGAAAAAGACTCTGTATTATAGGTAATTCTAAGAAGGCATGAGTTTGTATTGGAATTTAAAAGAGTACAATCACATGAACTATAAGCTTATATAAATTTCTATGGATTTTGAAATCAAATTCAACAAAATATGTTGCCCTAGATTTTCTTTTTTTCAAAAACTAAGTTATGAAATTAATATGCAAGAGTTGTAAAAATAATTATAAACAAATGTTCCTTATGTGTGATTGCATTGGACCTATGACTATTTCAAACATGTACAATTCACTATCCACTTTCATTTTCATTGCACGTAGACTATGACATTGTTGGAAGTTGTTTGAGGTGAATATACTAAAAATGTACATGCCTTGTGATCATTATTCCAAGTGCTTAACCGATGAGATCAATTACTATAATTGGCAATAGTAATCCTCTACAATGCTCTTTGTATAAATAATTTAATACTATAAAAATAACAAAAATCTTCGAGTAATTCAACTCAAACATATGATATAAATGTAAGAGAAAATGAGCAGCAATGTCTCATATAGAAAAGGCTTTTTACAGAGTCTATGTAAAGATTATGACATGTTTACAAATGCTTTATCTTTCACTAGCCACTTGTACACATCAATCTAGATGTTTTATTTTCAATGACATTGACTCTTTGCTCCACCTCCAAAAGTTATCTTTTCAAATAAACAACCTCATTAACAAGTACTTGGCATTCCTTACATTTTTTAGACTCTTTTTTACGTAAACTTTGATTTTTTTGCAATTTTTGGAAGGCAGAGGTGCACCATCAAATTTTGATTGTTCTATAAAATGCTTCTTTTGTCATTCACTATTAATTGCTAAAACACTTGTATTTGCCATTTCTGTCATTCTGGGAGAGGGACATGACTGTGAAAGACCTTCAAATTTTTCTCTTTTTCCTATCGGTAAGTGCAAAGATAACAAAATATTAGTATACACGATATTTTGTTAGTTGAAATAATAACAATATTTTAAAAAAAATTGTGACCAACATCATTTAAAATTTGATATTAGACATACCACTACAAAGTTGTAGTTGTTGGGAGCTGGATGAATGCTTCAATATGCCCATATTTGACATAATATGGTTTCTCTTTGACAAATCATAGTTGCCATAATAATCTTGTTTACTCTGAACAACTGCATATGTACCAACACTACTATTCCCTTTGCATTCGTCATTTTTGAAACTTTGAAGGTGTTGCTTTGGTAGGTATCTTTCTACAACATTGTCTAATAGACTAGGGTCTCCATGGGCATAATCTGGCATAGGAGTATTTCACTCAAATCCATTTTTATTCTCATGTTGTTTCTTATCAATGACAATATGGATTGTAGTAGATATGCGTTGGCTAATAAGGCTATCTAGTGCAGTGGAACATGAGTTTGGCTTATAATATTTATCACCGTCTTTTGAAACTAACTTAGGAACAATAGTCTATTTTAAGGGGAAATTTGGTAAGTTTGAATTTTGATAGTATACTTGTGCAAAACACAATGGACTAGTACTAAACTTTATCTAGTTCTCATTATCTGGGTTTCTTTCTTGGCAATTTTTTTTCAGTTTATGTGAGAAGTTGTTTGCCTAGAAACTATCACTCCTTGAGAAAGAAGTTTCTTTGCTTTCAGATATAAGAAATGCAACTTTCCTATATGTAAGAGCATCTTCTTTAGCAGTTGCAAAAGTCCCCAACCAACATCTACATTTTGTTCTAGGGTCTCTTATTTTTGTAGCAAAGTGGCCCCATGGACATCTTCACACACCTTTGTATTGTTTGTACATCAATTATTTATCCAATTTTTTTGGAGAATTTTTTTTTACATCATAGTTGCAATTGTGCTCATTGCACACTTTGCATGATGATCCTTGAAAATTATTACTCATTCTTCAAATCAATTCAAACATTTAAGAGAGTAGTGCAAATTACTATAAGCAACTACAAATTATAGAATGATGATTTAATCGATAAGGAAATTAAGATCAACAAAGGTATATAGGTATTTAATGTATTCTATGAGAATACGTAGTCTCAAAATATTTATTAGTTCCTTTGTAACCTATTTTACCTCATTTTTAATAGACTATGTTACTAACTCAATTGCATATAAAACTATATAGAAGATTATTACATTACAACCCAACAACAATATAAAATTAGATGTGTGAATCAATATACAATAAAGTGTTGAGAGACTGCAAATCTCCAAAAGAATTATTGATTCAAGTAAATCCATTTTTTCATCACAACATTAGACATCCACTTCCAATGATCACAATTGTATTTTGATGCCAACTTCAAATTGCAATATCACTTTTATGGTTGTTAAGCAATGTCATCCTTCATCCTACATATTTAAAAATTATATTAACAACTTTGAGTTTTGTATGTCTTCACTTCGAGTGAACCTTCAAAATATAGTATTCATGTAAATTGAGGTGCACTATTGTAAAATGATTGAAGACACAAGGCAAAGAGAAATGTAGGTACTAATGTTGTTTTTCAAAAAATATATGTTGGCTTCGACATCTCCATTAAAAGTGACATCATCAAACTTCATAATATCATGTCACATTATGTAGACACTTTTTAAAGGATTTAGAAACCAATGTGCATCACATGATTAATGTTGTCATGTGACTCAAAAGAATCTTCTTCACAACCTTCAATATCTACCTTCAAAAAGACTGTATCTGTACACATATCATATATAGAGATGATGTACAGACTAGTGAATGCATATGTGTTATCGAATTTTGGGTCTTTGTAGACTTCTATATACAAAGACATTTGTAAGCTAGATTTCACTCTGGACATCTTCTAACATAATTGTACAGAAAAGGTTATGAAAATGACCACAAGTCTTCTAATTGACATTTGCAATTTTTTATTTATAGAGAAAGAGCTAAGAATGGTATGACCATTCCTTTGCATGTTCATTTCCCGTATGCTTGAAAGAGTGTGATTTTTTGTAAATTTCTTTAGAGTTGGAAAACACATGTAAAAAAAGATTTCAAACTATGATAAAACATATTAACAATGTCATACTAAATTCATAAAGAAAAGCTTTGAAAAGATTTCACGACTGTGTCTCAGCACATCAAGCAATCATGCATCTTTAATTTTAACTATGATTGGAAGTCCAACATAGGAGGTGGAATGTTAGATAATTTATTCATATAATGTGTCTGAATTTAGATAGACTAGTTACTTCTAATAGTATTATATCATGGCATTGGAAGAATATAGAAATCTATATTAAATTATATAACTATTTTTGGACTTATTTGTATTTTCCCCACTATTTTCATAACTTTATTTCAAAATCAATTAATTCTTTATGACTCTCAACTGTAGACCAACATTACTATACCTCTATACTTTATACAAAGACATCATAGAAAACATATTGAGGATTAAAAGTAAATCTATTTTTTTTTCTTCTTTTTTTGAGACAAAAGGAAGTAAACGTACCAGATACTTGTAAATTGCCTTTGAAATGTTATTTGAAGCTCGTAATGCTAGATCAACCTTCCACAACCTGAGAGTTGAATACAAATTAATAAATCAAGCAAATAAAAAATTTGATATTTAAGAATAATGATTCCTTACTAATCTTATACATATTTGACTAGTCCTATTTATCATAAAAAAGATTAAAGAAAATATAAATATGCCAAATCTTCTATCCAAGTTTTAGTTACATAATCTTCTATACAATATTTGAAAAAAAAAGTGACTATTAATTTCTAATTTAAATTGCATAATTTAGATCCAAACAATCATGAAGTGTTTTGATACATAAATTTAGAATTAATAAGATTTATTTAATTGATTTATAGTGTATGCATTATTATAACTGTAATGAAAATTAACTCATTTCATGAAAATAGACACACTCATACTTGTTTTATGTGCGACTGATATGAAATATTTTTATTTATTGATTCCATATATTATTTACTATCTACATATATGTATTATATGGTCGTCCATATCAACTCCCCGTGGACAAATCCTCAAATGCTTATATATCAACCCTAGTAGACAACACTGTCGTGGAACATGTGGTTGGTACATAAGGTGGAAGTACAAAAGGAGACATATTTATTTGTAGAAATATCATTGCTTTGCAAACAACATATATTCTTGATGTAGTAAGGTCAAAAAAGTGGGAATGATGAGCAAGCAATACATGATCCACAATAGGTTTGTACCTACTACTTATTGTTATTTTCAAGGAATAATAGAAACAAGTCATTACATCACATGAGCTTAGAGATTCAAGAGAGACAAAACCACCTATGAGTGCATTACTCATCTCTATCACATATGAGATAATGTGGGCATCATAGTCTTCATTAGGTTTAAAGGAAGGCTTGAGATATGCATTTTCCAATGTCTTTAAAATTTGAAAGTTTTTTAAAAGGTCCATGTAGTTTGTCAATAATTTGGAGACAATATCTACACACACTATTGTCCCAAATCTATTTTCCATGAATTCTATACCAATTACAGTGCACAATGCACTTTCAACATTTTCACATTCTATAACAAATACATGTTGCAAAGTTGTAGATTTAATTGCACCAATTATTGGATAATCCCACTTGGGACCCAGACTTAGGAATATAAATTCTATTAGACATTCTCAAAAGCCTAGATCTACCACAAATTTAAATTTAAGAAAAAATTTATTTTCGTCATCCATAACATTGAATGATTATAGGAATTTTGAAAAATATTAAAATTACATTAGAACATTGCGTAGATATCTACTTCAAATTACATTATAAGTAATCATTCCTTACAGTTAGAAGATTTAGATGATATTTATAATAATTTATTATTTGATAGCAATATTCTTAAAATAAATATATGAATAATCAAATGCAAAATATTTTTCTTAAATAAGAATAATATTCCATGTAAACATTATAAGAACAACCTAAATGCTAATTTCATTTATAAAGTAATTTCAAATTAGAATTCAATGTATTAAAATTATAAATCTTGATTTTTTAAAATTACTTATTATTAGTGAGGTAAGAAATTAAATTAAAACTTATTATTATAAATTGTGTAATAATCAATTATTTTATTATTCTTTTTAAGAAAAACAATATTATTTATACAAATCTATTTGATAGTCAAGCTGAATGTAAAAATACAAATAGAATAACTCTAACTTCTACTAAAGAGATTAAAGTAAACAATTTTTTTCTTCATTAAATAATGTTATATATAAAAATTACATAAGTAGACATTACATAAAATTATAAAATTAGAATGACAAATAAGATTTAATTTATTGAAATATTATATCATTAATTTTTTTTAAAATTAACATAATTAAAATTTAAGGCTCGCGAGATTAAAAACATATGAATTTCTTATAACTTTCTATTTTTAAAACATATGACTATAACTGAGAAACATTCTATTACTTGTTACAATTTGTTGTACCAACAGTAAATGTATGTCTCAACAACTAAAATCAAAACCCTAAGGGTCCGTTTGGTTCATGGAATTTAAAAAATCAGGATTTCTACAAACCTTGCTTTAGTCGAATCAAGGTTTTGCAAATCTTCAATCGAATTTTTGGGATTTTACTTGAACTGTTTGTTTCACTCAGAAGATGCATGTGAAGACACATTTTTATGCGTAAGCTTGGAATTGAAGGCAAATTTCAAAAAGTAGTCCAATCTATTGTTTTTACACTCCTTAAAAAAAATAACCAAGTTTTGATTTTTAATTCCTACTTGCTAGTAGGAAGTTGGAAAACCTGGTTTTGAGGTAAAATAGGAAGTCCGGATTGCTAATTTCATTTGCCAATTTTGAAACAAACGCAAAAATTTTCAAATCGAGATCTTGAAAAAGTCAATTTTTGTCATCTTCTAGGAACCAAACGGACCCTAAGCGAGATGGAAGAGGTAAAGAGGCATCAAAGAATAGAAATTAGCCTTAAGTAAAAAATGAATCAAACTAAGACTTGACCTGACATCATGGGATAAAGGAATATTGAAATTCCTAATTTATATAGTAGCGAACCATCTGAGACCATTGTAGATATATATACACAAGTTATATTATCAAATATAGATGAATTAATTTATTGGACATTATAATATATGAACTAGGATCTTATGAAGAGATATATACACCTACAAGATATGTATTGGGTAATAATCTTATGTTTGATATATGGCATACACTTGACAACCATTCTCAATAGATGATCAAAGACATTGTTTGATTTAACCACTACTACAAATATGAGGAGAGTGATTTGTTCTAGTCTAAATATACTGGCTTAGTTGTCTACAAGATCCATGTGTTAAGTCTCACACAAGTACATAGGGAAAATAAAAATACACGCTCCAATGAATAAAATATTCTCTAGCTCATGTCATTGCTAAAAGATAATTTTTAGTTTATATTTTTATCCATGTATTTTTGAATTAAACAACATTTACCAAATGTGCATAAGATAACTATGAAGGCTTCAATTTTAAATATGTATTAAACTACACAAGAACCAACAATTCATTTGCTGGAAGTTTGGAGTACTGCCAATCACATGCACACCTGTTGATATTAGTCTATCTTGAGTAAATTAAATTATGATCAAATTTTAGCAAAAGTGATACATCTAACAGAAAATAATAACACATGTAAGTTTGGTTCCTCTCTTTTGTTGCTATTCAGCTTCATATCATTTCCAACCATGTAAGTTTGGTTCCTCTCTTCTGTTGCTATTCAACTTCATATCGTTATCAACCTTCAATGTGCCAAACTAATAAAACAAAGAGGAAGTAGTGGTATTCTTTTCAGAGATGTATGATAAAGGATACATGTTCTTAGATGCAAGGAATTGTAGAGCAAATCATCATGAATTTTGGAAAGTAAAAAATGAGAAAGGTGGTTGATAAGTGTAGTACGTTTAGATTTTTCATAAATATGTTGATAGTTTTCGGGGATACTTATATGAAAAGTCTGAAAAATAATTTCTAAAAATTGCAGATTCATAGTCAAGATTGGTAAATTGTGGGCAGAATTCATAATAGTTTACAAATTAAGCATATAGGGATAGTATTGTTTACCACATTTTGTAGCATAACAATAAGGAGAGCAAGGTTTTCTCACATTTGAGTAATGTATGGCCTACCTTAGCTGCATCACTTATAAGAATGCATTTCCATGCTTGCTTCGTTAGGGTTAGTACTTACTTTAATTCACTTCATATATGTGAAGAGTTTTGTAAAGTATCACAATCTAATATTTTTTTTTTATGATGGGCAGTGTTGTCATGGATCAATCCTCTTTAATTTCAAACTTGGAAATCGTGCAAAAAAAGCATCACCTATAAATTCCCCAACTGTACACGGATTTCAATTGATCGATGAAGTAAAAAAGAAACTAAAAGCTACATGTCCTCAGGTAGTATCATGTATAGACATAGTTGCCTTTGTAGCATGAGATTCTTCTTATGAGGTTAGTGTTGAAGCATAATTGGTCTCTACATTGAGTGCTTTGTACTATTCAATTGTAACTTCTTCTTCAGAGCTTACATGACTTGTTTTATATTGATAAATAAACACAGAAACATTACATAATTGTTCATAAATATACATATATAGTTCAATGTCCTATATTAACAACATGGATAAAAAATAGCCTATTTTAATTCAAGTATTTAGAGATAGGGCCATTTAAGGTCCACTTGGTTTGAACATACCATGAGACATTATAGAGTTATAATCTAAAAGAGGATAAAAATGAATTATGGAGGCAAAGTGATTATGGTGAACCAAGGAGTGCCCTTAAATAAAAACAAATAATCTAGGCATGCAAAAGGGGAATATCTCAATAGTTCCACCTCTACATATTTGAATTGCAAAATTGGATGTTTCCAATAGCTTTAGCAAGGGCGCATCCAACCCAAATATTTAGGTTTGAGGTGTATTACAACGGCTTACACATTCAAATACTCTTCATGGGCTTTGAATGTGACCACTAAATACTTCAAGTGTGGAAAATGGGTAATCGAGTTGCAATCCCATTGCTCTAGTCTAAACTGGAACTTAGGTGTCAAATAGACACTTTATAGAGCATCCTCAATAGACAAATTTAAAAAAATCTCTCATGTTGCAATGGGAAAATTCCAACACTAACAGCTTGGACTTGAGTCCCAAGAGAAGGTATCTCATATAATTCCAACACTAACAGCCTGGACTTGAGCCCCAAGAGAAGGTATCTCATATAAGTTATCATGCAACACACTCTTTGTGGGACTTGGGGATGGCAAACTGCAAGAATTTAGGACTATGAAGAAGGGAAATTTGTCAAGGAAAAATGAAAGCCCAAAAATTCAAACTCCATTGATAAAAGTTTACAATAAATTGTACATAAGAACAAACCACTTTTAGTTATAAACTCTCAAATCTAGTAAGAAATATTTATCCAATTGTTTTTTGGTAAATAGCTCTCTGTCCATTATAGCCGATGTTAATAAGTGGTACAAATAATGATCCACAAATCAACATCTTAAGTTGAAGTAAATTGTTCCATAATTTTCCAATCCTTAAATTGTACATTTCAACTAGTCACAAAGTATAGTTTGGATTCAACTTTGCGTTTAATTCTACAGATTCCTAGAAAATGTAACGCCCCACTCGGGAACCCAAGAGAAATAAACCTAACATGATACAATGTTTACTAAACTATTTTTTTAAAAAAAAAGTTTAAACAACATCAAGATAACATTAATGCAGAAGCAATAAGAACATACATATCAAATACACATAATCAATTACAGATACAATTTCAATTCCTCAAGATTTCCTTTACGTTGAGTCACATTTAATAATTTTAAATTAATTAGTTTAAGTTCCAAGTACAATGTCTCAAGATCATAAAGAAATAACAGATACATAATCGCATAAGCAAAGCATAAGTATAACTAATACAATGAAAGTACATCCAATAAATAACATCCACTGCACATGTCGCAGGGTATGTGAGAATAGATACAATACATCATGATACATGATAACGCATATACATCATCTGAAAAGAAGTCTCTAAGATAAGAAATAAGAATGATAAAGGTACATCTTCTGCAACAAACATCCAATAGCTAGCAATGTGAAGGGGAACCCAAATGGTAAGAAGGCACTACCTTCCGACCGCATGGTTACCTAGTCAGGCTTCCACTCCCACCGTGCAGGGAAGATAATGAACGATCCACATACGGTAAAACAAACATAAAACATTCCTAGGCAAGGTACCCCTAATAGCCAAAACTACCTCAAAGGTAACACATACTACTCAAGAAGATAAAATAATCCAGAAGTAAGAACACTCAATCCAATACCGACACTGCATAACCAAACATCATACACAAACCAAGTATAAACCAAATACCAAGATCATAAGATAAAGTCAACGAAAGATAATCATCTCAAGTCAAAAGCCACATGTCAAAAGTACAATATCCATGAATCACCAATCATCATCAATGAAAGTAAATAACCATAATAAACACATCCGACAATAAATACACCACCAACGATAAGTACACCACCAAAGGTACACAAATCTACAGAGGAGACTCAGGCTACATACTAGGGAGTGTCATCACATGGCTGCTTGAGTTACCCTGGACTGATCTCTTAATAGACCCCGGACCCTCAAGCGTTGAGTTACCCTGGACTGGTTACTCTGAACCCCGGACCCTCAACATCACACATATGGAAACTAGAGAGCCCTCTCAAGAAGACGAGGCACTCATCTCATTCCATCCTTAGTCTATACAAGCACTCAAGGCATGGGTAGATCAAAAATCTCTAACTTATCTTTTTAGTGTGTTTCCCCCCATAAATTTTAATTACTAGATTATCACTTATTACATAACTTGCATTAGGTTACCCTGGTACTGACCACTTTGGGTCCCAGACCCCTATGCAAGCCACTCCCAAGTCACGTACCTATACAACCTCTCCTAAGCACATAAATCCACAGTTGTGTCCCATACCACAACACCCATAAAGATCAAACTCAGTTCCTTAACAGGCAACCTGATAACAAGATGGTTCTCCCACCCAAGTAGACATAATTGTACCACCAAGCAAATCTCATAAACATAATTTCAATTTAAATCACAAGATATATCATGACATCCAGTCACATAAATGGTATAACATAAATCTCACAACCCCTGGTGTACTCCCTAGACTGGTCAAGATCTAAACAACCCCAAAATCCAAAAGCATAGATAGTACAAGCAACACCACAGTTTCATAGTTTGGTTTGATTTGATAATACACAACAAAGTCAAAAGTAAAGTTTTCGTTTTGGTTCAATGTACGTTTCAAGTGTATAAGACTTTCAATATCACCCTTATAATATACCCGTTCTTAGATCAAATTTTAACCTTATTGATTTTAAAACAGTTTTCTAAAATTAGCCCCATAGGTAATTATTTAAATGATTAAAAATAATGCTTGTTACTTTCCAAGAAAATAATTTATAATTTTATTAAAAATTAGTGTTATGATAACCCAATTAAACAACTTTCGTTATTAATTAATTCTAATTAAATTCTATTTAATTAAATTAATTAATATTAAAAAAAAATCAATTCATGATGATACATTACTATGATAATAATTTAATTGACTTAAATTAATCATTATCATAATTTTAATCAATTAATTAATACAAATAATTCATTTAAACATAATTTATATTAATATAATTTGTAACTCATTAATATTTTCTAAATTAAAACCTAATTAATATTTAATACACATTAAATATCATTTAATATTTATTTAACTAATATATATTAATACTAATTAATAAATATAAATCATTAAAAATAAACTATTATTAAAAATTAATAATGTTAAAACTTAAAAAAAAAAAACAAACTTTTGAAAATGCGATTTAAATCGCATGTGCCATCCCTTTTAAGGGCGGCCGTTGCAGCGATTCTGCTGCTGCCGTAGCAAGGTACGCTGCATCAGTAATCGACGCAGCAGGGTTGCTGCGTGGCAGCAATATTAAAGAGGGGAGGGTGTGGGGTTTTCCCCACCCGACCCATACATAATATATATATATATATATATATATATATAAATTTTAATATTATAGTATTTGTAAAAAGTTTTCCTCTTTTTTTTTTAATATTAATTTATTTTATATTAATTCTATAATTCATAAAAATAACCATCACAATTAATATTTAACAAATAAATCATTTTTATTTTACTTCAATTTTTTTTTTATAAACAATTGCCATCTTATTCTGATAGGACAAATATGGGCAATGATCGAATTTTTTTCTTTCTAAATTAGAATTTGCCTTTCTTTCAAACCCTACGTGTTTTAAATTAATTTTCTCTACGATTTTCTTCATAAATATGAATAATGAAAGACTAATATCAATCAATCAGATTTGGACAACAATCAAGACGACAAACAGAATTTCAACCACCCAAACAAACACGGAGCACACAGATATATTTTCCAAATTGAAAATGCATTCATGGAATTTCAAACCCTACCTCGTACTGATGCTAAACTTTGACAATAAGATGAAAATTCCTACACAAAATCCTTCAAGCCACGAGAAATTCCTTTCTTTCGCAAACCCTCTGAGTTGCTCTCCAAAACCTGTGTGATAAAAACTTGTGTCTGAAAAACTTGTGTGTGCAATAATGACCTGAAAACCCCTAATATAGAATCTAATTACCTTTTAGGGTTTCTGTCACCACCACTTCTAAATTAGAATAATTTTATTTAATTAATTCATTCATGCACAATTAATTTTCTTTTTAATTAAGATATTCTTTTATTATTCCTTTCATGCACGTTAAGTGAATTATTAAATTACTTTATTTAATCTTTCCACTTTACTTTACTTTAAATTAATTTATTAACTTTAATCTAATGCACACTATAATAAAATATCTTAATCAAGTTCACATATTTTATCTTTTAAATTAATCTCTTATATTTAAAACTCATTCATGCGAACTTAAATCTTTTCCATAAATTAATATCTTTTTCCTTTTTAATATATTTTTGAAAGTTTAATTTGATAAATATTTATTAACTTAAATAACAATAATATTTAGCATTTATTTAAAAATGAACTCTAAATATATTATTATTAAATTAAATAAATATTATCACGTTCTAAATTTAATCTTATAGCTTTTATCTTCGAATCCAATTCTTTATATTTAATTAATTTCTCAATTAATTAAATATAATTAAATAGTCATAATATCATAATAATTTTCCATTAAATTAAATTATTAATTTAATCTATTAATTAGACTTAATTAATAGAAATTCATCAAAGACTCACAAAACAACATACGCACAAAATACTCACCGGTTTAAAAAGGGTAGACAGTCTGTTACGAGTCCTCCTTGCAGGACAAGTATTATAGGCTTATGGCTAGGATTGGACCTGATCATTATCTTCACATTCTCACCATTTGAGTATTTGTAATAGAGCACGCTCATCCTGGCAATTCGAGGAAGTCGATGCTTGGTACCTGCATCCTGCATAAAAGACGAGCATGTACATGTATATAGTTATATCTAAACTAAACAGGCAATGGCAGGGAGTGGTGCATCGTGTAGATCCCGACTAGCAGGTGACTACAACTCCCTCCCTTAACCACATCAAACACTTCAGACAAAAAGATAAAATAAACACGCGCACCATACACATGCAAGTATGGGGTAAGTATTGTAAAAATCACAAGTCTAACATCAAATGCGTACATATAATAATGCATCTCTATCCATACAACATAATCATCACTAAAGACATCATGTCAACATTTTTATGAAAGAAACCACATTTACTAACTAGGATCATCAAAATATCATTAACAACACATGAATGAAATCAACTAAGCAATAATAACTGATACATTTGTAATCAAAGACATGAAAAAATATCATAATATTGTAAATCCAATATCTCTAAAACTAATCAATGCATAAAATCAGCCTAAAGAATTTGACAATGATAACAGAAATGCGAACTAGGGGCAGGTACTACAGAAAATTCTACATTGCACAGAAGAGGGTTTACGATTCACAAACATGTGTAGCTATGTTTGACTGACGTTTGCTTAGATTGTTACAAATTGAGAATGAATATGGATTCGAAGGTGTCAGAAGGGGAAAGGAAGAAGGTGTAGATGTTGAGAAGGGTGAGAATGTGATCAAAAAATAATCTACAAATAGAGAACATCTTATGGATGAATTAAAAAAAAACTACAACTACGGAAAGTTCACAGTTTACAGACACAAGGTCTCAGCAAAGTTATATAACTTGTAAGTTTACTAGCCCACAAGAAGTACACAACTCTGCACCTCAAAGACCCAACAAGTGTTTGATCCTTTGTAGCCAACACAAATTTTTTATGACTTAGATTACTACAACATAACCTATAAAAATAAGTAGTCCATGTAGGTCAAAATGAAAAAAAGGAAAAAAATTAAATATCATACTTGGGATCGCAGAAAAAGATAAACAAATTATAGAGCCAACACAAATTTTTTATGACTTAGATTACTACAACATAACCTATAAAAATAAGTAGTCCATGTAGGTCAAAATGAAAAAAGGAAGAATAAATAAATATCATACTCAGGATCGCAGAAAAAGATAAACAAATTATGGAGCCCAACTTGTTCACAACTACAAGGAATAAACAGTATAAAATGCAATCAAGCATGGAAAAGAAAGTACCTCAACTCAAACAATTCAGGTGATGCTACATATTTTCAATAAGATTCGCAGGCTCCTCTCTGCAGCTATTACCAAGAGAGCAAAAAAAAGTTGCAACAGTTATAGAACATTGTAAAAACAAATGTTCTTTTGAAGACATAAGCTTTCAAAAAGTTCACAACCTAAAAAGAAAGAAAGAAAAACAAATTATTGTTATTAAAAAACCTTACCATGCAACAATGCACATCACTCAAAATGACTTTCAATTTGAAAGCTCACAATCAATTCTATAGATCAACCGATGAGATATAGTCGACAATGTCAAGTGTCAGCAAGAAACATTCCCTAATGTATTTATTAGTAGATGACCAAATGTGCTAAATTTAGATTTTTCTTATCAAATTAATGTGACCTGCCACAAATGAAGTAAGGAAAATCAATTGTGATCCAAAAAAGATAAGATTTTTAAGATTTCATGAAGATTGGATCACACAATCGAAGGGGATGAAAAGACAAATCAAACTGACAAAGCACAAGAGTCAAAGTGCTCAACAAAATTTATGCAAATTATTGTATTTCCAACAATATGCACAACTTCACAAAAGGAACAATGGAATAGATCTAGAGTTTTTTTTATAACTAAAAATCCCTTCCAAATAGATTTTAAAACATGGTAGTCATACCACTTCAATGAATATCACTATTCTTCTTTACTCGAACAACCAAAGCATTCATTGGAAGACACACAGGTACATTAAGAACACATTTTTACCCAGAAAAGTGCTATCATATGTCTCATAGATATGATGTTCTATTAATGCGGACGGTAAAGCCAAAGATTGAGGATAAATTTTCTCTACATGAAAAGACAACTCATATTAGGAAAATCAAAGATGTCACTACTACTGCTACAGTTGTAATTGCATACTATTAAATATCATTTAAAATTGTGACAAGAACCAAATACATAAAAAATATAGAAACATTACAAAGACAAAATTTTTTTTTGCATGTGGAGGAGTGGAAATTCTACTGTTCATGCCATCATCCAATAAAAAATTCAGAATATTGTAAATAAAAATTATTAAAAAAAAAAAGAAATAACAAAACATTATACCAAAAATTAAATATTGCTTTGTCATTGACAATAATATTTGAAGTAATAAAATCACCACTATGCTATAGTATCCTGCCATTGGGCAGGGACTAATAATAATAATAAGCCAAAAGGAAAATTATTAAAAAAAAAAAAGAAATAACAAAACATTATACCAAAAATTAAATATTGCTTTGTCATTGACAATAATATTTGAAGTAATAAAATCACCACTATGCTATAGTATCCTGGCAGGGACTAATAATAATAATAAGCCAAAAGGGACTAATAATAATAATAAGCCTAGTTTTTGGTTTGGTAACATGAAAGAGCTACATCGCCTATTTATTTAGTCCGATAATCTTGATTAAATACCAATTTTTTTTGGTTTATTTTTTTAAGAAATGAAATCACCTTAAAGGAAAGGCCATATTTAAAAAAAAAAAAAACTTACACGATCAAATGGTTTTTTAAATTAGATTATCAAATGTTTTAGCTTTAATTATATGATCAAATGTTGCTGCCAGAGCGGTTGAAGATGTTAATTATTCGTTTGTTAAGCAAGAACATTCCATCTTTTCCATACCTAATAATCCATTTAACTAAAATATTCCGTTCTTTATTTAAATATAATTTAGGCGGATTTATTGCCGTCATTGTTCATTTGGATGTGAATCTGAGTCATCTGCATTCGGTGATCAACGGCAAGTAGCAACTTATTCTCACAGCTTGAAGAAGCAGATGCAGCAAATCGATGATGACACGAGTTTCCATTGAGTGTTTTGTATAATCTTTTTAACTTTTGACCTTTTGTGTGTGCGCTGCATCAGTTTTCCCACTTTTCGGAGTACCTTAGTTCTGATGGAGTCATCATGGCCAATACAATCTCAATCTCAGAAATAATGAAAAAGCATTCGATGAGAACCCATAAATGTGGCACTCAATTAATTTTTTGTAGCGCTCCCTCTTTCAATCGCCTCTCATTGTTTGGTTCCTTTGGTCTGGTTTCAGATGAGTACTTTTGTTCAATTTGCTTTTCTCCATATTTCCTAGCTTTTGGATTCGTATGATTTTTGCAGGGAATCAGGGTGTCTTAGGTTAACTGTATATAGTCTCTCAATGTAGTTGCTCGTTTCATTCTTGTGAACTGTTGGCTAGAGTTTGTTGGTCATCCGCAGTCACTTTAAATCTTGTCTGTTAGGTATGAAGAAAAGTTCCCATTTTCATAATGGTAGAGCAGCCAGTGAAAGAAAATGGCTGCTTCCAATGATTTCTAGCTTACTGATATTTGTGATCCTGATGTACTTTCTAATTGGTGAGTTTAACACATCTGCTCAGGGGATAAAATCCTCGTCTCTTCAACTAGTTTCACTCAAACGGACAGATGATTCAAGTGGGTATTTTGTCGAATCTGAATTAGGCCAAAAAAATCTTCCCACGAATCTCAAGCCTCCAAGAATAGCCTATCTGATATCTGGTACAAAGGGAGACAGTGGTAGAATGAGAAGAACATTGCAGGCTCTTTACCATCCGAGAAACCACTATGTTTTACATCTGGACCTGGAAGCACCTCCAAGGGAAAGGCTTGAAGTGGCAATGTTGGTGAAATCTGATCCCGTTTTTTCACAAGCAAAGAATGTTCATGTAGTCGGGAAGGCTAATTTAGTTACATATAAAGGTCCAACTATGATTTCTTGTACTCTACAAGCTGTGGCGATTTTGCTGAAGGAAAGTAAGGATTGGGACTGGTTCATCAACCTTAGTGCTTCTGACTATCCCCTTGTCACACAAGATGGTAAGCTCTTTGATTGGTTAATTTTACTGTTATTTTTGTACGTTGGGCCTTCTGTTCGTTGCATATCTTAGTGCCATGCATTTACAACGCCGTGTGACCAAAAATATGAAGTGGATTCAAACGGTTGGGAGTCTATCTTGGATGTCAAACCGTTGGAAGTCTATCCGTTGGTTATAAACAGATCCCAGTTCTAGTGGGTTCAAGCAACTCAAAAAGATGCCGCTATACAGGAAGATTACTAATGGAACGCCGCCAATATCTATAGCTTTTGCTCTGTGAAGCGACAAGAGCAGTAGGCTCATTTATATATGCATTTGCAGAAATTGTGCTTCAATTGCTATTTTGTTAACTCTATCTCACAATGCTTTTATCGTTCGGAAATTGGGTTGGGTCTCTTACCTCTTGTAAGATAGTTGCCTTCTTTGTCTAGCAATAAATTTTACAGTCTTAGACTGCCTCTGGTACATGTTGAAAAACTTGTACTAGCCAAGTCATGAACCTGGACCTCCCTTTGAATACTCTGACATTCCACTTTTGCACTCTCTTTACAGTTTGATTACTTGGTGTGGATTTATACCATTCATTTGAGTCTCTGTCTGGTATGGATAATATCATAATATTGATGTTCACATGTATAAGCTGAATTATCAGGTAGGAACTAGTTTTACTCACTTAGTTTGCATTTATCGTTCATTGGTCTGCTTGAACGTTGTAATATCTTATGCTATAGCTAGCAGGGTTTGTTTTTTCAGGTGACACCAGTTCCAGTTAGGGGTTTTCACATTTTCTTTGCGTGTAGACATTTTTCCCAAATTTGATAGCTTCTTTTTCAATTTTTAATTAATCTTATAAGTAATACAACCAATAAAAGGCAACTGCATCATTCACATGAGTTCTAGTGAAGAAATCACAACTTGAAGCTATAATTAGAAATAAATAACATTCAAATCTGTGAAGGACAATTGTAGGTTAATATGATTTGATTGGTTGGGTTCTTATTGTACTCTTCAAGAGTTGAATTATTTCTTTGGGATTTAGCTGATGGTTTTCATTTAGCAACAAGAATAAATTGTGTGTGTGTTCCTGGTATATGATTGCAGTATGAATCATGTTTTTGTTCTGTTTAAATTGCCCTGTTTTGAATTGTAGCTGCTTTGAGATTCAGTTTACTCTTCCCTTTTCCCCTTAAATCAATTTGTAAAAACTCAGGTATGACAGTTGTTTTCCTCAGTCCTTTGGCCAAGGTCTGCTGTTATGGATGGTGCACTCAAATTTCCCTGGCTAAAATTTGTTAAAGCAATTATGGTTTCCAAATGATGCCCTCAGTTTGAAGTCACGCATTCGCACTCACCAAATATTAAATAATAAACAATTATTCCTGACTTTCTCAAATAAATTCCAGTATCTATAACACAAACAGGGTGTGAGTACTTTGCAGGCTGATCACCATCTTTACATAGTGCCCACCTTTTTCTCTCATTGCTTTTATTGTTGCAGTTTCTAGGCTGAGAAACTTGATTAGGGATCCAGTTCACTGAAGTATCTTTTCTTGAGTAGAGACTGACTGTGGGTATACATGCAGATTTACTTCATGTTTTCACCTATTTGCCAAGGGGTCTCAATTTCATTGAACATACAAGTGATATTGGCTGGAAATTGTAAGTGTGCGAGGTATAAGTTTCTTGATGTTATATTTTATGTACAATCATAGACAAATATTCTGTGTGCTTTGTCAATTATTTGAATACAAGTTTCTTGTTATTTGATTCAAAATTTGGTGTCAGGTATCAGAGAGCTAAACCAATTATTATAGATCCAGGATTGTACCTTTCTAAAAAGTCTGACATATTTTGGGCTTCCCAGCATCGGGCAGTTCCAACATCCTTTAGATTATTTACAGGTAGCCATTTTCCTACCTATGCACTTAACAATGTTGGGATACTTTATCCAATATCAAACTTTCTTGGATAAGTTCAACTTTTCAGTATTACAGTGAGCTCATTTTTCTGTAGTTTTCAAATGAGTCCTTTGGTTACTCTTTCAAATGAACACATGAGTAGGATCTAAATGTGCTAGATAATGCTTAACCATGGTGTTTGGCTCAGCCTGAACTTCCAGGATTAAGCATTTCTTTTTACTTAACCCAACATTTTGTGCAAAATGGTAATTTTGCTTGAGTTTTTTTTTTGAACTTTTTATTTGTAAAATGGTCACAACTTCAACTTCGTGAATTCTAAATTTCGTGCTAGCATAGTCATGGGATTTTTTATTAAAATTTAGCATTAGAGAGCATTCTTTTGGTTCCATATGTAAGAAGTTTGCCTAAATCACTATTTAGTTACTATAAATTGTTAATGATGCAGCAGTTAGGTAGCACTCTGTGGTAGTGGGAAATGCCCTGACATTTATTAAGGTAAAGGTTCTTAGTTTCTGCAGGAAGGCTATCTTGTCGCAGAAAAAGAGTGATGTTTGCTTGTATGCCTCAGAGGTGAATAGCCGTAACTGATTGCGTTCAAAATTACCACAGAGGGAAGATGAAATCTAATCTCTAGAACTATTCGGATTATTTTTTAAAATTAATTTTTAAGAAAGGTTTCTGGATAAACTACACCTAATTATTTATTTCTTCAAAATTTGGATCACATCTTGTTATCTGTCTTCAGGAAATGTAAAGCCCAAGAAGAGAGAAAATAAAAATTTAGAAGGGTTCTTAAAACAAATCATAAATTTTTCTAGAAGAGGTAAAATCTAATGTACTGATTTTTTGGTTAATGAAAAAGTGCTGAAAATAAAAATTGAATGAAATAATTCAGCCTAGACTAGGATGCCCTTAATCTATTCCTTGCAAAAGGCAACTTTAAACTAAAGTTTAAAATCCAATGAAAAAATGAAGAATCTCATGAAGTAGATTTATTATTACATAAATTTTAAAATCCTAAAAATAAAGATATAAATCTGTTAATAAAGGAACACATCAAATTGATAAACCACTGCCCTACACTCAACAGTACGGTTATCTGAACACAAGAAATGCACTTTAGGATAAGGTGACAATCTGAGATTATAAGAAAAAAGTCACAAGTTGGTGAGCAACTCTTTAAAAGCTGAAAGCTCAGCCCATTGATATCACAATATGTTTGAATTGACAAAGTCAAAATTATTACTACAATAGTGGCAACCTTGTTTGGTACATCTACCATGTAACGCCCCGCCAAAGGATCCAAATGAATTAACCTAAAGTTTTACTAAGTTTGCCAAACATTTTTTATTTTTTTAAATAACAACATACACATCAATCATAAAGTAGCGGAAGCAAAACATACAATCACGCATAAGCAAACATAACAGATTACATTCCTTAAGTATCCCAAGATGTTGAGTCACATTTGAATTTAATTAATACTAAGTCAAATAAATAACACATCCACATGAAAGAATAATTACAAGTCCAAGTCCATTTAAATAATGTAGATTTGTTCCGAATGCCACTTGGCAATAAAATTCGGAATGCACAATCATCCACTGTACATGTCACAGGGTATGAAAGGCTGAAAGAATATACATTGTATAAAATAGGTTACATCATCCCTTTCGGATCCATGAAACAAAGTACAATACAACAAGTAAAGATCATCCACCATAAAGATTAACTATCCATCATAATAAACAAAGATAGAATGAAAGGAAAAGTAGACAAGAAATTCAAGCCACGACAACAACGGATGGATCTCAATGGTAAGAGTAAAAAGCACTACCACCTGACCGCGTGGTAACCCTAAAAGGCCCACTCCCACCGCGCTAAGGAGATAGTCTCAAGTCCCAAACAGGACATCAATCCAAAAACAAAAGTAATATCTAAGTCAAGGAAACCCTAAAAGTAATCTAACTCAAAGGTTCCAAGATAAATTGACATCTAGATCTAGAGGCAAACACAGACACGAAGGAAATCTACTATGTAAGCGGGCAAGTGTCATCGCACGAATCAATGCTAGAGTTACCCTGGTAGTCTAACTTGACCCCAGCCCCCTAGTGACTCTATGCGGCATTAGTATCCTTTCGTACTAACAAAGCATACTAACGATACATGGTCGCAACCAAGCGTTCTCTCTACTCCCATCCTAGTCTGTACTAGCACTCGAGGCATGGGTGAGAACATACAAAGACTCTTATTAGGTTCATTTTACTCTCATTTAGTGTAGTGTTTTCACTTATTAAACAACTTACAATGGGTTACCCTTGTAGCCACTTTGGGCCTTGGCCTCCATTGCAAGCCACTTCCCGACATTACATATAGATAACCTACCTTAAGCTCATAAAATCGCAAATCAAAGAATCACAGTATTTCACCTCAGTCCTATACAAGTGACTGGAAAGCATCAAAAGATAATTCACAATAACCCATTAGTTTTTTACAAGCAACTGGAAAACATTTCAAAAATACTGATCAAAGACTCAAAAAGGTTAAGTCAAATATGTCATAACATTCATGTCGTTATCCCACAAGGACACTGAAAGCAATAACAAACAATATAACCAAACTCATCAAAGAGCATAACAACACATTACCATGGTTGAGTTTAAAAGATCAAGATCAAACCAGCATAATACCACAATCACAGAACTCCCAAGTCTTTGGTAGACATCCTAAAACTGGTCAACACTCTAGTCAACCCAAACCCAAAGCATAGACAACATATAGATAACAATGTAGTTTGTAGTTTGGTTTGATTTTGAAAGCACATAGTTTTCAGTTAATAGTAAGGTAAAGTTTTTGTTTCAATGTATGTTTCATGTAGACAAGTTTCACAGTTTACCATTACAAATTAACCCATTTCTTATATTCGAATAAAATGCACCATTACCCTTATTCGATTTTAAGTCAATTATTCCAAGATAATTTAAAGGTAATAATTTATTAATTTATTAAAATAATAATCATTGATTATTAAATAGAATACTCGCAATCCCATAAAAATCAATTTATCAAATAATAATATCAATAAATATAATTGATATTTATCATTAATTTGGATTAACTTCAATAATAATCTAAATTATTAACTTAATAATTATTAATTAATTAATAATAAAAGAATTCTTTACCAACTAATGTTTATTAATTATTAATTAATTTAATAAATATTAATAAACAATTAATAAAAATTATTTAAAATTAGTAATAAATAACAATTAAAATTTAAATAAAATTAATTTAAAAAATAACTTTTTAAAACACATGCCCACCTTGTGATTAAGGCCAGTCGACTGTCCTAAAAAGGGTGGTTGCCGTGCGGCCTCCTTGCTACCGCAGGGGCTTGCGGCCGTAGTGGTATACCACTGTTGTTGCAGTACCCTGCGAGCAACAGTTATGCTGCCGACAAGGTTTAAGGGGAGGTGGGGTAAAACCCACCTTCCCTTCTATTATTAATTTTTTTTTTTGATAAATTTTATATTTAAAAAAAACGTTCTTTTTTTTTTAATAAATAAGAATAGTCCCCCTACCAAAAATCTAACGCTGTTATATATATATATATATATTTACAGATGTTCTAACAAACACTTTGATAGGAAGAATACGACAATCTAATTAAGTCTTCAATATAAAATTTCCATTCCGTTCAAAATGCTTCCCAGTTTAATTTTTTAATTTTAAATCTACTAAAAGAGGGTTCTAATGATATTTTAATCTCCACGTATACAGAAGAAACCCACATGCATACCAGTAATTCCAAAATACAATATTGAAAGATTCATCACAATGAAATTCGGATAAACAATTCACAATCACGAAGAAGACAGGAATATAACATAATTTAACTAGGTGAACAAAACACAAGAATCTACTTGCTTTTGATGCTAAATTCGCAAACACCCAAAAGATTGTGAGATAAATCTTTTGTCTGAAAATCTTCTCTCTGAAAATTCATTGTCCAAAATTCCCAGTCCCTCGAAAATGAACCCTCAATTGCTGATAAGGAATTCTCTCCTGAATTCGGGGCACTAATTGTGCGATCACCTGAGAGAACTCCTTGATCACATCTTTTTAACTCTATTATCTTTTTCGAAACTTTATGCACACTTTATGAAATTTTAAATATCTTTATTTAAATTTACTTGCCTTCTCTTTTTAATTAATTTATTATATTTTAATCTCATGCATACTTTATGCAATTTTAAAACTCTTTAATAAATTAACATCTTTTTCATTCTTTAATTGATTTTTGAAGCGTTAATTGATAAGAGGCCGAAGCCAAGGTTAAGTATCCATAACATGCAATATGGGGTAAGTATCCATAAAAAAACACGTATGATAATCTATCTAACTAATCATCATCAAATAACTGAAATCACTGTAATAATCATCATCATGCATACATAAAGTAAATAGTCCAAGTAGTCCCATCATAAAATCAACTGAATATGAAACAATATTTGATAATCTAAAAGATAATGCTACTAATCATCAAGTATAAAACTGTTCTAAAAGAGTTCGACAATAACAACAAAATGTAAAGTAGGGGTTGACATTACATACTAGATAAAAAGAGTTTTATTTCCCACCACCTTTCCACGGGTGATTCTATCAGAAAAAGCTAAGTGCAACAACTTAACAAATGCCTACTTGGTATGTATGACTAAGGACAGAAGTAGAAATACGGACTAAAATATGGTCTTGCGAGGCAAATCTGTTGTTATGCTCAAAATGAACTAAAAATATAACAAAAATGTGCATGAGAAGAAGAAAAGTTAATGCGGACAATACTTTGTTCCTGTATATCGATCTCCAAAAATATATCCTAAATGTGGTAATCATTACCAGAGTCTATGAACAGTTCAAAAACAACATAAGCTTGTTGGGAAGAGTCACATTAGATCCATGTCTAAAGAAGATACATCTTCTTACTTCAATGGTGACTCATGGAACAACTCACATTATTTTCCTATTCTTTAAAAAAAATTAAACCTCTTAGTTCAAAGACGGTTAATTTAAAAAAATCTCCAAGAAAATTAAATAGCTAAGAAATTCAAGAGCTTGATTGCCATTGTTCTTTTTCTTGGTGACAAAGGATTGCTTTTACTTTAGGACACCCCTGCGTCAAACATCTAGGTATGACGCAGCGCAAGGTAGGAGAATCCCCAAAGGAGATGTCCTAGCCACCAACAAATAACCACATAGTAGAAACACAACAACAATTCAAGATTTGATACCAACGCTTTATTCATATAACAATTGTTTACATACAATGTGTCGAGATGCAAGGCCTTCCTGGTTACGGCCAAATACAACAATTATAATAAAAGCTATGCAACATCCCTCAAGATCCAACCCAAACTCTAGCTAGTCCAGATCCACACTTTGGTAGGAACCTCTAAGGAAGATCTAAACTTGTGCTCGCAAGCCCAACAAGCAATCTCGTTGTTTCCCGAGCCGTAGTTACTAACTCTTCAAAATTCATTCCTCCACTTCATCCTCTTTTCCAAGCTGGATGAATAATAACTAAAGACTCCACAAGACCCGTTACTTATAACCAATTAAGCCACAAGTCAGCCTAGTAAGCTACAAATTAAATAATCCTTTACATTAAATACATTTTGAGCCACAAGTTGGCCTCCAACAGATATTAAATACCAAATACCTTAAAAGGCTTACAATATTAAATACTTCAAGATCAATTAACCAAGACCAAAATAGGTCCACACAAACTCTAATGATCGAGCCACATTATGATCTCAATCCTCATGTAATAAATGCACCAAATCATGTGAATGAATCCACAAGAACTCTATCTTGCAAGCCACATTACCGAGTGTCAACAAAACCACAAGCATCGTTAAGCTTCCACAAGCATTATCAAGCAACATTATATGCCGAGCACCTTCAACGGCCAAGCCCCTTCAATGACCGAGCTGCTCGGTCAACACTAAACCCCAATGACGACCGAGCACCACTCTTTTGGTGATTGAGTCCACAACTCCAAAGCCAAAATGCCTCCAACATACAAGATTGCTAACAACCCTAGGATGCTCCTGCATCAGACGCCCCAAGTGTGAAAAGATGTTCTCAGTAGCTAGATGAACATCTTCTGGGATTCAACACATAAATACCAAAATGGTTCTTCACATACATGTCCTCTAAGTCCTCAACTTGTACACTCTTTCCCTTGTTCCACTTCTACTTCTTCACATCCATCCTCAGTGTTCCACAAGTTTTCTTTCCATACTGATCTCTAACCCTTTTAGAATCCTTAAGCTCAACTCGGCTGCCAATACTTAGGTTCCTTTTACCGAGTTCTTCATTTTGCAAAGGAATCAGGGAATGCTTCTTGCGACCCTTCTCAACAGTAAAAACATTCTTGACACAATCATGCACAGCTCTGCAATCATACTGCTAAGGTCTACCAAGCAACAAATGACAATTGTTCATGTCCACAATATCACACAACACTTGATCCTTATATTGTCCAATCTGGAAATTGACAAGGTATTGCTACCTCACTTCCAACGCATGCTCATTTTGCAACCAGCCAATCCAATAAGGACAAGAATGTCTCATTCTTCTCAAACCAAGTTTCTGAACCATCTCCTCAGCAACAAGGTTATTAGTACTACCACCATCCATAATCACCTTCTAGACTTTACCACCAGACTTACAACGAGTCCTGAACAAATTACTCTGACAAGATTCTAGTGTCCTCTGACCAATTAGTACTCGTCAAGCTAGTAAAATCTCTCCTTGCTTAGGTTCATTGGTAGGGTTTTCAGCCTCATTCACAACAACAATTCTTCTATCACCAACCTTTTGTGAACACTCATAAGATCTGTGTCCTACTTCACCACATATGTAGCAAGTACCCTTAAACTCACCTCTACTTGTCCTTCTGTTCTGATCAACATGTTTTGGTTCATCTTCAACACTTGGTTTAGCCTTTGCTGAGTAGTCCAGCTTCTCCTTCCCTCTGGAATTACCTTGACTTTTCCTCTTCAACTTATCTTCTGCCTTCAGGGCATACTAATAAGCATCCTCAACCGAATCAATCTTTAACATACCAACCTCATCTTGGATATTGAATCTCAAACCATTAATGTACCAAGCTACCTTCTCCTTTGACAACTCTCTATGCCTAGACCGAATAGTCAACTCGTAGAATTCCTTGTTATAATCTTTCACAGTCATATCTTTGTGCTTCAGATTCTGCAACCTTTTAAACAACTTAAGTTCATAGTCAACATGAATGAACTTAGCCTTCAACTTAGTCACTATCAATCTCCATTTGGTGATCTTCATTTCACCTTCCTCTTCTCTTTCCGCCAAAGAGCAGTATGTCTTTTAACTTAGTTTGTGCCAACCTCACTCTAAGCGGATCTCCAATATCCTCTAACTCAAAGTAGTCTTCTAATTTACCAATCCAATCAATCAGGTCTCCAGGATTCAAAGTACTTGACAATTTAGAAATCTCCATCTTATGCTTCAACTTCAGCTGAGATCCAGGCCTAGCAAATTGACCAACCCTATTTCCCATAGGTCTCTCCTCACAATCAGTTCTGTCCTCACCACTCAATCCAGCAACTTCAAAGTCTTCAATGACTTTCTCATAACCATCTTTAGTACCCACATGCTGAGGTATACCACCTATAGCACTTATGATTTCTGCAATCATATCACTCTTCATTAGCACCATCTCAGATCTGAAACTGGCTTTAACCTCCTCCATTTCAAATCTAAAAGTTGTTTTAACCTTCTCTGAGATTCTTTCTTCCACAGCATCACTAAGATCATCAATCACCTTAGGGTCCAATCTTCTTGGAGGCATCTTCCAAGATCCTTTGCAAACCCAAAGCAATACGTCCACAAATCTAGAAGATCAGTCAGCTCCACAAGATCAACCTTCTCTTCTAGCCTTACCCAAGTCCTGGTGCAAACTACCTCAACTTCGGTGCTCGGTCTACACATTTAAGAACAACTGTGCTCTGATAACACTTGATACAGCGCAAGGCAGGAGAATCCCCAAAGGAGATGTCCTAGCCCCCAACAAATAACCACACAATGGAAACACAACAACAATTCAAGATCTGATACCAAATCACAATGCTTTATTCATATAACAACTGCTAACATGCAATGTGCCGAGTTGTAAGGCCTTCCCGATTATGGCCAAATACAACAATTATAATAATAGTTCTGCAAGATTCTTCAAGATCCAACCCAAACTCTAGCTAGTCTAGATCCACACTTTGGTAGAAACCTCCAAGGAAGATCTAAACTTGTGCTCAAAAGCCCATCAAGCAATCTCCTTGTTTCCCAAGCCGCAACTACTAGCTCTTCAAAGTTCGCTCCTCCACTTCAGCCTCTTCTCCAAGCTGGATGAATAATGACTAAAGACTCCACAAGATCCCCTACTTATACCCAACTAAGCCACAAGTCGGCCTGGTAAGCTACAAATTAAATGAACCTTTACATTAAATACATGTTGAGCCACAAGTCGGCCTAGTAAGCTACAAATTAAATAACCCTTTACATTAAATACATGTTGAGCCACAAGTTAGCCTCCAACAGATATAAAATACCAAATACTTTAAAAGGCTTACAACACTTATTAAATACTTCAAGATCAATTAACCAAAACCAAAATAGGTCCACACAAACTCCAACGATCGATCCACATCACGATCTCAATCCTTACGCAATAAATGCACCAAACCATGCAAATGAATCCACGAGAACTCCATCCCGCAAGCCATACTGTTGAGTGTCAACAAAACCACAAGCATTGCCAAGCTCCCACAAGCATTGCCGAGCAACATTATATGCCGAGCACCTTCAGCAACCGAGCCCCTTCAATGACCGAGCACCTCGGCCATCCACTCCTTTGGTGACTGAATCCACAACTCCAAAGCCAAAATACCTCCAACATGCAAGATTGCTAACAACCCTAGGATGCTCCTACATCAAGGTAAGAGTTTAAGCTATATGGTAGAACCATCCTTTTGACCCAAAGATTAAGGCGTGGTGTGCTCTTCCACTAAGATATCTTTACAATTTTCCATATCTTTTCTTTATTGGCTTGCAACTACTTGTTGAACCACAAACCATCCTTTTCTATCAATGTACAACACAACATCTTCATCCCTATCATCCCTGTCATCTCACCTGTCCTCTTCATCATCATTCCATTCATCTGTTTGGTGCCTCTCACATTTTTCATGTCAGATTTAATCCATCCATCCACTAATTATTCTGCCACCACCTTGAAAGATTTAATCCTTCTCTGTTTAGTAGTTCTATTCTTAATCTAATCATAACCCTTGGCCTTTCTTTTTGAAAATTTTAAATTTCTTTTGCTCACAAGGTGAGTGTTCATCCCTTGAAACATTTTTACCTTCTTATATCCCTTCCATGCATTTGCTTCTAACTTCATATTTCTTTGATTTCCTATTCTTGGTTGCATCATAGTGCTCTAACATCGACTATAATCCTTCCAGCTCATACTTCCATTTTTTGTAACTTTCTTAGCTTGTCGTCTATTTACTTTTGTCTCTTCCTTTGTCTAATTTCTCCTTCGAACTTGGCTATCCTCGTTTTTTACATCATAAAACAAGTCCATCTTACATTTAAATCATAGCCACAACTATCCTTTGCACTATTCAAAATTTTTCTCATAAATTCTCTACTAACATCTTTGGTTGTTCTAATACCAAATTGATGTAGATGAGACTCTATCTTGCACATTAATCCCCAAAAACATATCTGATTCCTGGTATTCATTACTCAAGTCTTTGAGCGCTACCAAAACAATTGAAGTTAGTTAGAAAGTCACATTAAGCTTATGTCCAGAGAGTTGCAGAAAAATTTGAAATAATGATTAGATGGATAAAGCAAAAGAATGTAGCACATAGAATGTGGATATTCTGCTTAAACAAGATAAAGAAGAAGAATGGAGTATATAGAAAGATTTATAGAAGTAAATAAATAGCAAACAACACAGTTTATTTGACATGATTAAAAAGGTATATTTTCAACCTGTTAAAAGCTCTACCACTTTACAGTCGTGTTGCTATCAACAGAGAGTCGTAGTCTGACCTTTGAAATGATAATTGGTTGTTGTCTTAACGAAGGAGAGTAATACTTTTTATATAATCAATTATGGAGGATCTTTCCATAATGGAAAAAATCGAGAACTAAAGGCACAAAGAAAATATGCTAAAAACTAATCAAACTACTATAGAATAGAAAGTTACTCAATTAGCTAAATGATTTAAATGACAGTACACTATTACTTTATGTCCCTTAATGGTCATTCTACTAACTATCCTGTAGAATACTTGACATAATTTGCTAGAGTTTCGGCCACAAATGCTTAGAAGGTTGAAGACTCTTTTAGATGCTTTGCGACATGAGCCTACTTTTGAGACCCTCCTTGGACTTTTTTGATCAGCCAACCGCTTTCTGCAGAACTTCTTCATATAATTAGGTTTAGCACAATAATGATATGTGATAGATTTTTTGATTCTTTGAAGAATCACCAGGTTTGCTTTGTCCTTTTTGCTTAAAGGAGTTGCCTTTGTCTTTGTCATTGACAGTAAAAACCTGTTCCATATTGACTATCTTGCTGCTGCTATCAAATTGTTGTTTCCACTTGTCCTGTTTTACGAGCTTGATGCACAAATTGTCAAACTTAAGTTCAACATTGGTAGACGTGATGTTGAATTTTGGTTAAGTGGTCATAGGATCGTGGTAAGCTTTTTAGCATGATAACCACCATATCCTCTTCTTTCAAATTCTAACCAATGGCATCCAATTGATCGTGACTGTTTATGATCTTCATTAAATGATCTGGAAATACATCTTGTCGTTCATGATACTTGAGACCAACATATTTTTAAGGAAGAAAGCTCAGCTTTTATTTGATGTCTTATGTAGATCCTTCGAGTGACTCTAGAGCTTTGAAATAGTCTTGCTAGATAATACTGTTAATTAATTTTAACACATGTTAAAATTCAGACATGAAAATTTTATTTTGCTAAAAGTACATTTCATTTGATATTTGAAAGAATATAAATGTCCTTGTTTTCTCGAATATACGATTGATATTTTACAAAATAATGCAATGCTGAAGGCAAAGTATTTCGCACAAGTCATGAATACAGTTGCTATCTTTCATATGTACTGAAGAACAAGAAAAATAAAACATATGGGAGAAAGTCAGAGATAACCAGTCATTGCCTTTCAGACTTTGACTGGTTAGATGTTCTCTGTCGTTGCATTGTTGCCCATGGTTCAGTTTTTGATCCGGTAAGCTCTTGATTCTTCGTTTCCCTGCAAGAGGAAGAGGTGGGGTTAGATCTTTATGATCTAAGCAATGACTAGTTATATATAACTGCATACTTGCACATATCATATTCCTCTCATTTTTGAATACATACAAAAAATAACAAGTGTATTCGTTCATGTGCAATTAAAAAAAAAAAAATAGTTTGTTAGTGTCACGAGCCCGTGCTCGAACCTCATAAGATACTATTTCAAATATCAAAGTAAAGAGAAGAAAGCTTATTCAACGAGATACTGATCAGAATATTCAAGGTGTGCTAGTAATTTAAAATTGCTAAAACTTACATTATGAACCGGCAAATAGCACAGTTATAGAAAATGGAATGCATAGTAAGAAGTCAAGCAGCAGGATTGATAAAGACTACAAGAGCAGTGATTCAAATGTGATTCAAGCCTTAGAAGCCACAACTAAGGAGTTTTAAAAAAAATAAAGCCTTCAGAAGTTCATGCCATCAAGCAGATAAATAAGTGTGATACTGATCCAAACTGAGAATCTATAAAAGATTTGGCAAATCATTTATCAGATGTTCCTGAAGTTCAAAATAAAGCTGAACAAGAACTCCTAAGACAGAATATAAGCCAGAAGAATTGCCAAAACATTGAAGATATTGTACAGTCATGCGAACATGAAAGTTGTAAAGGGATCATCAAGGTAGAAATATCATAATAACTATTAAGAACAGAGATCTATAAGACTGTTAATGATTGGTCAGCATCTACCACTTCATGCTGCGAAGATAATCTATCTGTGGTAGCAAATCATGATTGTTGCCAAAGAAGCATCAACTATTAATGGAATTGCTGGCCCCAAACATGAATGTTTGATCTTGTAGAAAGTATTGCATAAGGAATATAAGCATAAATAACATGTTTACATCAAGTGTCTCTGAAACTGTAGTTCAAGTGGAACTGAACAGGGTGTTAATATCCTTAACTGAAACACCCACCATGTCGTATGAATGGAGAAGACTCGCCTACAAATTGGCTTCAGACATACCCAGCAAGCAAAGATTATACTATTTCTTACACTGCCTCAAAACACATAGCAAGAAATTCAGAAAAAGCCATGGTCGGAGCTAGCACTATATAAATAGTTTTTTTCAAGCTTGAGTATGAAGGAAAAATGCAAGAAGACGTCAGATCTGGTCTTCTTCTAAAACCCAGAAAAATGAAAATCATTTGTTTTTTTTGCAAAAGTATAACAGTCAAAAGAAACCTGCAAATAGATGTAACATGGCCTTTTTTTTAACAGCATATGTTAAAAACGTGCCCATAAAAATCAGAGTTATATGAGAAATGCCCAGATTTTTCTTTCCAAAAAAAACAATATTCATACAGTAGACGGCATGATTCAGACTTAATTCGAGTGCTCCCTCAGACATTATCATGGCAGAATGATGAAATCTCTTTCAGCAAAAAGATGTAACAACAAACAGATATAACAGATTTGACATGGCGTTTTCCAAAAATGATTGGAAATAACAATAAGATGCAAGACGTTACCTTAAAAAACGTCCTTCCAAGAGAGGCAAATGGCAAGAGAAAATGCAGAGATGCATTTTTTTTAACCTCCATCATGGCTTCATGCAACAAAAACGTGCTCAGCAAGGGAGAAAAATGCAGATTTCAAACCCTAGCCGACCTCCTATATTCGTGCAATGAGAGAAAACGCAAATGAAATTGTTTTTAGAGTATGCAAACTCATACCTCCTTTTTTCCGTTATATGAAATTTGAAATCCGTAGGGGACTTAAGTGGGTTTTTTCTTTCCCATTTTAATTCCAATATTTGTATATGCCATGTGTTATAAGTGTTTCTAAACACTTATTGTTTTTGCAAAATAATGTAAAAATGAAAATATTTAATAGTGACTTTATAAACTATTTTATATTTTTGTTTTAATGGCAACCCTTTACCAACATGCATTACTTATATTATTATAAGTGTGACGTGTTTAAAGGAGGAGAAAGGGGGAATCTAAGTTAGTCTTATGATTAACAAGTCAATGTGACATGTGTTTCTTAGACTAAGTCTCAGAGATTATATTTTCAAAGACTTAGTAACATCATTTAAGGTCAAATTTAAGGCTTTTGCATCATTCCAGGACTGTGGGTCGAATTTTGACTTTGTCCTAGCTTTTTTAGGCCATGTGTTGATGTTTTGAGTCTTTTAAGGGCAGTCAAAGGTGACTCATAGGTTCTGTTATGACTTAGTACAGTTGTTAAGCAGTGAGTCATCTTTTTTATAAGTTTTGACTCCCTTATTATAGCCTGGTTTTTTGATTTCGACCAGGAGTTTTGGCATTTAGTTTCCTGAAACAGTAATACCAAAGGATGGATGGATGCAGTTCTGAAAGTGGAATAGACTATTGTGACATTTTACTGTCCTTTGTATACTCATTTTTCTGAGTTGTATCTCTGAAGTTTATGTTTTTTGACCTCTGAAGGCATAATACAGTTGGTTGGATCTACTTTGGGACTCATTTTTGTGTGCAATACTGGTGATTTGATGTTAATTTTCTGTGTTCTATCAAGAACCTCTAAAGTTTATGTCTCATTTTCGCACCTATATGTGTCAGTAGAACCTCTATGCATAGGTCATAAGTTGTGCATTTTAATGAAATTATATTGATTATGGTCTATATCTTTTTGATATTATTCATTAAAGCCCTCTTCTGAAACACTTTTATGCAGAGATTTTCATCAAAGTTGTATCATTGTATGTCATACCATTGTGTTGTTAAACATCAAAATCCTTCATTATTGTCTTTGGTGTATCACCTTTTTGGTTTAAATAGTTTTTATTTTCATACTTTCTTCTCCTCTTTTCCTCACAAGTTCATAGTATAGGTGAAATATCATAATATCATATAGGAACTGGCCTAGAATCCGGAGGTTCAGTCACCTGCATAGTTTACCCACAAACTCGTGATTGTTCCAATGTTTCACCAGAATTTCTAAGTATTTAGGTGCTTATCTTGAGGGTGCAAATTCTGGTGACAACAAATACTTTGGGAGTATCTCATCGGTGATTGATAACATGAGTTGCATAACCGCTTTTTGATTATGCTTATCAAACTTGTCTTGATTTTTACCCTCAACAATATAGTGAGTAGATTTGCCAAGAACAAGCTGATCAAGGTATCAGCACTCAAAAATGGTGAGCATCCTCTATTTCTAGGTATTGTAATCCTTGCTGTTGAACCTTTGAGTGCCTTCTAACATGATGTCAAGAAGCCATCTTTGTTGCTATCTAGAGAAATAGAAAGCACAAAAAAAATGCAGCTTCTCAAATACTTTCAGTTATTGTTGATTATGTTAGACAATTGTTGCAAATGAAATAATATTGCCTTTTATTTTTCAAATGCAGCAATCTCTCTCACATTTATATTGAGAATAAGGCTATGAAGAGCCATGTCCTTTCAAGGGGCATAACCTTATAAATAATAAACACATTATATCTCATATATAATTATCCGTAGGTTTATCCGATTAAAGCTACAAAACATTAACACTCCCTCATAACTAGGGAGGATAAACACATGATAAATATTACACCATTGATAATATTAGGAAATCAAATCAAGAAAATCTTTCATTAGAAGACTTCCATTATATAATATCATAGGGGTATTGGCCTATCAGAATATCAACCCATGATATTCCCAAAATACTCTTTTGATATCATATTAGGTAACATGAGTATTGGCGTATTAGAACATCAATCAAATGATATTCACCAAGTACTTTGAGTAATGGCCTATCAGAACATCAACTAAATGATATTCACTAAGTACTCAATGCCATAATGGCCTGCCAGAATAGCAAGGCAAGATATTCACCAAATACCTATCATATATCTATACAAACAACTTATAGACAGTCAATTTAATGACATCTAACACTTAACTGTTGATTTACAAGATAAAGCCTTTCATGATCTATTTCAACATTTACATAAAAAGTATATCATGATATAAGTTATCGTAAGGTCATCACCTTTTAATAACTTCTGCAAGTACATTTGATAATCATTTGGAAGTTGTCATTTCCTCATGATGTACACAGGAGGCATGTCTATACACATGAAGTCACCATGGATACTATCACGTGGTGTTGTCATGATATCCACCATGGATCATATCAGAGAACAAGGTTTTCACCTCAAACTTATCTCTCATAGAGAAGAATTTATTACGAGGGATTTCACTTGGAACTTCTTCACGAAGAAACACTAACCTTTTTACCTCCTTGTCAAGGGTTACCAATAAAGTGTTAAAACTCCCTCTCAGTCTGATATCAACTTTTCTGACTGATGAAGTGTCAGACTCCCTCTGAATCTGTTATCATCCTTCTAACCTCCTGCCAACAAGTCATGTCATGCTTCCCTAGTGCAATAGGTATCCTGATAGCATAAGGTCTTTCATCCTACATACATGAACCTTTATCCCATGAATCTAAGTTGCCGGTTCGGATGCGGGTTTGACATTCTCTTAGTTTTTTTTTGGGTTGGGTTCGGGTTCATTTAGGGTTCGTCCATACTAGATTTTAATTTTTTTAAAAATATATATGTAAAAATGATATATATATATATATATATATAATAATTTTCCTTCAAAATTATATCTCTATATACATTTATTAAAATAATAAAAATGCAATTAAAATTATATCTCTATATCTCTATATGCAATTAAAATTATTGATTTCGGCTTTTATAGTAGAGTCGTTTTATTTTTCCATGAAAAGTTATATATAAATGTACTATCCTTCACAAAACAAAAACCTATTTCATTGAAAACTAATGATGATGCACAATGCAGTAAGGAGGAAAATAACATATAGTTTCAGATTAGTAGACTTTTAATACGGGCGGACCATATGGAATGAGCGTGGCATGACCAGATTTCTTCATTGTGTAGAGATGTTCCATTTTCAACATTACTAAGGGCCATCAACAATGGAGGAGAATTATTATCCCAGTTTGGATAGCTCTGTCCCAGAATTTTATTGATTTTTGTTTTTTTTGTGTGCACATTTTGTATAAGGGAGGTGCCAAACAATTTTGTGGAAGTTGTAGATGAATAGATACAATGCAATGGAGATCTTTAGAAGATCACCCATGCCCTATTTGGCAAGACTGAAAATAATAATAAAAAACTTAACTAAAAAACAAAACTCACATCAACATAACAGGAAAGTCGGTCAAAATTCGCTGGAAAAACCATAAATATGTTTCCAAATCATTGGGAGAGGTATGAAGTTGGTCAAAGTCATGTCACATTCGACCAGGGTTCTGCGTGGCGATTTTACAACAAATTTTCTAGAAAAATGTGAATCGAATACAAATTTGAACTGAATTCAAATGTTGAGCGAATCAACTTCCAAATTTGGGGCTGGACCAGCAAATATGGTAACTTAGCCATGAATCATAGTCCTTTAACTACTATAGTTTCTGATCACCGTAGAATCCATCTTGACATCGTCTCCTCCGGCCTTTGAATCAATATCATCAAGATTCTTGGAAGCAAACTGAAACATATCATCTATCTGCTCCCTCTTTGATGGATTTGCCAAACTCCCTTTTGTTATAGAAGGGTACTCATATTAGGTAGCATGCCTAATGTACCAATTTTTTTTTCTTTTCTGCAAGAAGATCCTCAGAGACAAGGGAAAAGGTCAACACAAATAACTCTTATAATACATATGGAAATACAATTAAGAGAGAGAATGTATAGATTAGTAATACTCAAAGCTAATGAATACTTATCTGCACATCTTTGATAGAAGTTTCTCCAATGAAGGTCCATATGCATTACATCAGAAACTATTTCAGCTATAATGATTCATAGGATATGTCTCATGATCTGAGTGACTTCCGTCAAAGTTTCTTATCATATATCTATGCATGTATCCTTTATACATGTGTCGCATATATTCCATATGAATTTGATCCTTTCATGTTTTATCTTATTTATGTTATATGTGCACCTCCCTTATAAACCTGTGCTCACTTAGAAGTTGCCTGCTAGGAGACATGTCTATGAGATCCCCTCCTTTTAAAACACACCGTTTTGAATTTGTGCCTCATCAACATTGAGGGGAACATTCAGGAATTTGACTAATGTTGGTAGATGAGGTCTTCCTAGAAATCCAATAGCTAGTTGTAGCATTCCATGATCCGTACATAACTTTAGTAGTGATAAATAGGCCCTCAGTGGAGCAAATTGTAGCAGAAAGCACAATGAATGAACTCCTTTGGACCCAGTCATCTAGTGTAACATCAATGTAGAGTCTTTGCCTCTGTTACTGCCAACAAAATGTGACATCATTCTATCAGCTTGGCTTGATATTAGTTAATCAAGTTCTAATGACATCGCTTATAATTACCCAATTGCATTGCTATGACTAATTGCAGTTTTTGAACTTTCACTACATACCTCATGGTAGTGGAAATCTGTTAAACAAGAGTATAATCTCATCATAGACAGTATTGCCCAATCCGCTATGATATAACTTTTATAATAAATGTCTCTTTATATCATATAAAATTTTGGACTGAATTTAAGTTGGAAGGGACTTCTTCCTATTGATAATTTATTCCGACTTCTTCAATTCGCCATAAATAAGTGTACTAAACTAATGTACAACAGCGTACACTAACTGTAATTTATTTAATAAGGCTCTGAATATAGGAAGTTTGCAATAAAGAAAAATGTTAAACTTCTTCAATGCTTTTATTTATCTTCTTGATCTGTTCTTACTTCTCAGGAATTGTTTTGCTTGTTCAAAGCTTGTAATGGGTACTCCAATTCTCTTGGTCTGTATTTATTGCAGACTATGAATGTTGGTACCTTATTGCTTGTCCTTACTGAATTCTCTGTTGTGGGTCTGAAATATTCAGTATGATCCTGCTTGTTTTGTTTATGTAATGTCTTCAAGTCTTTCAGAACCAAAATATAAGAAACCCATTGTTCAAATCTTTTCTTTCAACATCTTTGTTTAAGTTTGAATCCTTGTTTCCAATGGTATATAAAATATTTTTTTTGTACAATCTAAAGTATGCAGCATATGTGAAGTTTAATGTCTCTGCCGAAGATACCAGCAGTTTATAATTTATTTAATATAGATGACATCAATGAATTTTGACATCTACGACGCATTAGAAATCTCATAACAACAACTGCAAACTCAAATTTTGCAATTCCAAGTCTGAAATTTGTATACAAATTTAGTTATGGATACTTGATTGAGAGAAGATAACTGTAAGCACAAAGGTTGTGTGTTTTACAGGACCAGACCTTGATAATGTGCAGCATTTATGACCTCTATCACCTGTGCAAATATGAGCAGTCATTGAAATCTACTCACAATCCTATGTGGTCTTGTCAGCCATTGTCTCAGAGTCATGCCACCTGATTCTATTTCATCTTCTTTGAGACCTCGGTTTGAGCCATGCTGAATAAAATCAACATCCGGCATAAGTTTCTTGCATTGATAGGTGCCCTAGGAAGGCTCTGCGAGGGATATCTTTCATATGTTATTCTTCAAACCCTCCATTTTCTCATTTAGTTGTGATTCTTATCAACAACTACTATGAGACTCATTATCATATGCAAAGGGCGACATGTTAGATCCATGTTAAAGATCTATTCAATCATTACAAGGCAGTTACAGGAAATGATACTGCTCCTTATAATGATTCAATCTTTGTATTCACAATATAGATATTCTTAATGAGATGACATATCAATATTTACACTTTGAGCCCTCATCAATAGATGTGCATTTATTTATTTGTCTCAACCAATGAATCATTAGAGCCAATATTAGAGATTGAACTTTTACATATGAGAAAACTATTTCGAATAGTAATATTGGTATTCAATCGTAGGAACCAATGCAACTTCACAGGAAGGGAAAATAATTGGTCTTTAAGATCTTCCTTTAAGTGGTAAACCTTTCTTCAACGGAACCTGGCTCTGATACCATATTAATGTCAGAGAATTGTTGCAAATGAAATACTGCCTTTTATTTCTGTATTTCGTTTTTTCAAATGCAGCAATCTTTCTCACATTTATATTGAGAATAAGGCTATGAAGAGACATGCCCCTTTAAGTGGCATGCCTATTCATTAATTATATAATTAATATAATAACAAATATATATATATAAAAAATAAACACATTATATCTCATATATAATTATCCGTAGGTCTATCTGACTAAAGCTACAAAACATTAATAGATTAAAAATTGGATCTTGTTTTTGAAACCCATTGTTCATTTTCTAAAAATGTGCAGAATTTTGAATTCCTACAATTTTGTTAAAAAATCCGTTCAAAAAACAATTGTTGAAGTGAACCCAAGTCTGATAAAAATTAAAAAATTGCAAAAACAAAAAACTTGCTGCAAAACAACATAACAATTTTGTCGAACAAATTGTCAAACCCCAGATGTGAGAAATATATCCTTGAGTGTAAGAATCCAAACCCGGGCAGTAATAGCATGAACCAACCAAACTTTATTTATTGTTAGAAGTGAAGATGAACGATTAACCTCAGAATTTGTATTCACCCGCAACATGACCAAACAATAATGCAATGATGTAAATATTCAAGGAAACTTATACGCTGCAGTATGTTTTCAAACACATTCAGTCATTATTCAGTTTTCTGAATTTCATTCCAGAATGGATTTTAACAATAATATTAGGAAATGTCTTATACTGGTCTGAATTCACAACCTGGGCATTTACATAAACAAATACAAGTTAAATAACACTGGCACTTGGTTATTGCCGTGGGTATCATGCTCCTTCATGCGTGCATGATAATGGTCGAGCTCTACTTGCCAACCCGGTTAGTCAGACTCGTATGGCCTGCAGTTATGACCATTGTGGCACCCGGCTCTACGGCTGGAAATGACCTTGGGAGTTGGTGTGTCTGGCCTGTGATCTCCTTAATCCCTTGTGGCAGCTAAACTGTATACACTTGCTATTTGGTGAAGCTTTGTTGATGTCAGTTTTTGTACCACTACATAACATATAGCAATTGAACACTTGATATGGAATATCAAATCCTCAACTCCTCTCTTGAAAAGTTAATACTCCAATGTTCCTTACACCTATTGATACTAACTTAGTATATCGATGTGATTTGTTGGTAATCACGTAGGTGGCCTAACACTATTTGTTTAAGGACAACTTGGACTTTTGGTGGGATGATGGTGACGATGGTTTTGTATGAGTTCCCGTTGATGTTGATGGTGGTGGTGATGGGGGTGTTGTGTCAACCAATGATGCCTTCTTAACCTTCTTCTTCAAAACTCCAAATACTATACTACTTGCTATTCTACTCCTACTCCTATGAATGGAAAGATTAACAAATGTACGGGGATTGAATCTAATGAAAGCTAACCAGCGACTCTACCTCCATAAATGCAGTGATTTAAAGGAAAAGAACTAGTTTACCACACAAGGCTTCCCAACAAGCCGTTAGGATGCTAGTGGCCTAGTTATAGATATCTATCAAACATCCACTAATACTACCATGCAACTATCCGTCTAGTTTTCTCTCTACTTAACAACCTTCTTGAAATGAAATCTACTTTAGCAACTTCAAAGAAAATCTTATTCCAACTATTGGAAGTAGAAACCATGCAACAACACCAAAAGTTCTTAATCACCATGCAAGTCACAACAATGAGAAAGAAAGTGATTTTGGCATTATCTTAGTAACAATTTTCTTCGACCCTTTACAAATGAGAGCAAATGGCCTTATATAGAGGCCAAAATTACAACCAACGGTAGAGATAAAGAGGCAAAATCAACAATCTAGATTGGATCCTAGAAACCCTAATTAGGGTTGCCACCCCATTGGCCAATGAGAAGACGCCACCTCATCAATGGACCAATGAAAAAAGGAAAAAGTGACAAACAATGAGAAGGCACCAAAATGGTAGCCAATCATAATTAGACATTTGTCCTATCTAAGAAGAAAGAGAAATTGCCACTTGGGCTTACATCAAATGATCTTCTAAAATAGTTCTACCCTTTTCTTTCATCTTTTTAGCCAAAGTAGTGAACTTGGCTAGCTTGTCGTTGACTTCCTTCATGGGAGGACAAGGTGTGTGTTTCATCTTGAGCTCAACAGAATTCATCATGCTGCTTGCTGCTTGCAGTGTCTTCTCATGGTCCTTCTCATACTCTTTTGCATATCTGATAAAGGCATTGAGGGAGGCAAGGGTGCCCAAATGTTTCTTCTTGATGGCAACCTTCCCCAACTCATCTAATCTCGATTCGAATTCTATCACATTGATGTTCTCCTCTTTGATATCTTCAAAATCAAGCCTAGCCCCAACATCGCTTATCATGGTTGAAATGGAAGTGTCAACACTTAGGCTGTGCTGTGCAATCTCGTTTTGTACCTCTTCAAGTATTCTCAATCTAATAGTCAAGGCAACAAACCAAGACTCCACCGTGCTCAATCCTCCTTCATCAATCAACTTGGCCCTTTCCAAATATTTCTTTGGTAGCTCAATGAATGCCTGTAGTCTGGGAATAGCTAAATCCTTGACTGGAAGGAAATCCTTCCATTCACCTTCAAATGTTCTGAATTTATCTCTAATAGCCACTAATGACCTGAATGTCCAGACAAAGGAAGGCAAGAAGTTTTGCCCATCTTGGATTGTATCATGGATCCAATCCTTGATTTCACGCAGCTGAGCCGATGTCTCTTCCATGTTGCTCCCGCTGTCTTGAGGAAGGGCTGCTTGGTGCAATTGTTGGATAGGCTGGTAATCTCTCCAATACTTGTTCTCAATCTCCAACTTTACAATCCTTTCATTTGCCTTCCTCAACCTTTCTCTGATTGAAATGATGCCTTCCTGAATCTCCTCACATTCCATGTCATCCGTGTTTCTTCCCATGTTATGCTCTACTAGCTCGTATTCTTGAGCTACAACTTCATCCAATGCCTTGTTAACCGTTGGTATAGCAATCTGAACCTTTCAGTGACCATTGCTGTCGCTCCTAATTACCTTTGCCACTATTTTTGCAATTTGTCTTTGGTTCACGCTATCAACTTTTTCCATCAACCCTTGGACGTCTTCAACTGTTCGGGCAGTTGCTACCTCGCCTCTTGGCATAAGCATTTTTCTTAACCGTAGTGGTGTGGTGCATCTCCCCAAATTTGGATTTGGTTTAATTAGCCGATCATCACCAATGGCCATGGGCGCCTGGCTTACTTCCTCAATATCAATTGGCCCATCTTCTTCTCCACTAGTAACTGCGATGTCGTCTCCACGCTGATTCTTTGAGAGAGGAGAGTACTCGGTGCTATCATTGTAACCACTTGATTTTGAATCAGAGCTCACCTCTCACTTGTGTTATCTTCTTGACCTCCAGCCTCAATTATACTTTCCCTTGATGGCGCTGCATTCTCTCTCTTTGCCGGAGGTTCCTAATGTTCTTTACCCTTTTCAACCTCCAAACCTCTCTTCTTGCCTCTAACTGTTCCTTGCTGCTAGCTACCTCCTTCACCCTATTGTTTGACTGATTCCTTTGGACCTTCCTTTGGCTTCATCTTCTCATAAGTAAGGTGTACCCTTTGACTTTGCAATTTCCTCAACTTCCCATTGTACCACGACTCAGTATGGAAATTAACTGCACTTGTAACTGCCTCCAAGGAAGGATCCTAATGATCGTTCCAATCCACTAGATTCAACTCTGTTCCCTTCACTATATTATAATCTTCTCTCAACACATTTTCATCATCCTCTAGTTGATCGGAATATCAAGGCCTCTCCATCTGATTGCCTTCATCATGTTCATTGACAATCTTGAGAAAGCTAGCTCTCTGACGTGAAAGTCATCCCGTGCATTGGACAGAAATCTTCTATAGTATGAACATGTTTGAATGTATTTCCATGAGATGCCTTGATAAGACCATTAGGATCAAATCCTTGCCTTGCTCTATACCATGCTAGATGGTACCATTCTATTTCTTTCTCCGCAGCTGCAGAGGCGACAGGATTGGGACAACTATCATTGCTAATTCCAAATGAGAAGGTAATCCCTGTCTCACTTTTGAGTTTCATTATTCTATCATAATGCTCAAGTTGCCTAGCCAATTCCATTAAAACTACCTTGTCGAGTGGGTACCTTGGAAGACTCTTGGGGCATACTGTGCTTCCTACTACTCTAATATAAGTGAATTGTGGAAATTGGATGAACCAACTCCCATACTTCTTGACTTTTGCTTCTGCTTCCACTGAGAGTCTCTTAGCAAGTGTCTCTTGCAATATCCTTACCATTTTCATGGCTAAGGCATCACAAAATATCTTATAGTCTTTGTTGTGGTGCAAATGAAGTTGTGGATAGCATTCATGCATCGAACACTACCCCGACCTATTGCCAATTACTCCTAAGGCCTTAAGTCCTGTATTTTTGTAGAATCTCGCAATCAAATAGAACAGATAGGATGCCATATAGAATTGCTTTTGATTTTGTACAGTCTTAAGTTGCAATTCTAGATTCTCGCTAATGATCCTTGCCCAATCAAATCTTCTTTTTCCTTTTTCAATTTCATCAATAAAGAAGTACATTCAGTTTTCGAATTGCATACCTTGAGCTAGGCCCATAATCCAACTGAGAAGCACAATGAGATTGCCATACTCTGATTTGAAATTTGACACGTGAGACTTGATGATTTGGTAACTCCCTTCTTGCCCTCGTGTAGCCAATCCTGCTTTAGATGAATGAAATAACCCTCCTGGTTATCCTAAAATAACTTAGCCGCCTGGTCTATCATTACCATTGTCATGCTTTTGTACTGGGGGGTATTGAATGTTTCGTGGATCATTTGTTCGCCAATGTTGGCTAACATTCTCTTCCCTTCATAAAAAATTATGGACTTACTAACCAAATCAAATTGGGATGCACATTCCATTACCAATTCTGGACAAGGCAAGGTAGGAGGGAAGGCCGCTGCGTGTACGATTCCACTTTTGTAAATCTTCTTTGTCATGGGGGATTGTCCTTCCTTCAGTTTTTCTTTTAGCTGTATTATGTTTATTGTGCCGATATTGGTATCACTTATTCGCCTCACTTTCAAGAAGAAGGTGGTCTTAGGCATCATGTCTTCCTTGTCTTTCTTGGTATTCGTTCCCTTGGGGTTCTTGTTTGTAGTAACATCTACCATCCTAAACATTTATTTCTGCCCCTTCGTTCTAAGTGATATAGACTACCTTGATCGATCTCCAACCTTCTTTCTATCGATAAAATTTAGCTTATTTTTGCGTCGCCAATTCCTATCACTACACTTATCAATCTCCAATCTTCAGCCTAGGGGTGGGACTACCACTTATTTTTGCCTCTTCGTTACCTTAGGATGGACTACACTTATATCTCCCAACTTCATTCCTAGGGTGGTCTAACTTATTTTTGCCTCGCTAAGTGTCCTATCATGGAATCTACACGTATCTCTCCAAACTTCACAAACTTCATCCTACAGATGGGATGATGAAGTGGTGGATGATGAATGCATGAAGAAGATAAGGGAAACAAAACCAAGCAAGAACAAGGAGTAAATTCCGCCTTTGAACCAATCTTCAGCTCTAAAATGAATTGAATTTTACTTTAATTTTACCTTTACCAATAGCTAGGCTCTCTTTGAATTTAGATTAGACCTTAAAAAATTCTAGCCTCCTTGCAAAATCAGAATTTTAATCTCTTGGAAATTTCCCACACTCTGAAAAAATCAGATCTTCAAATATGTATCCTCTATCAAACAAAACTGCCCAGATCTGAAATTGAAATTGCAGCTCTAGCAAGAAAATTAGATTGCCCAAAAATCGCCAAACAAGAAGAAAACACTTAAGTCTGCCCCAACAAAATCGCCAAGGTCTGAAATTTGCTCAATTTGGAGGAAGGAGAATGCCAGACACATGAAAATCTGGTTCTCAAGGCAAATTAGTTAGGGCAGAAAATTGCCTCCTTTTGTGAAAAAATTGCCAAGCATAGAGAATATTTAGGTCTGCTTCGTCATTGCCAAGGTTGAAATCTGCCCTCCAAAAATCGCCAAATCCATAGAACTGCCCTTCCTTAGAAAATCGCTTAGCTAGAGAAGAAAGCTGCTCCAAAAAAATAATCGCCAAGCAAGAGAAGGCTGTGATGGAATGAAGAAATGGGAGAGGGAGGAGCCTTCTTATACCAATTTCCCTTTACTCCTCCAAGCTGGCCGACTAACACCTATAGGAGAAGATAATTAAATTAGTGTCTCATTAATGGTCCCAACTTAAATGCCAAGCCAAAATTAATTTTGCATATAGTGAAATTTGCATATTTAATTCCCAGTTAGGACCAAAAATTGCAAAATAAAATTGAGAAAGCCTTGGAGATGTTAAATTTTTTATTTAATAACGTTTTGGTAATTAAAATATCATTAAAATCGATTTTCAAATTTAATTTACCAATCTTTTAAAATATTTTAAAAATCTTCAAAGCAAATTTAATTGATTTAATGCAAAATTTTGCACTTTAATCCATTTTTGACTTTGCAATGCAATTTTTTAATTTTTTAATCAAAATAAACCATTTTTCTAGCATTCAAAATTGAGTTTTTCAATTTAATTTCACTCTCGCAAAATTTTCTTTTTCACCAAAAAAATTTCAAGATTTTCCAAAGCAATTAAATCTAAAAATTTTTCATTTTGAAAATGCTCAAGATTATACAATTACATCCAATTTTCAAAATAAAATCGTATAAGTCGAAAAATTTGTAAATTTATTTTGCCAAGTGTTGTTCTTTGAAATTTGTTTGGCCTAAGGATAAAATTACTCGCTCCGGAAAATCAAGTTAAGACTAGGTGAAAAACAAATCTAACCACATTCCTCTTGGCTCGAAGGCGTCCAAAGTGTAAAATTTCAAAATCAAAATTTTTGGACAACTCCGAAATTTTTTCACTAAGGCGCTCTAGAAAAAGGGGGGTCGCTAAAGTTTTGGGGCAATGGTGTGAAAATCTCACAACATCTGGTGACTTCACGGGTGAAATGTTCCTGAACGTTTCAAGAATAAAACAACTTAGAACAAAAATCTCAGGATGGCCTACCGCAAATTTACTTAAGGACAAGCACTCAACTAGGGAAAGAACTCTCAAGTTGATCCTAATCACCCTGACCATAAGTTAGTCATGTGTGTGCAAATGATTTATTCCCCACTTGACAAGAACTTGATAATCTCTCAGATCCATCAAACTTAGTTATTATAATATCCTTACTTCAAAATCAACCTGGATAGAGCCTTGCTGCCAGTCAAGCATCTATAGCCCCGACGGAGTTATCATTGTGGCACCACAATCATGGTTCTACCTTTAGTGATTATTTTTATAGCACCAGTAGAGATGATTGCACACCCTTGAACCAAATTTCATCTTTATTTTTGCTTTGATATCGCTTTTTCTTCTTTTCTCATGATATTTCTCTTTTAAAAAAAAAATCTTTTGTTTGGCTTGTAGGCAATGAAGCTTGCGGAGGATTTGGAAGACCACAGTGGCGCTGAAGTAGGTGTAAGATTTTACCCAGTCCAACTTTACTTCAAAACACCAAGAACTCAGAGCAATTAAGTGTGAGCAGAATGTTGTAACCATGTCAATGATAACTTAAGAACCTGTATCGAGTTCGACCCAAGTTTAGTACAAGTCCTATCATATACTAACAACTAAGCACATCCTTCAACCTTTGAACCTTGCCAAATGTATTTAAGATATGAACAAGACGGACTATGTTTTGTCACCAAAAATGTAAAATCTACACACCTTGCCGACGAGTGATAACATGGACCCCCTTTGCTCTCGCAAAGGCCCAAAACCAAAATTTTCTTTCTAACTGAGGGAAGCTAAAAGATCCCAAGTCAAATGACTTGATGCAAATTAAATCGAGCTCCCTCACAACACCTAAACTAAACAACTAAAAGAAATCTACTCTAACCAACTGAAAGGGAAACTTTAACCTTTGGGCCAAATGGTCCAAAACAAACTCTACTTTAAAGAACGAAAAGTATACTAATTACTAACCAAAAGCAAACCTAAACTAACTATGTACAAAAGGGCTCCAAACGGAGTCCTAGGCTTGGAAATAATGCTTGAGGAATTACCCATTGATAGGTAATGGGACATCCTCACCAATGAATGTCTTATGTCTAAATGCATTATCCCCGATGATTTCTGAAATCTGGAAAGGACCCTTCCAAAGTTTGTCAAATTTATCATGTTGTCCTTTCCTTTCATGGGCTTTGTCCCAATATAAGACCAAGTCAAAGATCTTGAAGGCCTTGTTTTGTGCTTTTTTGTCAAACCAATTTTTATTACCCCTTGATGTTTTGCAAAGTTTTCTAGGGCTTCATCTCTTTTTTCAACTATTTGCATCAGTTGAGCCAACCTAACTTGGACTCTAACTTCGTTCTCATAATGGTACTCTTGTATGAACCTTAAAGTTGGAATTTTCAATTGAATTAGGAATACAGGGTCTTGTCCATAAACCAAATAGCAAGGGGTGATTCCTATGGACTCTTTAACTCTTGTTCTATCAGCCCACAAAGCATATCTCAGTTGTGTGTGCCAATCTCTTGGGTTTCTGTCTAAAAGTTTTTCGATCACGGTCAAAGGTTCTTGTTTGTGGATTCCGCTAGGCCATTTCCCTGGGGATAGTAACTTGATGAAAATTTAAAAATGATCCCGTGGTTGAATGCCAATGTATGAAATTTCAAAGAAATGAAAGAAAAACCAATATCACATACAAAAGCAGGAGGACACCCAAACTTGGTAGTGATTCTTTCCTCTAAAAATTTGATGACAACCTCAACAGTGCAATTCTTGAAAGCTTGAGCTTCTGACCACCGAGTATAGTAGTCAATTGCGGTTAGAATATACCTGTGTTGTGTTGAGGAAGGTGGATTGATAGGACCAATGAAGTCAAGTCCCCACATCGCGAAAGATCTCATCTCAATAATCGGCCACAAAGGCATTGTTGGATTCCTTTCTCTCTTTGCCTTAGTTTGGCAAACATGACAAGTCTTTACGTGCTCGTGAGTGTCTTTGAACAAGGTTGGCCAGTAGTATCCGACCCTTAGTATCCAATGTGCTGTAGCCAAATCTGATTCATGTCTTGTTCCCCATTTATCATGAAAATGTTCGAAAATGTTTCTAGCTTCTTTTCCAACACATCTCAAATATATCCCTGCATGATTCTGCTTGTATAACACTGCTCCTTGCAACATGTATCTTTTGCTCGTGAACCTTAATGCTTGCTTCTGTACTGGATTCAAATGTCAAGGGCATCGATGATTTAACGAATAATTGATTATGTCTTGATACCATTCGTCGGGGTGCACATCCTCTTATTCATAAACTTGTTGCGCAAGTCCAGGTCCTTCTGATGCCATGGTCTGCGCCAACTGTTGTCCTCTGACCAATTTCATTGGTTGAATTTCTCTGTCATATTCTTGGATAGTGGTGACCCACTTGCCTCTTCTTTCTCCAAGTTCGTTTTGCATTAAAAGAGTCTTTACTGCTATGTTAGGCACAATTGCATGTACTTTGCTTCTTAAGATGTAATGCCCGAATTTCTTCACCGCCTTCACCAAGGCATAAGCTTGTTTCTCCACATTTGGATAATTCAATTCGGCCTCCCTGAAAGGTGCACTCATGAACGCTATCGGGTGCTCTTCATCTACTTCATTCTTCTGTGTTAAAATAGCCGCACACGCTTGATCAGAGGCGAAAGAATATATATTGAATGACCTCTCATAATTGGGCTTATTAGAATTGGTGCGTTGATGATAGCCTGCTTTATTTCTTCAAACGCCTTCTTAGCTATTGGAGTCCAATCCATCTTTGCATCTTTTTTTAACATGTCATTCATTGGCTTTACAATCTCAGCAAATACGAATATGAACTTCCTCACGAAGTTGATCTTTCCAAAGAATGATTTGAGCTCTTTCTTGCTAGCTGGCACGCCAAGTTTAGAAATTGCCTCTACTCTTTCTGAATCTATCATGATACCCCTTATTGAAATTACATGTCCCAAAAGTTTTCCCTCGATGACTCCAAACATACATTTCTTCGGATTCAAAGAAACTCCGGACCTTTTACATCTCGTGAAAACTTTCCTTAAATCTAGAATGTGATCTTATCTATTCTTTGAAAATACTGTTATTTCATCCATGTAAATGATAATGCACTTGTCTTTTAAGTCCTTGAAAGCATAATCCATGGCCCTTCGAAATGTTGCACTTGCATTTATCAAGCCAAAAGGCATCCTCCTGTATGCAAATGTTCCCCACTTTGTGGTGATAGCTGTCTTCAATCTATCTTCTTTTTCAACAATCACTTGATTGTACCCTGAATATCTGTCCATAAATGACATCTGTGCTCCATTTACAATTTGCAAGACCTCATCTAGTGATGGCAATGGATAATTATCCTTTCCTGATGCTCTGTTCAAATTCCTGAAATCGACACATAACCTTATTTCTCCGTTTTTCTTCCTTATTGGGAAGATGATCCGCGCGTTTAGCAGCTTCTTTACTTCTTGGAATATTAGTGGTTCTAAGGAAGGATTGACTGGCCTTTGTCGCTGCCTGAATGGCTTACTTCCTTCCTTCAGTGGAATTGTATGTGTGATGATGGAAGGATCGTATGTTTTCAAATCTTCATATCCCCAAGCAATCACATCTGGGAATTCCTTCATCAAACTCAGTATATCCGCCTTCTCCTTAGGTGTGCAAACTTTCCCAATATGAACTATTTTGGGACAATCCTCTGTTCCCAAATTTACCTTTTTGCATTCATCACCCCTTGTGGGTTGATATTGCACTTTGTTGAATTGATCCATGTCGAATATTCTTTCTAGCTCAATCATTCCCTTTGGAATAGTATTTGTCTTCAAGCTCATAATTCCTTCTAAGTTGATCTCCGCTTCTTCATCCACTTCACCATCGATAATTTGTGCTGTAAAGACATCCGAATTGGTCAAGAATTTGAGGATATGTCTATCATCTTCAAGCACTTGGAAGTTCTTGACATTATCTAGTACTGATGGGACCGATGCTAACTCAACTATAAATTTCTTCAAGCCATCCAACTTAATTGGTGCTAGTGAACTTGCAGTTTGTGTGAGGGCATTAGCCACCTGGTTATTTGCTCTATAGCTAAACTTGATACTGAAGGCGTTGAAGTCCTCTATCAAATCCCAAACTCGGTTTCTCTATCTCTTTAGTCTCTTGTCATGGCAAGCGAACTTTTGCTTTATCTGCTCGATTACTAAATATGAATCTCCAAGTACATATAGTATCTTGGCACCTTTCTTGGTAGCATACAACAAGCCTAAAATCAAAGCTTCGTATTTTGCCATATTGTTGGTGCACGGGAGTTGCAATCTATGTGCCTCCAAATATGTTGCCCCTGTCGGGCTGACTAATTCAAATCCGGCTCTAGCTTCTTGCTTAGTTTTGGAACCATCGAACCTTAGGGTCCATACTCCATCACTTTCCTGATACTCCTTTTGGGAACCCTTGGACTTGTCTGATTCATCACTTTTTTTCATTTCCAAGTTAGGTGGTGTAGTTTGGTTCTTTGTTTCACCCATCATGCTACTTTCTGTTTCATCAGCTTGTAAAGTTTCAATCTTCTATTTGCCATGCTGATCATCTTGTTTTAGAGCCCCTGGGATTCTCTTCTCTACTTGTTCTAAGGCAACTGTGCACAAGTAGCAAGATAATTCCGAATGGAAAGCATTGTGGATTCTGCACCAGTTGGGCAATAATAAGTCTCTTATTGATGTCCAGTTAGCCAACTCTACTCCTTGCTGTATGGTTCTAGTCACAAAGTTCTTAAAATTCTCGAACATGCCTTCACCATCGTCTGATGAAGAATCTGGATTTGGCTCAATCAGGATCTTAGTGGAATCCCTTCCTTTACTTATGATATTCATTGTTAACACTTCTTCCTTCTTAGGTCTATAGGTGTTTAGATTTGTTTCTACAAACAATATTTCATTTGGTTCCCCATATTGAGTAACTGTCAATCTAAACCTTGGCGTGCTATCGATTCTGATTTGGTTGGCCAATCCTTTCCATGGGAGCCACATGTGAGAAAAGTCAGTTGCCATGTATCCATTCAACCTTCTGGCCCAATCCCTACCTAGGATCAATCCATAGGTATCGGCCACATCTACCACTGAAATATCTACCATGTGTTCCATCCTCGGATTAGATGCCAATTGCATGTGTATGTTGTGTAGCTCACCTACCACAAACACTTTTGTCTTATCCAATTGGGTAACCTTTCTATTCGATCCCAAAGGCGTTATTTCTGAACTTCTACAAATATGCAAAGGCATGACATTACTTGACGCCCCTGAATCTATCAAGCAATTATGGAGAAGCTTCCCAAATATCCTGATTGATAGCAGGAATGGGGCTGGCTCATCTTTCCCTTGATAATATACCACTGGTGTCTTATGTACTCGTTTTGGCTTCACTCCAAAATCTGTCAGTTGAACTACTACTTCTTTCTTCATCGTTTCCTTATTATTTACCAGGTCTTGACTCCTTTGAGCCTGTGGTTCCACCGGCGTTGATCCTTGAGCTACATAAACTGGTTGAGGCCCCGACTGTCTGTTGAACTCACTGATGTTACCATATGCAATCCCTTGTGTAGAATTCTCTATCCCTTCGTATGAAATCTCTTGAGATGAATTCCTCATGTTCCCTCCTAGAATGTCTTGGATCACATACATTGAGTTAGGAGGCCTCCCTTGAGAATGCGTTATTGCACTTTGAATGTGAGATCCTTGTGATTTGTTATCTTTCAAACTGTTAAGGAATGTATCTCTAATCTTTGTTATCTTCAACAATTCAAACAAAGGGAGATTGATTTTGATCTTCTTCATCTCCTTTATTACACTTTGTCTTAATCTTTTCAAATCATCATTATTCACGACGTTGTTTCTTGTTCTTCTTCTATTTGTTTCTTGTGTTGACTGGACACTCTGTGATCCTCAAACATCTTGATTATTCTGTTTCGTAATTTGTTGGGAATTTTATGTTCCACCTCCATTATTATGGTTACCATGTCTGTACTCGGGTACATCCCTTGAAGAATTTGGTACGTTACTTGCATTGGGATGTGGAGGCGTATTGAAATTGTTTGGAGGTATGGAGGATGTGATGGGTCCATCATTCCTCTTATTGTTCCTTTGATAAAACCTTGCATTGCTAGACGGTTGTTGAAATGTTTGTTTCCCACCTGTCTCTTGAACTAGAACAGTGTCTTCCAAAGGTGGGAAAGAAAAATCCGACCCATTGTTATATTCATTTTGATCTATTACCTTGTTAACTGGCCCGTTGGCTGACTCGGGAGGAAATCTCCCTTGGTGTTCTTCATATGCTTCAAATTCTGGTGGAAATAAAATCTCCTCAAAAGTCAAGCACTGATCATGCCCCGAGGATGGGACAATTTCATACCCCATGACCTTAATATCTTCTTGGTTGTTTGACTTATCTATTATGTTCTGAAATAGGTTAGATCCTCTCTTGAACTCAGCACATCCTAACTCCGAATGTTGATCCGTCTCATGGAATCTGCAATATTTAGACATGGTGGACTTAGCTAAAAATATTCTATCCACCGGCCTACTATCCGCTGAGGCTTGATTATCCAGTGGCGACACCACATTTCCATTGTTTGGGCCTGTGTTCCATGTCCTCTTTTGGTTAGACTGATTATTGTATCCTTGATCTTGTGACTGGCTATTACCTTGATGGTTATTATTTTGATAGTTCCTTTGATAATCACCACCTTGGTTGTTTCTTTGGTAGTCTTTGTCCTGATAGTTTCTTTGGTATCCGCCTTCTTGATGATTTCTCTAATACCCTCCTTGATAACTTCCGCCATGATTTTGATAATTGTTTCCTTGACTACCTCCTTGATTGTTCCTCTGGAAAGATTGGAGTTGATTGTTTTGATTTCTCAAATAAGTAACTTCTGTAGATAGCTTCTTGACTTGCTCGATCAATTCCTTCATTTCCTCCTTTTCTTCTTGTGTTCTTGTGGATGAACTTGCACTTTGCAGATAAACTAGCATCGATGGTGGTGCATGACACAACAGAGGTCCTGAATGTACCACCAATTGAATTGTATGTGCCTGGTATGTAAGTTGTGGAACTGGATTATTCGGGTACCTAGCACTTGGGGGTTCCATTCCTTGTTGGCCCAATTGCTTTAGTGTAAGCCTCATTCAATGTTGTGGGAGCAGGATTTGCCATCCTTGTAAACATACCTGTCTAACTATCTAAGGCATTGTAATATGCCTCCAAAGCACCTACCTCTGTCATTGTGCAAGGGGCTTGCAATCTCGTGTAGGCCTTGTGGAAATGATTGTTGAAGGAACTTATTGACTCTTTATCATGTCTCCTAATGTCCACAAACATCCTATGCAACTCCAATGGTGTGGTGGGCATGCCAAATTTTGCAATAAAAGCTTCTCTGAGCTGAACCCATCCTGTTATAGATGACACTGGTAGATTGACGAACCAGTAGTAAGGGTCTTCCCCCAATGAATAAGGGAAAAGCCTGCACGCCACATCTTCATGTTGAATTCTTCTGTTGCACAGTGCATCTTCAAATACTTTGATATGCTACTCTACTGTACGATTAGGGTCATTAACAAAGAACTTGGAGTAGAATACCGCCAGATTCTTCGGTAAGTCATGATATTGTGGAAATGAAATGGGGGAGGCATTGTTTTGAATCCATGGTGGTTAAGCCATTGTTGCTTGAATTGGCTGACTTGGGGGGCTAGCCAAATTTGAAGTATTAGCTACCCAACGATTCCTTGATTTCTTATGAAATTCTAACACAAGTAAATCCTCTTCCTGGTGTGGTGTGGATCTCAGTATCCTTTGCCTTGTATCAGATTGCAATTTCTCAAATCTTTTGAGGTAGAAAGGCCCAATTCTTCTATCCAGCTTGACTATAATCCCATCCCGCTTGATTTTCTAATTTGAGTTTTCTTCAACAATAGCTTGAGCTTGTCTTTGCGCTTTCCTTTCTCTTTCAAGCTTCCTTTCTAGTTCTCTTTGACGTTCCAACCTTTTTTGAATTCTCCTTTGAATAGCTTGTGCTCTCCTTTCTTCTTGATTCAATACGTCAATGGTGTCCAAATACTCTCTAGTACTTTCACTTTCTTCCCAAGCAGTTGAGCACAAACTGGCTATAATACTGTCTTGGAGTGTTCCACAAGTTGCTCTAGGTTGATTTGATCTGGGAAGTACTATTCTTCATAGTTAAATACCAACAAGTCCTCAAAAAAAAAACTTTCAGGCCGTCCTTCTAGCGCCAAATAATGTTGATGTTAGTTTTTGTACCACTACATAACATATAGCAATTGAACACTTGATATGGAATATCAAATCCTCAACTCCTCTCTTGAAAAGTTAATACTCATGCAGACATAAGCAAAACTCCAATGTTCCTTACACTTGTGGACACTAACTTAGTATATCGATGTGATTTGTTGGTAATTACATAGGCAACCTTACACTATTTGTTTGAGGACAACTTGGACTTTTGGTGGGATGATGGTGACGATGGTTTTGTATGAGTTCCATATGATGATGGTGGTGGTGATGGGGGTGGTGTGTCTACCAATGATGCCTTCCTAACCTTCTTCAAAACTCTAAATACTATACTACGTACTATTCTACTCCTATGAATGGAAAAATTAGCAAATGGACGGGGATTGAATCTAACGAAAGCTAACCAGCGGCTCTACCTCCATAGATGCAATGATTTAAAAGAAAAGAACTAGTTTACCACACAAGGCTTCCTAACAAGCCGCTAGGATGCTAGTGACCTAGTTATAGATCCCTATCATACATCCACTAATACTACCATGCAACTATCCATCTACTTTTCTCTCTACTTAACAACCTTCTTGAAATGAAATCTACTTTAGCAACTTGAAAGAAAATCTTATTCTAACTATTGGAAGTAGAAACCATGCAACAACACCAAAAGTTCTTAATCACCATGCAAGTCACAACAATGAGAAGAAAAGCGATTTTGGCATTATCTTAGCAACAATTTTCTCCGACCTTTTACAAATGAGAGAAAATGGCCTTATATAGAGGCCAAAATTACAACCAATGGTAGAGATAGAGGCAAAATCAACGATCTAGATTGGATCCTAGAAACCCTAATTAGGGTTGCCACCCGATCGGCCAATGAGAAGACACCACCTCATTAATGGACCAATGAAAAAAAAGGAAAAAGTGGCAACCAATGAGAGGGCACCAAAATGGTAGTCAATCAGAATTAGACATTGTCCTATCCAAGAAAAAAGAGAAATTGCCACTTGGGCTTACATCAAATGATCTTCTAAAATAGTTCTACCCTTTTCTTTCATCTTTTTAGCCAAAATAATGAACTTGGCTAGCTTGTCGTTGACTTCCTTTATGGGAGGACAAGGTGTGTGTTTCATTTTGAGGTTAGTTGAATTCGTAATGATGCTTGCTGCTTGCAGTGTCTTCTTATGGTCCTTCTCATACACTTTTACATATCCGATAAAGGCATTGAGGGAGGCAAAGGTGCCCAAATTTGTTCCTTCTTGATGGCAACCTTCCCCAACTCATCCAATCTCGATCCGAATTCTGTCTCATTGATGTTCTCCCCTTTGATATCTTCAAAATCAAGTGCAGCACCAACATTGCTCATCATGGTTGAAATGGAAGTGTCAACGCCTAGGCTGTGCTGTGCAATCTCGTTCTGTACCTCTTCAAGTATTCTCAATCTGATAGTCAAGGCAACAAACCAAGACTCCACTGTACTCAATCCGCCTTCATCAATCAACTTGGCCCTTTCCAAATATTTCTTTGGTAGCTCAATGAATGCCTGTAGTCTGGGAATAGCTAAATCCTTGACTGGAAGGAAATCCTTCCATTCACCTTCAAACGTTCTGAATTTCTCTAATAGCCACTAATGACATGAATGTCGAGACAAAGGAAGGCAAGAAGTTTTGCCCATCTTGGATTGTATCATGGATCCAATCCTTAACTTCACGTAGTTGAGCCGATATCTCTTCCATATTGCTCCCGCTGTCTTGAGGAAGGGCTGCTGGGTGCAACTGTTGGATAGGTTGGCAATCTCTCCAATACTTGTTCTCAGCCTCCAACTTTACAATCCTTTTGTGTGCCTTCCTCAACCTTTCTTTGATTGAAATGATGCCTTCCTGGATCTCCTCACTTTCCATGTCATTTGTGTTTCTTCCCAAGTTATGCTCTACTATCTTGTATTCCTGAGCTGCACTTTCATACAATGCCTTGTTAACTATTGGTATAGCAATCTGAACCTTTCGATGACTATCGTTGTCGCTCCTAATCACCTTTGCCACTATTTTTGCAATTTGTCTTTGGTTCTCGCTATCACCCTTTTCCATCAACCCTTGGATGTCTTCAACTATTCTGGCAGTTGCTACCTTGCCTCTTGGCATAAGCATTTGCCTTAACCATAGTGGTGCGATGCATCTCCCCAAATTTGGATTTGGTTCAATTAGCCGGTTATCACCAACGACCACAGGCGCCTGGCTTACTTCCTCAATACCAATTGGCCCATCTTCTTCTCCATTAGTAACTGTCATGTCCTCTCTACGCTGATTCTCTGAGAGAGGAGAGTACTCGATGCTATCACTGTAACCACTTGATTCTGGATCAGAGCTCACCTCTATTGCGACCCCTTGTTCACTTGTGTTAACTTCTTCACCTCTAGCCTCAATTATACCTTCCCTTGATGGCGCTACATTCTGTCTCTTTGTCGGAGGTTCCTAATGTTCTTTACCCTTTTCAACCTCCAAACCTCTCTTCTTGCCTCTAATTGTTCCTTGCTGCTGGCTACCTCCTTCACCCTTCTGTGTGACTGATTCCGCTAGACCTTCCTTTGGCTTCATCTTCTCATAAGTAAGGTGTACCCTTTGACTTTGCAATTTCCTCAACTTCCCATTGTAACTCGACTTGGTATGCAAATCAATTGCCCTTGTAACTGCCTCCAAGGAAGGATCTTAATGATCATTCCAATCCTCTAGATTCAACTCTATTCCCTCCATTGTATTATAATCTTCTCTCAACACATTTTCATCATCCTCTAGTTGATCGAGAATATCAAGGCCTCTCCATTTGATTGCCTTCATCATGTTCACTGACAATCTTGAGAAAACTAGCCTTCTTACGTGAAAATCATCCTGTGCATTGGCCCAAAAATCTTCTATAGTATGAACATGTTTGAATGTATTTCCATGAGATGCCTTGATAAAACCATGAGGATCAAATCCTTGCCTTGCTCTATACCATGCTAGATGATACCATTCTAATTCTTTCTCCGCAGCTGCAAAGGCGACAAGATTGGGACAACTATTATTGCCAATTCCAAATGAGAAGGTAATACCTGTCTCACCTTTGAGTTTCATTATTCTGTCATAATGCTCAAGTTGCTTAGCCAATTCCATCAAAATTACCTTGTTGGGTGGGTACCTTGAAAGTCTCTCGGGACATATTGTGCTTCCTGCTACTCTAATATAAGTGAATTGTGTAAATTGGATGAACCGACTCCCATACTTCTTGACTTTTGCTTCTGCTTCCACCGAGAGTCTCTTAGCAGGTGTCCCTTGCAATATCCTTACCGTTTTCATGGCAAAGAGATCACAAAATATCTTATAGTCTTTGTTGTGGTGCAAATGAAGTTGTGGATAGCATTCATGCACCAAACACTACCTCGGCCTATTGCCAATTACTCCTAAGGCCTTAAGTCTTGGATTTTTGTACAATCTCGCAATCAAATAGAATAGATAAGACGCCATATAGAATTGCTTTTGATTTTGTACGGTCCTAAGTTGCAATTCTAGATTCTCTCTTATGATCCTAGTCCAATCAAATCTTCTTTTCCCTTTTTCAATTTCATCAATAAAGAAGTACATTCAGTTTTCAAATTGCATACCTTGAGCTAGGCCTGTGATCCGATTGAGAAGCACAATGAGATCGCCATACTTTGATTTGAAATCTGTCATGGTGAGCTTTGATGATCTGGTAGATGAATGAAATAACCCTCCTGGTTATCCTGAAATAACTTAGCCGCTTGGTCCATCATTACCGCTGTCATGCTTTTGTACTGGGGATATTGAATGCTTATTTGATCACTTGTCTGCCAATGTTGGCTAACACTCTCTTCCCTTCATAAAAAATGATTGACTTACTAACCAAATCAAATTGGGATGCACATTCCATTACCAATTCTGGACAAGGCAAGGTAGGAGAGAAGGCCGCTGCGTGTACAATTCTGCTTTTGTAAATCTTCTTTGCCACTGGGGATTGTCCTTCCTTCAGTTTGTCCTTTAGCTGTATCATGTTTATTGTGTTGATATTGGTATCACTTATTCGCCTCACTTTCGAGAAGAAGTTGGTCTTAAGCATCATGTCTACCTTGTCTTTTTTGGTATCTATTCCCTTGGGGTTTTTGCTTGCACTAACATCTACCATCCTAAACACTTATTTCTGCCCTTTCGTTCTAAGTGATATGGACTACCTTTATTGATCTCCAACCTTTTTTCTATCGATGGAATCTAGCTTATTTCTGCCTCGGCAATTCCTATTACTAAACTTATCAATCTCCAATCTTCAACTTAGGGGTGGGACTACCGCTTATTTCTGCCTCTTCGTTACTTTAGGATGGACTACACTTATATCTCCCAACTTCATTCCTTGGGTGGTCTAGCTTATTTCTACCTCACCAAGTGTCCTATCATGGAATCAACACTTATCTCTCCAAACTTTAACCTATAGATGAGATGATGAAGTGGTGGATGATGAATGCAAGAACATAAGAGAAACGAAACCAAGCAAGAGCAAGGAGTAAATTCTGCTTTTGAACCAATCTTTAGCTCTAAAATGAATTGAATTTTACTTTAATTTTATCTTTACCAATAGTCGGGCTCTCTTTGAATTTGGATCAGACCTTAAAAAATTCAAGCCTCCTTGCAAAATCAGAATTTTGATCTCTTGGAAACTGCCTAGACTCTGCCAAAAAATCAGATCTTCAAATATGTATCCTCTATCAAACAAAATTGCCCAGATTTGAAATTGAAATTGCAGCTCTAGCAAGAAAATCAGATTCCCCAAAAATTGCCAAACAAGAAGAAAACACTTAAATCTACCCCAACAAAATCGCCAAGGTCTGAAATTCGCACAATTTGGAGGAAGGAGAATGCCAAACACATGAAAATCTGGTTCTCAAGGAAAATTGGCTAGGGCAGAAAATTGCCTCCTTTTAAGAAAAAATTGCCAAGCATAGAGAATATTCAGGTTTGCCTTGCAGCCAAGGTTGAAATCTGCCTTGCAAAAATCGCCAAACCCATAGAACTGCCCTTCCTTAGAAAATCGCCTAGCTAGAGAAGAAAGCTGCTCCAAAAAAAAATCGCCAAGCAAGAGAAGGATGTGATGGAATGAAGAAATGGGAGAGGAAGGAGCCTTCTTATACCAATTTCCCTTTACTCCTCCAAGCTGGCCGACTAGCACCTATAGGAGAAGACAATTAAATTAGTGTCTCATTAATGGTCCCAATTTAAATGCCAAGCCAAAACTAATTTTGCATATAGTAAAATTTGTATATTTAATTGCCGGTTATGACCAAAAATTGCAAAATAAAATTGAGAAAGCTTCGGAGATGTTAGAATTTTCATTTAATAACGTTTTGGTAATTAAAATATCATTAAAATCAGATTAAAATCAATTTTCAAATTTAATTTACCAATCTTCATATATATTTTAAAAATACTCAATGCAAATTTTAACCAATTTAATACAAATTTTTTCAATTTAATCCATTTTTGACTTTGCAATGCAATTTTTAAATTTTTTAATCAAAATAAACCATTTTTCTAGGATTCAAAATTGATTTTTCCAATTTAATTTCACTTTGACAAAATTTTTTTTTTGACCAAAAAAAATTCAAGATTTTCCAAAACAATTAAATCTAAAAATTTTCATTTTGAAAATGCTCAAGATTATACAATTACATCCAATTTTGAAAATAAAATCGTCTAAATCCAAATATTTGTAAATTTTTGTTGCCAATTGTTGTTTTTTGAAATTTGTTCGGCTTAAGGATAAAATTACTCGCTCTGGAAAGTCAAGTTAAAACTAGGTGAAAAACAAATCTAACCACATCCCTCCTGGCCCGAAGGCGTCCAAAGCGTAAAATTTTCAAATCAAAATTTTTGGACAACTCTGAAATTTTTTTGCTAAGGCGATCTAGAAAAGGGGGGTCCCCAAAGTTTTGTGGTGATTGTGTGAAAACCTCACAACAAGCTTGTGGCTTGCCATTCCATCACTGAGACACCGTGCTAGTCCCTATCACCTTCGCGTTCAGATCTCTAGCTTGGGCATCACTACTGGTGAAGGCTATGACTGCCACCCTACTGAAACTGTTATTGCTCATGCCTCCCACTATTGTCACACTTCCCACGAAACCTGCTGTTTAATCCACTGTCTACCTCAGTGATGGCTTGACTAAGTCTACCCTGCTTACATATAGATAGTAGTGTTTATCGCTTCTGCCGTTGCACAACTTCTCACCCCTTTGTATATTGCAGATCCTTGATCATACTGCCTTACCAGTGATTATATAGAAATAATGCACAAATACTGCCAACCGACTACTAGTGAATTTGGGAACTGATGGAACACTATTATTACGCACTTTCCATACCTGAACCTGCTGTGGTTTCTTGAGGAATATTGGGACTACCTCCCGTCTCCAAAAACTTCTTAAAGGGTTTCGTCCATAAGAGAGTCAGTCACATTTAAGCAATCTTCTTGTATTTTGAATAATATCACATTTCATGGTGACAATCCCAATGAAGCTCCTTGCTTTTATAACCTCGATATGAGGAGAAATACAAGGGCAATGTGGTATAAAAGTCATTTTCGTCTTTTAGTTACTTAAGTTACATTTGTTATAAAATGACTTTAAGTCATAAAGTAACTTTATAAAATAAAGTGACTTAACTATAGAAAGCTCCACAACTTAAATATCTCCCCAACGAAACCAAATAGATTCCTGTGATTGGTTGACATCCTCAAGATTAATGCCATTAGCCTATTCGGATTGAAAGATAGACCAACAAGGCGTCAATAGGCTTAGCGTGGAGAAGGGGACATTACAGTCCTCCCTTCTCGGGATTGCTTGCCCTCAAGCAATTTCAGTGCCGGATGCTGCAAGATTGATTCGCTCTCCCAAGTGGCATCTTCATATGAAAAATCTTTCCAGCGATTAAATACTCCTTGATGGACCTATTATGCACTTTCCTTTCTTTGATCTCAATCACCTCGGCTGGAACCAAAACCAACTTCCCTTCCACATCAAGTGGGGGCAGTCCAATGGAGGCCACTACATGGTGACCAATCACCTTCTTGAGGCAAGACATGTGGAAAACGTTATGAATTTTACTGTTATCTAGCAAGTCCAGCTCATAAGCAACTTCTCCAACCCTCTGAGTAATGCGATAGGGACCATAAAATCTAGGATGAAGCTTTTTGGATCTAGTCTTCTCCAAGGAGCTTTGCTTGTAAGGTTGGAGATGAAGGTAAACCATGCCACCTAACTCAAAACTTTGCTCTATCCTACGGTGATCAACGTACATCTTCTGCCAGTTTTGAGCCTGTAGAATGTTCTCTCAAAGAGATCTGAGAATGTCCTACTGATCCTGTATCCAATCTCTAGCTAGCGGTGCTCTGTTGTCCTGTAAGGCCAGATCTACGAACGACAATGGTTCACTGCCATAGAGGGCTCAAAACGGTGTCATCTAGATGGACATGTAGTAGGATGAGTTGTAGTAGTACTCCCCTATATATAACCATTTAACCCAAGCTCTCTGTTGCCCCGCTATATAGTTCCAAAGATAACCCTTCACCCATTTTTTTATTATCTCAGTTTGCCCGTCTGTTTGTGGGTGGTAACTTGTGTTGGGTGTCAATTTCATACCTGCCAATCTGAATAATTCTTGCCAAAAAGTGTTGAGAAATTTGCTATCTCTATCGCTCACAATGGTTTGAGGGAGACCATGTAGACGAAAAACCTCTCGAAAAAATAACTCGGCTACCTGAGAGGCCAACCAATTTGTCGCTATAGCATAAAAGTGAGCAAACTTAGTCAATTTGTTAATTAATTAATTTAATTTAATTATTAATTTATTACATTAAAATTTGGGGATATGACAAATCCTCGCTGCCCAAAGATTGCTTGCCCTCAAGCAATCTGTCATTAGACAAAACACCAACAACTCCAGGATCCCAAATCAAACGCGTAGGTGAGACAAATAAAATGACATCAATCCTCCGCAACACCACATTGTCATTGAACTTTTGCTGTGCCACTCTGATATAAATATTGTCATGTCCTGAGTCACCAGGATCCCAAACCAAACACATAGGCAAAATGAGTGAATTGTCATCAAAGCTCCCTTGCACCACACGACACCCACTGTCGTTAAGCATTCACTGTGCCACTTTGATATAAATATTGTCCCGTCTTGAGTCACCAAGATCCCAAACTTGAAACTCATTTGTGTAATCAATCATGATTGCCACTGGGGAATAGACTTCATAATCAGCCAATTGTAAAGATTGCTCTTGCAAATAATCCTCGATCAAATCCGCATCACCAGGAGGCTGAACAACTACAAGAAGAGCTTGCTTATTTAGAGAGTAGCTGGTATAATCCAAATTTTTGACAAGTTGATCGTCAAGCATTGGCTCAATGATATTTGTGCAAGTACCTTCTTCCAGAATAATTTTCTAAATCTTGGACTCTAGATTTTGTTTTTGTGGTAAATGATTTCACCAACCTCCTTGTATCTGTCATCTTGTACTTGACCATCCAATAGTTGGCATGCAAAAGTATTCTTGGAGTATTCGACTAGCAGATGTGCCCTCCAATCGGTTCGAAACTGAACCATAGTGTAATCCAAGTCAAAGCTCTCCATTCTCCCAATAGGCTAGCAGAATCACCAACCTTGATACCACTGTAATGTTCTGTTCCAAATACACACTGGAAAAAGACAACAACTTCATGCAGGAATTGTGAAGCTCACCTATGGTGTATAGACTAAGGATTACTAGGTACACAACGACCGTATAGTGAGGAATGATAATTGCCAGAAGTCTGTACAGTAGTGCAGGGAGGTACCCGTACAACATTGCTAGTATTTGTACGGTAGTGCAGGGAGGTGTCCATATGACGTTGCTAGAATCCGTACGATGATGCCCAAAGCCCATACAATATTGGTGCTAGCACTCCGTTTGGTATTGTCGGAGTCCATATAGTGATGCAAAATTGAGACTGTATGGTGGATGTTGGATGCCACACAATGGATGTGGAATGTTGGACACTGTATGATGTTTGGGCGAAGGGAGATAGGATGTAATCACTGTGCTAGGGTATCGCATGCATCCACGCAAGTAAGATAAATTGCTACCAATAACAATGATATTGTAGGTGATTGCACATTGAGAAATAACAATAGCACTTCAAATTTGCCAGATAAAAACAATAGATAAAATGCCAGTACAAATAATTACACACAGAATGTATATTCGCAGACAAAGATGATGCTCTAGATGTGCCAGAACCAAAGCAAAGTAGAACACAACAAAATAAGGTGAGAGGTGAATCTCACTGAAATCGGATTAGCCAAGTAGGGAAGATCTTTCACTTCTGAAATGACGAACAATATAGAACTCCAACAGGAATTCACAGTACAAAGAAATAATCCAAATCACATAACAACTACTACCTACCTACATGCCGTGCTTAAATACCTTTCGGAGGAACTCTTGAGGGTTTACAAAGATAGCCGATGGCAACACCTACGGAAATAATTAAAATAAAAATGGTTCTAAGATATACTAAATCAATCGGAACCACAAATACAAATATTATTAACTTGGGCCCCATATTAAATAATCAAAGTAACTAATTAAAGGTCCTTTTTTTATATTATTTTAATTCTGGGACCAATTAATTAATTAATTAAATTAAATTATTACATTAAAATTTTGGGACATGACATTCTCTATAATAATAGAAGCCTCACATATATGATCAAACCACCTTAGTGGAGGAATTTGAATGAATGGTTCATAACAGTACTAAGGGAGAATAGATCTAGTCCAAATAAGGGATAACAGTTCCAGGTATTTAAATCCTTTGGCTATGACCAATGTCAAAAGATGATAGATCATTGAAGGAAATAGTTATCAATGATGATTTCCATGGGATACTCTAAAAGTAATTCTACCAATATATCTTGGACTGATTTAATGCTACAACTCCTGTTCTAGGTTTGAGGCAACTAGAGAATTCCGATTATTGCAACAAATTATAAGACAATTTTACAATGCCTTCTGCTTATGCAATCAGATGCTGAGATCCCTTTAACAAACAATCTCCAAATGATACTTGCATATTCATATTTCTCCATCCGATCTCCATATGGATCTATATATGAGACTGTTTGACTGTGTCAGATCTCCTAATGATTACAACCGTTCTTCATTCCAACCTTGTACACAATATTTGATAATCCTTTATGCTTTGTTTACAGTATAGCTGAGACAGTATCGTAAAATGTTTTTCCAGAATGATAGAAGCCTCACATATATGATCAAACCACCTTAGTGGAAGAATTTGAATGAATGGTTCATAACAGTATTAAGGGAGAAAAGTATCGTAAAATGTTTTTCCAGAATGACATTCTCATAGTAACATGTTTAACCTTGTTTGTGCTGGAAAATGCTTCTCCCAAATTGAAATATTAAATGAAGTAATACTCACATGTCTCCCAATAATTTTCACAATATTTTCTTTTCCTTAATTATAGATTTACCTTAACATCTCTGTACAAGGTAGCCATTAAATTTCAAGGAGTCATAAATATTAATGTTACCTGATTCAACACGCCCAATCTATATGTCACTTCTGAAATATCAAATCGATACTTTATTTCCCTGATCAGTGCACTATTTCACCACTCTTCACAAACTCATTTAAGAAGTATTGACCCATTCACATACCTTTGGCTATTTTTCTTTAGACTCCTTAAAAGAGGGAAAATGTTGGCACGATCTCTGGCACTCTGGCATTGCACCCGTCAATTGCATCTGCTTATTTTAAAATTTTGAAACCATCTTACAATACCACATTGTTCATACCCTGGTTATGGCTCACACAGCTGGTAACTGGCGTGCTTTCTTTGTCACCGTTTCAAGGGCCATTTAAAGACATTTCACTTGTTACATTTTGTGTTTCTTTTCATTTTTGCATTGTCATTACAGACAAATGAGCCTTTACTTTAGTTCTACAAGCAGTGCATACGGTGAAAAAGAAACTGCAGAATTTGCCAATTGCATTTGTTAGCAGCATCTAAATTTCATGGGATGACAAATCTTTGAAGTATTATGTGGAATAGGACTTGTGCTCATCTATGTATTGATGGTTATCCCAAACTTTATTTTAACAAATCCATTATGAACGTAACTTGCAGATGTGGTACTCCAAGGATGCAACCTGCTTATAAACTTTTCATTCATGTGAGGAAAGGTGGATGCTAACATTGGTAAAGGAGTTTGGCACTGAACTTTTGTTACCCATACTTCCACATTTCACCATTGAATTTAATAGAGCCTCTTCTATAGAATTGCACCCACAATGCCTTATCCTGCAACTATGGCACACCACAACACCTCACAACACCCTATAAAACCACATCCTCAATCTGCACCCATACCTTGTTTCATTACTTCCATATTCAAGACAAATGATTTGGAATTGATACAAGGTATGGGTGTAACATCCCGTCTTCCTGGGTCTTAATTAACAACTAACATACTCAAAAAAATATAGTTATCACTTCATCTTCATAGGAAGTTAGTTAAATCAGTTTCATTCATATGAAAAGGGATTGACGGTTAAATCAGTTAAAAACAAAATTTCTTAACTAAGATCTGAAAACACCATCAATGAAAATGACTGCAAAAGTTAAAAACCACATACCATGAAATTTGAGATCAAAATCAAAACTAGGGATGCTTCTGCAATCACCCGGGTTAGTCCACATATACCACTATAACAATATGACATAACGACTACCATCTGAAAAATACTATCTCAAAATCAAATGATGATTACGATTAAATACCACTATATTAAAATTAGGGCATCACATACCACTATATCAATCAGGACATTGATTACCATTGGATCTTTTAGGGCTTCTAATACCATTGTATCACTTAGGGCTTCCGATACTATGGATTCAAGTAGGGCTCCCGATACCATTGTATCATTTAGGGTTCCAGTTATCACTCAATCAATTAGGGCTTCAGATTCCTTTCCTTTCGATTACTTAACTGTGGCAGCAATTGAAGATTAGAAAATATGCTTATATTCGATATTCATAAAAATGAAAAACAATCCATAAAATTATCTCTTACATCTAGGTGTAACTTTGAAATAACTCATTTTCGATGAACAGTTGAATGCATAGCTTATCTCTGTCTAACACACGTCCGATATCTTGGAGAAAGGTGAAACATTGCCAGGGGCTTTACCACCCAACCTCAGACCAAATCTTATCCCCACACGATCTCTAACGAGAAAGGCCCTCCCTACTTGGAATAGACAGGGGTCATCTTGCCATCCACTAGGCATTTTGATGTTTAACACACCATACAACTTGGCAGCAGGAGATTACAATAACAAGATTATGCATGAGCTATAAGTGTTTCATTTCTTAGATTCATATCTGAGTTCCTTTTTGGTTTCTGTAGGTTTACTCCACCTCTTCACCATTTCATGGCTTCTTGTCAATAAATCCTAGGTGCTTGGGAGATCATGATCATTTTGATTTATTTACGCCTCATCACCGTTTCATGGCTTCTTGCCGGTGAATTCCTCGGTGTTGAAGAATTTTTTTGGTATTCTAATCTTGTACGGAAAAACTACGATGGCATGGCTTTTTATTGTCGGTTCACACAATCATTAAGTATCAACAATTATCATTAGAATTCATAAATGGTGTTTAATCATATAGATCTTCAAAGAACTCTAAGTAAAGGTAAGAGACCAACAGCATGAATGTAAATTAATCTCAGTCTAAAATGCATAGCCGGCTTCAGTTGGTCATAAAAATCTATGAAAGGAAGAAGTTATGAAAAACATATTTCACATTTTTCTCAGCTCTAACAATATGCAGCTGATAGCAAACAAAGAAGGAAGGAACTATGAAATTCAGAAGCATATGTTATATTTCTTTCTGCTCGAACAGTTGTAGCCGATTGCAATTGGTCTTAGTCTTAGAGAATGAAGGAATTATGAAATGCTAAAGTTTATATTATACCTTGCCGACTGCTCTGTGTCTTACATTCAAGAATATTAAATAAATAAAACATCGGAAGCATCTCATAACTTGGTTATTGATGGCCTTGGCTTGTATTTGATACCCACACGTATTCTTGCTGGGACTCTTGCTCGGCTTAGTTTGAGACACACAATCTCAAATCAGGCTTAATACGGTTAATGCAAGAATGGTGGTAATAGGAAATCTTGGAACTCGGCTTGTTGTAAGCACGTATATGGAAATGATAACAAATAAAGGCAAGTCTGGGAGTCGTGTGATGCCCAACTTGATTATAGGAGATGCAAGAAATGGCGGAAATAAAATAGAACAGTATGTAACTTGGCTTACACAAATTGAACATATGAAAAATCTTAGTAGAAAGAGACGCAAGTTGAGGTCTAATCTCACCTGACTCCCATCACAGCTTCTCTTAAGGAGCTAACCATGACTTTCCAGCTCCCATCGGTTAAAAAGGAAATCCATTCGAATTCCCAAAATGACCATTTGAAAACATCATAAATTCAAATCTAAAGATAATAAAAATAAAAAGGTTGGAAGAGAAGTTGGAAAGATTAAGACAATTCGACTTGTCAAAAAAAAAAATATAAAATCAGTTAATCACACCAAGTGTTAATTGATTAAAAGCAAAAATATTAAAAAGAAAGAATAAAATTGGAAGATTATAATAATTCCATTATTATTAAAATTCAAACATTTATTATATTTCAAATATTATTATTATAATCTTATATTTATAAATGTACATGTAAACATCACCTTATTAAATTATTAAAATATAATGATGCCAAATCATTTTTATATTTATATGCACGTATATAAATATTTATTAAAATAATATGATGAAAGATAAATTAAAATCCATTAAGATACATTTTATATTTTAACCCAATTATTTTAATTAAATTATTTATTTAAATAACTCATGCGAGTCTTGCAGATGTATCCTGTTTCAAGTCGCCAGATTCTGAACCCATTTGCTTAGTGACGGTGATGCTCTTGCCTAATTCTTTTCTGATAATGCTTCCACCCCTTCGATGTGATTCCTGCAAGGAAATTCTCCGTAGTTAAATTATAAATTATTTAATCATAAATAATCATAACGGTTAACCTTCATCTCAATTCCATGAATTCGTGATTAATGATCAACTAGCATGTTATCTTCACTTGAAATCATAATGACTATCTTACCATTTCGCCAGATTATAACAAATTAAATTGCCAACTGACTTCATGTGAATCTCAACAGCTATATTTCAAATTAGGTCAAAAATCGGGATGTAACATACCATTCCCCTTGTGGTTCATCGTCCTTGATGAACTTGTAACGAACATTATAATGGAGTATTTTAAAATTGGAATGTAACGTACCATTCCCCTTTGTGTTTCATCGTCCTCGATGATTTCTGCAAATTAGATACTAAGGAATATTCCAAATACAAGATATACATAAATAGCATTGTGATATCATTTCTTTTTCAAAATCAAAATCATAATCGAAACTCAAGATCCATTTCTACTTCAAAGCTTACAGAAAGATAACTGCATGATAACATAAAATTAAACACGTACTCACCTGAGTTCACTTTACCATTCTTGTGGTCATCTTAGCATCAATTGAATTGATTCTATTTCATATTCCTATCATACCCATGTATACATTCACCATATCATTAGTTTGATTCCATATTGATATCTTTATTTAAGGAAATTTTCATGGTCAGTAACTGAAAGTAAGATAAGTAATCAAAATTGAAATTCTTCAGCTAGTAAGTTCTAGATCATAACTTGATCATAATTTAAATCACTTATATGTACCATCTAGCATATGAGACTCATTAATGGGTAGATCATCCTTGTAAACTTACAGATCGCCTGAAATAGGTTAGTGAATCCATTTTTTTCCATTTATGTGACTTTGGTCTTCATGTCCGTCTCATAACATTTCATTAGAACAATCATCTCCTGATAGAATATCTCCAAAAACGATATACAATAGCTCAGTATGTAAAGTCAACATCACATATGTATTATCCATGTATAGCAGTGTGTCAAAGGGTAAAAACGTGATATACTATGTAAGATCATCATACATCAAATCAAGATCATAAGCATCTGAATCAATTCATAAGATTCTCATGAGTAACTCATCATTCTTTTGTAAATATCTGGAAATTTATCTTTTCCATTTGTATGACTTGGGCTTCCATGCCCATCTCGTCAAAAGTTTACATCTGAAAACAAGCATTGATAGTTTTCAATTATGCAAGTGTGTTTACTCCATACTGGAGCACATAATGATTTTGTCGTTTAATCAACATCGGAAAGGATCATGGTTCATAGTTTTGTTTTCCTTCAGTTCAAGTTCAAATATGTAACAATTTGTTTTTAGCATTAATTGCATAAAGAATTATTTAGCCATCATCATGGATTTAGATAACATTTCATCAAAGTTATAGGAGCTGGTTTGGATTGCGCAAGCCTCGACATTTGGACCCAGTTTAATCTTCTCATTCTCTACTGAGAATGGCCTTCCCTCCTAGGATAAGGCACATGTATCATTTTGGTCCTGCCATCTGAGTATTTAGGTGGTTTGAGTGTCTTAATAGATATTCTCCAAAATAACTGAAGCATCTGGACAAACAAAAAAAAGATCACATGTTTGGCACATCTGCCTATTTCTACCCTGGCAAAGGATTTCAAAGTTGGGTTCGTAAACCCGATCTCCACCACTTGACTTGCCAATCATTTTATCTTCTTAATTATGTTTCATCTTTATGATATTATAGTTTATACATTTGTCCATTTTATATCATTTCAGCCTTCCCAGCTATTCTGAATGATTTCCCATTGTTTTTCTAGTTTTGATTGCAATATGCGTTATGCACAATAAATCTTTTTCAACATTTTTTCAGTTTCTCAAAAATAGTGTTGGACCCAAGGTTTCAGCATTGAACCCAACGCTTTGATACCATATGTAACATCCCATTTTCCCGGGTCTTAATTAACAGCTAACATACTCAAAAAAATGCAGTTATCACTTCATCTTCATAGGAAGTTAATTAAATCAGTTTCGTTCATATGAAAAGGGATTGACGGTTAAATCAGTTAAACAAAATTTCTTAACTAAGATTTGAAAACACCATCAATGAAAATTATTGTAGAAGTTAAAAACCACATACCATGAAATTTGAGATCGAAATCAAAACTAGGGATGCTTCTACAACCACTTAGGTTAGTCCACAAATACCACTATAACAATATCACATAACTACTACTATCTAAAAACTGCTATCTCAAAATCAAATGATGATTACGATTAAATACCACTATATTAAAATTAGGGCATCACATACCACTGTATCAATCATGACATTGATTACCATTGGATCTTTTAGGACTTCTCATACCATTGTATCACTTAGGGCTTCCGATACACTATGGATTCAATTAGGGCTCCCGATACCACTGTATCATTTAGGGTTCCAGTTATCACTCAATCAATTAGGGCTTCAGATTCCTTTCCTTTCGATTACTTAATTGTGGCAGCAACTGAAGATTAGAAAATATGCATTTATTCGATATTCATAAAAATGAAAAACAATCCATAAAACTATCTCTTACATCTAGGTGTAACTTTGAAATAACTCATTTTCGATGAACAGTTGAATGCATAGCTTATCTCTGTCTAACACACGTCCGACATCTTGGAGAAAGGTGAAATATTGCTAGGGGCTTTACCACCCAACCTCGAACCAAATCTTATCCCCACACGATCTCTAATGAGAAAGACCCTCCCTACTCGGAATAGATAGGGGTCCTCTTGCCATCCATTGGGCATTCTGATATTTAACACACCATACAATTTAATAGCAGGAGATTACAATAACAAGATTATACATGAGCTATAAGTGTTTCATTTCTTAGATACATATCTGAGTTCCTTTTTGGTTTCTTCAGGTTTACTCCACCTTTTCACCATTTCATGGCTTCTTGCCGGTAAATCCTAGGTGCCTGGGAGATCATGATCATTCTGATTTATTTACATCTCATCACCGTTTCATGGCTTCTTGCTGGTGAATTCCTTAGTGGTAGAGATTTTTTTTAGTATTCTGATCTTGTACCAAAAAACTACAATAACATGGCTTTTTATTGTCAGTTCACAAATCATTAAGTATCAACAATTATCATTAGAATTCATAAATGGTGTTTAATCATATAGATCTTCAAAGAACTCTAAGTAAAGGTAAGAGACCAATAGCATGAATGTAAATTAATCTCAGTCTAAAATGCATAGCCGGCTACAGTTGGTCATAAAAATCTACGAAAGGAAGAAGTTATGAAAAACATATTTCACATTTTTCTCAGCTCTAACAATATGCAGCCGATAGCGAACAAAGGAGGAAGGAACTATGAAATTCGGAAGCATATGTTATATTTCTTTCAGCTCTAACAGGTGTAGCCGACTGCAATCGGTCTTAATCTTAGAGAATGAAGGAATTTTGAAGTGCTAAAGTTTATATTATACCCAGCCGACTGCTCTGTGTCTTACATTCAAGAATATTAAATAAATAAAACATCAGAAGCATCTCATAACCTAGTTATTGATGGCCTTGGCTTGTATTTGATACCCACACGTATTCCTGCTGGGACTCTTGCTCGGCTCAATTTGAGACACACAATCTTGAATCAGGCTTAATATGGTTAATGCAAGAATGGTGGTAATAGGAAATCTTGGAACTCAGCTTGTTGTAAGCACGTATACGGAAATGATAACAGATAAAGGCAAGTTTGGGAGTCGTGTGATGCCTGACTTGATTATGGGAGATGCAAGAAATGGTGGAAATAAAATAGAATAGTATATAACTCGGCTTACACAAATTGAACATATGGAAAATCTTAGCAGAAATAGACGCAAGCTGAGGTCTAATCTCACTTGACTCCCATCATGGCTTCTCTTAAGGAGCTAACCATGACTTTCCAGCTCCCGTCAGTTAGAAAAGAAATCCACTCTAATTCCCAAGATGACCATTCAAAAACATCATAAATTGAAATCTAAAGATATGAAAAATAAAAAGGTTGGAAGAGAAGTTGGAAAGATTAAGACAATTCGAATTGCCAAAAAAATAAAATATAAAATTAATTAATCATGCCAAGTGTTAATCGATTAAAAGCAAAAATATTAAAAAGAAAGAATAGAATTGGAAGATTATAATAATTCCATTATTATTAAAATTTAAACGTTTATTATATTTCAAATATTATTATTATAATCTTATATTTATAAATGTACATGTAAACATCACTTAATTAAATTATTAAAATATAATGATGCCAAATCATTTTTATATTTATATGCATGTATATAAATATTTATTAAAATAATGTGATGAAAGATAAATTAAAATCCTTTGAGATACATTTTATATTTTAACCCAATTATTTATTTAAATAACTCATGCGAGTCCTGCAGATGTATCCTATTTCAAATTGCCAGGTCCTTAGCCCATTTGCTCAATGATGGTGATGCTCTTGCCTAATTCTTTTCTGACAATGCTTCCACCCCTTACACATGTTTCCTGCAAAGAAATTCTTCGTAATTAAATTATAAATAATCATAACGGTTAACCTTCATCTCAGTTCCATGAATTCGTGATTAATGATCAACTAGCATGTTATTTTCACTTGAAATCATAATGACTATCTTACCATTTCACCAAATTATAACAAATTAAACTGCCAACTGACTTCATGTGAACCTGAACAGCTATATTTCAAATTAGGTCAAAAATTGGGATGTAATAATGGGTGCGGATTGAGGATGTGAAAAGATAGGACGCTCAAAGCTCTATGAAATATGTTTCATAATTTTCATCCCATAATGAATTCCCTTGTATGATATGTGATGTGAAGGTACTGTAGATCAATTCTTGAACTTGAAGTCGAATTTATTAGGCAAGTACTCAGCTGATCCAATATTTTGTAATCTCTAGAACGTTCTCAGATAAGAACTCATCCAAAAACATTCAGATTCCTAGAGGCTCGAAGATGCTCCGATACCATGTTAAAGTGATACAATTTTCTATAATAACAAACACTGAATATTTGCAGGTCTAGATTTATTTCTGGTAACTCCCAATCTGCTCTAGAGAAGACATTAACTGATTTCGATGCCTCTCTTGCTTTGATCGGTTAGATATAAGTATTGATCCAAAAGGCACAAAGCCAATAGTCAGGTCATGAGAGGACACGTCTCATGTCCGCTCATGACATGACTATTGGTATAAACAATAGTCAACATAATACAACCAATTTGGTTAACCAAAACCAAAACATGATCAAGACAAATCGCCAATCAGTATAGACATAGATAGATCAACTTGCTCGATTCCATTATGTTTCAACGGAATGCATCTGATCATTTCCTGATTGATATTATGCAAGATATCATTACTCAATCATCAAGAGAAAATATAATCGAGAAGTACAGATTTTTGCATGCTTAGTTTGATATGAATAGTTTCAATAATTCCTTGTGTGAAGACAATGAGTTCTTGTATCTGACCATTGCTATAATATATCAACATTAATTTTTTTAATATAAAAAAATCGAGTAAAATCCTTAGAAAATTTCCTCATGTGATGTTTAAAAAAAACTATCCTTCAAAAACCCCATGATTTTTGTTTTAAAAAAATTGATAAAAAAACTTCTACCTGAACTCAAAAGTAACATGTAGATAACAATGGTTTCTCTAATCTTAGACAGACTAAGTAGTTATAGACAACCGCTAAAATTAGTAAATATAGTTTCCCTTAATTTTTGATAGTATGCCATGCCAATGCTACAAGAAGTTATCCTCACACATCTACTTCAATGTTGATTTATGAAGCAATGCAACAAAGATGTGTTGCAACTAGTTGCAAGGCAAGCTTAATAGGAGCAATCCTAGAAATGATATTTTTGTCGCGATCTTGCAAGACTGGTCGTAACATTGTTAGAATGATCGATGGGGGGTAATATGGATTTGTATTCCTATGTTGGTATGGCATCTGTGGAATGGCATAATCATACGATCTTAAAGGATTCCAAATTTTGGTGTAAGAACTATTGATGATAATTGAGTAGGCTATTATTGAGACCATTAACAACAAAGTTTCTTGAGAAATTGGCAGTGCCATGGTAGAGGTGGCCCGACCATTGTCCTGGGAGGGGCTTGCTTAAGAAGCAGTGTTGCTTTTACCCTTCTTAACAATCGTAGTCCATTCATCTTTTTTCGCAGCCTCAGCCTTTTCGGCTAGTTGCTTAGTTGTGCTTGAGCAAGGGACAATCCCTAATCTTGTCCTCAATAGATTGGTAGCGGTAGTAAGTGTTTGAAACATTGAGGTAAAGCACCTTCTGGGTGAAGGTGGTATTACCAATCCAAATATCCACAGTTTCCTTGAGGTCCTGAGAGAGGTTTACCTCCACACAAACCCTACACTAAGGGCAAGCGTTGAAAAACTTGTTAGGTTCAAGGCAAATCACCTTGCTGACAGTTTGCACAATAGCTTGCAAAAACGACCAACATGGTATTGGGAGACCAGGAAACTCAACCCAAACTTGGACCTTAAGCTTGTGGTCGTTAGAGATAGTAAAGTCTCGAGACCAATGCTGAAAAACCAAAAGGAAAGATCTAATAGACCAGGGACCTCAGGTGAACACATGTCAACCTGGCTAGAGTTACCAAAGCGGAACAAGAAAAAACCCTTGGTGAGACTCTGAACCCCCTCAAGACAGACACCCTGGAGGGTCCAAACCTTGGAAACCCACTCTCAGAGCATGCTTTCAGAAGGAGTGTGGCCAACAAAATAGCCTATCAAGGTCTGCTGTTCAAGCCATGCATAGGTAGTATTAAAATATTTCACATTAAGCACAAAATCAGGGGAGGAATTACCTCGTGAAACACTTTAGGGACAAACTTGCCGGAGGTTTGCTCGAAGGAGCTGTTGCTAATCAAAATTGCTGGTTAGAAATCTACGAGCCTTGCTTGCTCGATGCTGGGTATCTAACTGATTTTGGCCAACTTAAGAGGATTAATCTAATCGATTCAAATCCTCTGTGCTTTTGGCTCCGCCAAACCAAGGCCTGTTCACCCAAATCCTGGATAGCAAACACTCGGGTCCAAGATGATTTATAACGGATTATAACATAAAAACAAACTCCTCAACTGGCAAGTGTCAAGGTAACTTTCTGGATTGTGATTAATAACTATTCATCTTCAAAATTTGATTACTTTATTAAGATCTGTGTGCTGCTGAAATAAAAAGTTAAAACGAATTACTATTATGAATAAGATTCAAACTCTTCAAAAGGAAAAGTTAAAGAATTGCCAGCATATGGGCTGAAAATCATGAATAGATTAATGATCAGTGCCAAATTTTAATGGATAATAGAGTCAAACATATGCTTCTTACATACAACTTAATGATATTATATTTGTTAATAACTTAATTATTACGATGCCACGAATTATTACACCTTTGCATAGTCAGACTAGTCTGCCATGATTTAACCTTTATGTGGACACAACAGATACAAATAGAGGAAAGATTATATGCTGCAATATTCGTATTTATCAAATCTGAAAAGCAATGGATAATTCTATGTACCTATCGAAATAGTAAATCATAAACAAATAATCATCAAAATCATTAAGGACAAGCTATACACATTCTCACTTTAAAACAAATAAAATCCTTACTGATTTTATTGCTGGATAGCTTGTATTGAAGACACTCACATTTGGTGATGCTGTATTCGATACAGCTCAATTACAAACAACTTTAGTGTTTATGTTCAATAATTTTCAATCTCCAACTGCTTTGCTCAATACTCCAACAATTTCCCTTTGGAAAAGTTCGATAATATGTATGCTTCACAATAAATATGCAGGAAGTTTCCAATGATATGGGCTGTGTATTGTATTTTTTACCACTCCCTATGCCTTATATTTATAGAGGATGGAAGAGTGCTTGCTGGAACAACACACCCTTTCAGCGCACCTAATCACAACTTAACAAAAAATTGAAATACAACTGTGGTTCATTAACCACCGACAGGTGCCATGTTCTATGCTTTGCTAATTAAAATAAACTATTTTAAACTTTGATACCCCGGCAAGGCACATAATTATCATTCTCACTTGTGACTTGTCCTCCATGTGATGCCAGAATTAGGAATGCGAGGGTTCTCAGGATGCCATCAAAATCCACGTTTCATTCAGGCGCTTCTTCCAAAACATATCTGCACAAGTCTCCGGGTTTCTCACGCGCATTTGTAATCTCTGCAAATAAAAACCAACATCTGCAAACACCAACGTACAGCCGCATAGAGAAAAGGCAACATGGCTCTGGTGAGTATGTGTATTGCTCTTCCTGTGAACCCCACACAATATATATGATTATCAATAAATGCGATGATCTGTCACTTTACTAGCACATGAGTTTTTCCGCCATGGTAATTTCACTCTTCTGCGCCCGACTCCATTCATCTCTGAATATTCAAACTCGATAACCATCCTTCACTGTCATAACTGTGAATGCGTTACACAATTATCCTGTATATTCTGATCCCCTTTTCCTGCGCCATGATCACACCAAATACATACGCTCTGCTCCAAACATATCGAATAACTATATTGAACGCATCCGACAGGGCTGAACTTTATACTTCAAAACTCTGAAAAAATCTTTCTCATACACACCTTTCTCCATAATCTATTCCATACCTGCAAGATAAGTGAAATACATTAGATACAGATTAGTAATATTAGACACGAAACTTCCTATATACTGGAGTTGCATACGAATCGATCATCTTCCAGACATTTCTTCTGGAGAATATGAGACTCGGAATCCCTGTTCGGTCTGGCTGTTCCAAATTTGGCATTTCCAGGAAAATCACTTCCTTTGAAATCTGCTTTGACCACCAATGTCTTCAAAAAATGTGAGAGAGTCGCTAGGTGTTGAAGAGCACGCATCAGTACAACAGGAAGTCGCTGTGTGAGATGAGGGATTGTGAGTATGTAAACACAAAATTGCTCTGCAGCACCTTTTATTTCAGCACTGTAACTCTCAAGATGATCTGACTGATTTGAGGCAGACTGGATATTCTGTGAAAAACATGGTTGTAGAGTAGAAAAAGGTCGCAGGACCATAGTTATTGTACTTGCAGTTATAATGAAGCTGTGATCCATCTCTCCCACAGACTTATACTGACTATTATGTTTCATCATGTATTGACGAACTGAAGAATAAAGACTACCATTTCCAATTGATATCCAATTGATAAGTTTCCATGCCACAAGGCTTCCATGTATTCACATCAGTTAGGGAAACCATCTAATCATGTTGCTAGTGCAATAACTACAGATGCTGCACCTCCAGCATCCTTGGTCAGAGTAAAAAAAGCAAATTGAGAATAACTTACAGGTTTGAAAGAACCATATTGCATGCTCTTCCACAGAACTAAATGCCAAGGAGCAAAAATTTTGCTCCGCATTGGGACAGCTGATGCTTTGCAAAAGTATTCTGAAGCATTTGGCCATTCGCTGATGATCATCCATTCCTTTTACCTGATGACAAAGTTTCAGGGGCCGAGACATGAAGAAAGGAAAGGCCTTACAATATCTTTTGATATCAATTCTGCACTCCAAGGAGCATCATCAAACAGAGCTACAAATGCATACCATTCTGTCCGAAACTTGTCTGCTATGCATACAGCAGCATAATGTCCTCTCCATCAAATATTGAAACAACAAAAACTGTCCTCCCTGTATCTGCAACATGTACTGACATCTTACTATGTTGTTACAGAGCTTATGATTCTGATCCTTCCTCAGTAAAATTTGACAGAAAGTGAATTTCAAGCCTTTAAGCACCCCACTCATTTTGCACGGATGATAATCCCTACATATAGTGTTCTGGAAATCTTTGACATCCATAACCACACTTCTTTCAAGTTTCCAATATGAAAAATTTGAGGTCCATCAGGAGCCATTCACACCAACAACAGCAGCTCCATCACCAACAGTAATTGCTACACTGGAGAACGCCAAGGCCATTATAACCTAAAAAATATCCTGCAGTAAATGCGGAATGACAGGTGGCGGAAACGAAAGGTTCCAGAAAAAAGCCGTACAAACCCTAGCAGAGCGCCCTAATGCATCATTTTGTAGAGTAATGTAAATTGTTTTTGTATTATAAAATGTTCTGCATTAGTGCTTTGACTTTCCTAGGATTTTTTTGGGTCCCAAATTATTTTGGGCCTGACAGTAATTGCTGGGTCTTGAGTTTCTCCACTATGCTCCATACGAATAAGACACTTTGTATCTATCATTAGTTCTGTAAGATGCTCTATAACTCCCTTAGTTTTTTTGTAGTAAAGATTCCCTACAACGCCTCTATTCAGACCTCAAGGATAAGTTTCTTTATATTTTGGATTGTATTGTGATGACATCTAGGTATCCTCGTCCAGCAGCCCACACATTTAAATCTCTTTTTCCTGACAGAAATTTGTTTTTCCCTTTTAAATACACTAACTAGAAGCATGCTAGATATTTTTGTATATGATCTAAAGATTATGTTTTATGCAAGGTCACCGGGAGACGGGGAGACTTTGAGGTCTCCGGTACAGCAATTTTTCAAATAGGAGACGGGGGTACTTGGAGACGGCAAATTTTTTTTTAAATTTTTTTTCTTAATAGTTTAAAGAGTCTAATACTAAAAGTAAATACAAAATTTGAAAACAGTAATACTGTAAGACTAAAGTAAATAATAATAGTAATGTCACATTAAAAATTAAAATAGACTCATAGAGTCAAAGATTTCAAAACTCACGTGATCACAATATTGTATCTCATAGACATATTTGTTTTTCGAATATTGCATATGATCACCATCATATCAGATTGATAATCGTTGAGATTATCATTACATATTCAAATTTTAAATTCAAAAAAGTATAGTTTTATGCTGAATTGCTGATATGCAAACAAAAATGAACACTTTGTACAATAAAATAAAAACAGAAATATATCTATTATTAGTATGTCGATGGTACTATCATCTACTGCACAAGGTTGTGATCATCCATCTCAAGGTCTTCAGCTATCATACTCTTCAAAAATATTTTAAATGATTTAATCATTTAAATTGTTGAATAAAAATAAAATTTTAAAAGTGTTTCTAATATTTTTAAAGTTATTAATTTATTAAATAAAATATTTTAAATGATTTAATCATTTAAATTGTCAGTGGTCTTAATTTTTGTATTAAAAACATTAAAATGAGGGCTAAAATATATAAAATTATTTAATATTATATTTTACATTTATATTTTACCAGGAGACTTCGGGGAGACTTCACTTTTTGGATTAGGAGATAGGGAGACTTCAGGAGACTTCCTCATGAAGTCTCCAACCTTTTTTGAGGTCTCCGGAGATGCGAAAAGTCTCTGAGACGCGACTTTTAGGGGGTAGACGGGTCTCCCGGTAACCATGGTTTTATGTAATAGGCTTTTTGCAATATAAAAAAAGAAATGAGACTTTTATGGCACTATAGAATGTTAGGACAAAACCATTTAGGGCACAAAACAATATGTTCCGAGTAATATAGGATTTCCAAGAAGGGGTGAAATACATTTAGTTACAACAATATTTATCACTAGGATTTAGATTTTTCCTCAAAATTAAATCTCTTTTTTCTTTTTTACTTTTATTTTTTTCCTAGAAATTAAAAAATAGGCATTTTTAAGGGGGAAAAAGAATGTTTTTTAATAACATTTTACTAGAAAATAAGAAATATTTTTTTCACGTGCATATTGCATGCAAAAATCATAAAATAAAAAAGAAATTAAATTCAAAGAACATAAAAATTTAAAATTCCAAAAAGGGGCCCACTCAAGTCATTTGCCCCACCTTTTCTCCTCCCATGCAGAATCCTACCTTCGCATAACATCCATGCTTGATATTAGATGCCTAGTTTTAGGATATGTTTCCTAAATAAAAAACCATTTTTACAAACTTATACTGAAATCAAAGCAAGACACCTTTACATGTGCTTTATAGAGGGGTGGGGGTCACATCATGCTTATTGTACCATATGCTACAAAGGTCACATGCAGTTATACCTTTTGGGCATCCCATGACTTGTTGACTTTGTTTGGTGATGCCTAGGGAATCTGAGAATTATTTTTTAAATGCATGTACTTTTCACAGAACTCAATAAAGGATATTCCAGCACATAGAGGTATATTCCAGCAACATAGAGAATATTCTATTAGGGTGAGCATTTTTAGGTGACATGAATATTTTGGTCTATCACTCTTGGTCTTCTATCCTACCATCTCCCCATTTGACTTCTTTGGTGTGCGTGCAATCCCCCTCCCTTTGTCCCTATATCTTTGAGTCTGTCAACTTCTGCAACCCATTTTGTTTGACATCTCTTGCTCTCTTCATCCTGATGATGGATCACTTGGTGTGATTCGAAACGTTGATGGTAAAAAATCTTTACACAATCGAATCCAGAAATATATCAGTTTAAATCAAAGAAACGTGAATCGGAATCGGATCGGAATCGGCAAGGCCGAATCGAATCGTGAATCGGCAATGAATCGGCAATGAATCGGCGATGAATCGGCAAATTTGAAAAAACCCTTTAAATTTAAAGATTTTAACAATTTAAAACTTATTTCATGCACCTTTTATTGAATATAACTTAAGCACACTATAACATCATCAAATAGAAGTTAAAACTTAACATACATAAACATGAAACATAAAATCCATCACATACGTAACTATGTTATCTAAGATTCTAAAATGTAAATTGTAGGCTAGCTGAAGTAAATAGAAATCAAATGATCATAATGATTTAAATCATAGAATGTATGTAAGATGATCCATAAGACATCAAATCATAAATTTATGTAAGAATCTAAGATGAAGATCCATGAAAGTTTGAAACTTTGAAACATATGTCTATCAATGATTCAGTATCAATATCTGTAAACAAAATATAAAAACAAGGCTCCAGCTCAAGCCTCAGGCTCATAGTCATCATCATCCTCAACATCATCCTCAAGCTCGGCTACAGCCTCAGCCTCAGCCTTTGAGTATCCAGTCTGCCTAGTAGCAAGGCGTCTAATGTAGGTCCTAGAGGACTGTCGAGCCATATCTCCCGCATATAAGATGGGCTCATGAATGTTGCTAGGGCCTGTGTCTGTGCGTGCACGTGTGCGTCTACCAATGCCTGAAGAACGTGCTCTAGCTGCCTCAGCCTCTATATCCACCTGGTCAATCCACGCACGGTCTTCCTCAGTGAAGACTTGATCTACAACCTCTGTGAGCCACTCTGATTCTGGATCAATCTCCTCCAGAATGATCGGAGAGGAGTCAGTGCCCAAAATCTGTCTGATCCTAAGACGGAGGTTGTAATGAACGAAGACAAGATCATTCAACCTCTGCACTGTCAACTTGTTTCTCCTCTTCGAGTGGATGTGCTCGAACATGGACCAACTGCGCTCACATCCAGAAGCACTGCTTGGCTGACTCAGAATACGAATGGCAATTTTTTGAAGTTTTGGGGTTGTGGTCCCAAACATTTGCCACCATCTATCTGAAATAAGGGAAAATAAAAATAATTAGTCTCATTTACAAATTACAAATTACAAGTTAACTCTAAAATTACATAATCAACTTTAAGTTTAGAATCTAGATTCATGAACATTGAATATATTATTTAATTTTTACCTGGCTGTATTGTTTCCCGAGCATCTATGGCTACCCTGCTAGAGAAAAGTGACCCTTCTTTATTATTGAACTTATCAAGCTCAATAATTGCAGCACTGCTATCCTCATCAGTACTCAACCTCTGGATCACTGTATATAATCCGGTGAGAACCTCCTCATCCGCCTTGAAGTCAGGACGGAAACGAAATGCCGAATTCAAAAAGTAAGCTGCTGCATGGATGGGTCTGTGGAGCTGATTCTGCCATCTCCTATCAATGATGTCCCAAATAGGGGCATACTTCTCCTGCACTCCTGCATACTGAGCTCTAATGGCCTCCTTGGCCCTATCCATGCCCTCATATATGTAGCCCATAGAGGGCTTCTCCCCATCAGCAGTTCGTAGGAGAGATACAAGAGGCTCAGTGGCCTACATATAAAGTAAAACAAAAATTTGAGTCAAAACTTAAACATAGAATAATTCAATAATATAAGGTAAAACTAAATCATTAAACAATTAGCATAGTAAACTGTAAAATATTAAATGTTAAATTGCAATAAAATTACCTTAAGTATTTCTCTAGCAGGTTTCCAAAAACCATCATCATCAAATATGCAATCCACCACATCTATCCCTGCAGTGGTCGTAGCATAGGAAGATGAAATCCACTCCCGCCCAACAAACATGCTCCTCAAATCATCCCTTGATATCAACAAGGACTGCAAGGTGATGAAATTCGAGGCAAACCTCGTGATCTCTGGACGAGCTAACTCTTTGTCTCCTGTGTACTTCCTCATTGTGCTAAGGACAAATGAATGATTATAAATAAACTTACATATGTTTTTTGCCTTTTCCACACATGACTTGACCCACTCAAGTTTGCCAATTTCCTCCAACATGAGGTCAAGGCAGTGTGCTGCACAAGGGGACCAAAATATGGTGGGGTGCCTCTCCATCAAAAGTTTGCCTACAACAATTTTAAGATAATTAGAAATTCAAATTTCAAACATGTTAGAACTTAGGAAACTTAGAAATTCTAAGTTAGAATTAGAAAAAGTTCAAAATTCAAATAAATTTATTTTCAAAACTTAAAAAGTTAAAAGTTTACCTGCAGCAACATAACTTGCTGCATTATCCATCACCACTTGCACCACATGTTGTTCCCCCACCTCTGCTATAACTTCCTCAATAACCTCACATAAGTATGTGGCGTTTTTTACATGAGCAGAAGCATCAATGGATTTGAGGAACATGGTATATCCTACAAGTAACAAAACAACGAATTATAATTACTATTAGCAATCAACAAATCAAAATTTGAAATAGTCAATCACGATTCAAAATTATGTATGTAGGAAAGTAGAATGATCAATCACCTCCACAGGATACAAGAAAATTGAGGAGTGTTCTTCCCCTCCTATCTGTCCAACCATCAGTCATGATGGTGCAACCCTTTTCGATCCACTCCTTTCGGTTGTCCTCAAGCTCATGCCTCATATCCTTAACCATTTCCTCCAGGAGGTATCCACTCAACTCAGCCTCAGTTGGGGCTTTAAACCCCGGACCACAAATGGTAACTGCATCTATCATGTTCTGCGAATAAGGAGTCCTGTCACAAATAGATAATGATATTGATTAGAAATTTAGATGTCAAAAACTAAAATCATAAAACAAGTAGATATAATTAAAGTTTTACTTTTACTTTTAACTTTAACTTTGAAGATAACAAAGAAAAAAGAATCAATTACCTGGCTGCAATAAATGGAATGTTGCAAAAGTACCAGAATTTGCAAATCTCTTTTCTGGCAGCGTCATGAATCTCCTTGTTCAAACCCATGCCCTTAAGCGTGGGTTGGGAGCCAGGAGTAGTGCGGGGCACAAAGTAACTATCCATTCTGCTTTTCCGCACTCTAGGCCGCAATAGGTTGGTGTTGGACTCTGTCTCAGTATGAGACTGACTACCACTAACACTCACATGAGCACTAGCACTAGGATGAAAAGGAGGCCTAGAAGAACCCTCCCCAACACAACCTACGGATGCGGAAGCTGATGCAGATGCACTTGCAGATGTAGATGCGGTTGCGGATGTGGGAGCACGGGAGCCAATACCTCTTAACCCTTCAAGTTGCATTTTCTTAGTCAACTTGTCTTGTTCAATTTTTTCTAATGCCACTAAACAAGAGCGTTTTGCCTCAACGGTTTGTTGAGTGCAAACTGTGACATCATGGCCAGGTATGCCAGCAATGTGGTATTTCAATCTATAGATACCTCCCGAATTTATTTTTTCTTTGCAAAATATACATTTTGTTTGATATTTGGTTCTCTCAGGAAACTCTTCATTATATTTCCAGCATTCATCTTTTTTACCCATTGTGGAAATTGGAAAATGAAAGCAAAGGGCTGCTGCAATAAAAAAATTCATGTAAAAAATCAAAGTTTGCAACTAATAAACAAAAACTACAAAACAACAAACCCTAGTTTGCAATTTAGTAAAACTAAAAATAAAAAACATTCAAGATTTGCAAATGAACACTAAAAAAATTTAACAAAAAATGCATACTACACTAACATGCAAAAAAAAAACCAACACTTACCTCTTGCAAATGAGTTGAGGAGTGTTGATATTGACTCCTTAATGCTCCCAATGCAATTTATGGCCTCCCCAAATGGACTTCTGATCTCTTTGGTGCTCTTCCTTCTTGCCGGTTGGAAACCTATGGATTCTCTTTTCTCTTCTTCTCTCTCACTCTTCCTCTCTTCTACTCATACTAAGCAAATAGAAGGCTCTTTAGGGTTATAACAAACAGGAAAGTCAACTTAGAAAGCAAATAAAACATGTGTTTTTTAAAAAAAATTGAACTTTCTATCCTTGCTGCCGCGACCGATTTCTGGAGATTCAGGATGGCGATTTTGGCGATTTTTGCCATGAATCGCCGATTTTGGCGATTCAGGCGATTCACAAGAAAAAATCACCACCAGCGATTTCCGATTCCAAAAAAATCGGGAGCCATGAATCTTATCGCGATTTCGGCGATTTCGGCGATTTCATGGCGATTTTTGGAACTATGGTTTAAATGTTCCTTGGACTAATATCAACAGGTATCAAGTGGCCTGTTTTGAGATTTTAGGACCTGTTTTAGTACATCAAGTATAATTTTTGCATATGATATCAAAATTGGGCAAATGAGATATCTTTGAAAAGTTTGCTCTGAGCACTTTCCGATGGTGGTGATCTTATAATCAGATTTAACTCCATTTTTTCAAAACATTCAGTCAAAGTCAGACCTTCAGTTTCAACTCCCGAGCTTGTAATTTATTTCCAATTTTTGTGATTCTTGTGGTGGTGCAAAGCTGACTCAAAGCTCTTCAGGTCTATCACTTTTTCTAGATTTTGCCCCCAGTATGTTTTATTCAATCTTTTTTGTTTTCACTATCTTGTCATTTACGTGAACATTTTGGCACCTATAATGGATTTGGTTTGGTAGTGGATCTGGTCTTATTCCCCTTGCACATGCTGATTACATACCCTCTGATCATGGTACTTTTGAGATGCTTGAGTATGTCAGAAGTCTTTCATCTTCTAAAAAATCAAAGGTTTCTCTCAGTTCTCACTCCTCACATTGAGACACCATTTCAATCTTCATCTTTTTTTGTTCATGATGACCTTGGCATTGGCTCATACATGATCCCCATTGATTCAATTCAACAGGTTGATAGTTCCTTTCCAATTTCAGCTTCATGGGATGACTTCTTGCTAGATATGGCAGGGTTATTTGTTGAGTCACACATTGCAAACATTGGAGACATATTTGAGGATCTTCACTCTCTATTTGATGACAGATTGTGCATTTCGATCATCCCATCTTCAGTGCCTTCTGAGGTTGTTAATCAGGTATCTTCACAGTGTTTTCGATTTGCTTTAGTTGATCTGACATCTTTTGATTTCAATGTGTGGCAGTGGAACATTTTCTAGTGGCACATAGTTTGGACTTGGGTTCATATTTCTTCCATGTTATGAGAGCGACGAATCCTATCTCCTGTGGATTTGTTTCTTCCCAAGGGGAGAAGTATTGTTTTTAGGTGGTGGATAATGTTTTGTCTTGAGTCATTGATCAGTGGTCCATGAGCTCGGGTGGGGGGGGGGGGCGCGGTCCTGCATTCATTGAACTTTTGTGACTGGCTCGGCACTTAGGGGTGCTTTTGAGTCCTTTCATTGTTGTGACATGTACTATTTTTAATATCTTTTTTGTCTTTTGGAAAGGAGTTTTCTCCCTTTGGGGTTTTTCTTCTTTTCCTTGGTTGTGAGAGATCTTGTTGTTTACATTGGGTACCTCATTAGACCTTTTGTTGCAGGGACCCATTCTTGCATTTCATGCTTAGAGATTTTTTCCCCTTCTCGCTAAGTTTCACTTAGGAGGAATGTTAAAACATGCTTGTATGTTTCATCATACATATATTTGTTGCATCATGCATATTTGCATATTGTTGCATTACATATTTGTGCACTTGCTTGTGTAGTTGAGAACATGCTTGCACGTGCACGCATAGCTTAAGTGAACTTAGAGGAGCTTTAATTCTCTTTCCTATCCTTTTCAGCTTTTTCCTAATTTTGGAGGACTTGCTATCTATAAAATAAATTCAATCCAATTGTATCCCAATTCATTTTATGCAAATGCCAAATTCTCAGGTTTTTTCAAGCAAATTGTCTTTCTTGATTTCTCATTGTGATAGGTGGTGTGCTTGTAGAAGATTCTTGGCTTCTAGGTTAAAATCATACCAAGTTCTACAATTTGGTACCTAACAACTGAGTTTTTCTCCACTATCTATTACAACTGAGTTTTTCTCCACTATCTATTACAACTGATTACATTATGGAGGACGAGCCTTGGACTGAAAAAGGTATTACCAAAAATCAGAACAGTTCTCGTCTAATACACTTCGAGCTGAATTCTTCAACTCATTGCAATTATGGAAGCAAAGATTGCCTATAGCATTGATTAGTGATTGGGAGATAACATGAGCTAGGAAGTGGTCAAATCCTTTAGCAGCATGAACATAGACTGCTGGTGTCAAAGGACAACTTTGATGGATGGGCTTGTGAAGACCAAAAGTTGTGGATTGTGTAAAACACAATTCTTCAAGTGAGAGGGGGGATGAATTAGTAGAAAATCTAAATTTCAGATCCTCAACAAATAAAAAACTTTGATAAACCGATAAGCATAAAAAAAAGAATTAATAAGAGAAAAATCACACATAGAGGTCACAACACATGGAAGTATGCGGAAAACCCATAATAGGTGACAAAACACAGTGAGAAATGTTTCTACAATCTACTTTCGTAATCCAGCTTTACATAGAAATAGTGTATGCAAGTGCAGAGACATTAAGGAGTCACCAAATTCCTTGCTCGAGACTCTGAGAGCACCAACTGTGACAGAAGCACAAACTTCTCAAATTGAGCACCAACTCAACATCCTGGAGGTACCAACCGTAAGAATTTACATTTGTTTTACAATACTCTTTTCTTACTAAGACTTCTCTAACTTGCAGATGTATTTCATCACAGTCCATTCAACTTGATATCTGTCAAAACTTTAGACAGAATACATTCACTGTAATTATACAATTCAACTCTCAGTATTTATCAATACTTAAAAGAATTCTCCAATCTTACAATGCTGATTTCTTCATACAACTTGGGACCGACTTATCAAAATAGCCTATGCATACATCGGATTTTTTATTATTTTTATCTTCTCATCAGCAATCCCATGCTTCATTCTTTTTACAATGGGCCTTTACACATCTGATCAATGATACACACTCACACCCTTTCCATCAGCCTTTACACGTCTGAAAAAGAGTTTCTATTGGTTGAACAAATGTGCAGTAGTTTCCATCAGTTTATAAAACAAACCAAAACTTTGAACAATTTGATTTCATTATGCAGATTGCAAACTTCAAAGAAGAATACTTGTGTCTACCAAAACTGGATCTGTGCAGAATATATATATCCGCACACATGTATGTTTTATATACAACTTGAAGTAATGTGAAGTGCAGATTGTGTGAATATACCAGACAACCTTCTGAATGTACATATGAAGACCAAGTTTGATCTCTCACAGCAAGTTCTGTATGCTTGATAAGCGCAGCAAAACAAAAACAAGGGATATACAGAATTACTAGTGAACAATGAACTTGCAATCAGAGATATTGACACGTTACTGTGTAATGTCCCCTACTTAATGTGACCATTAGGGTCAATAGATAAGCCTATGACATGAGCTTCCGTAGGCTAATGGAGTGGTTAGGGAGCTCATTTGGCAAGATTTTCAGGAGTTACTAACTTTAGTAAGTCAATGGGAGTCAAGTGATATGGAAATTTCAGGTGTTCGGCTTGGTAGATTTGGTTGAGCTCTTTCCAACGAGCTATCATACATGGTATTCTGAGTTTGACTCTTATACGATTTTAATACCGAAGAAAAATTTGCTTTATTATAAAGTGATAATAAAATAAAAGAGTTATCAATTAAGTCACTTTATTATAATGTTGTTTTAAAAAGGTATTTCCCATTTATCCCACATTGCTTATGCAAATGAAGTCAACTTCTTGGGGGACTTTATATTCTCTTGGCTGGAATGAGTTGGAGCATGCTTGGATAATATTATTATTATGCTATTAGGTTTCTGGGAAATCTAATTGTTGAGCTTGGAGGACGAAACCCCTCTTTGCTAGCATTCTCTTCGCTATTGAAAGACATAGTCAGGAGGATTATTGGGTGTTTTCATTCAGGAAACATAGTGGGATTTATTGGTGATTTTACACATGATTTAAGAGCTTTGAAGTTTAAGTTATGTAGTCATGAATAGTGATTTTGCTACAGTGTGCATGAATAGTGTTTTCGATACAGTGCCCGTGAATAGTGATTTTGCTATAGTGCATGTGAATAGTGTTTTTTGCTAAAGTGGCTGTGAATAGTGATTTTGCTACAGTGCGCATGAATAGTGATTTGCTACAATGTGCATGAACAATGTTTTGCTCAGTGCTCGTGAATAGTGAAATTGCTATAGTGTCGTGAATAGTGTTGCTACAGTGCATGAACATTGTTGCATTGAGTTTTTTTGCCCACTCTTGCCGGTTAAAAGGTTGAGATGCTGTCATTTCATCTGCAGATCACTACTTCCAGGTTCCTTCCATCATACTGTTCATTTTAGGCACTGCAGTTGTTAAATATCAATCTTAATAGTTGTTGTAGCCTATAAGACAATTGTATGTAAACATTTCTATTGCAAAATCAATATTTTATCAGCAAATAAGTAGGTTCTAGACTTTGCATATTTATTGTTATATGTTGCTAAGTGTTTGTCAAAATGCCATGTTGAAAATTACACTCTAATTGATAATACTTAGTAGTTTGCAAGTCTCCTCAAAAAACAAAAAAAGGGGTGGTTATTACAGTGGTATTAGAGCTTTAAGTCCTGCCATCTTGTGGAAGTCTTATAGGGAATTCAGAATAGCCGGATAAAGAGAAAAAGTGTTTGATGAAATGTCAAAACACTAAAGTTAGAAATAAAACAGGTTTAGAATGTATGTTCAAGCATGCGACAAAGATCATTAACTTCCGCCATACCAGAGCAAGACAACAAAGATCAAGACTCATAGAGCGAGCAATCTAGTTCATTTGTGCAGGTGGACATAGAGTCTAGTCATACAAACACAAAGGAGATATTCTTTGAACAAGATAATAGTATGGGTGATCGAGGTGATAGGAATACAGGACTAGGCGGAGGCAAGAATGCCGGTCCTGATTAGGAGGAGGTAATGTTCAGACGGTTATTGGGTACGTTGGAGGAGGGGTAGCATATGCAACCGGAGCAGAATAGGTGAATGGATATGATGTTGTAGCTTATGGCTAGACAAATGGGCGTCAATATTAATCTAGGTGATGCAAACAATGGAAATGGGGGCAATGATAACAATGGAGGCCGAGGCAACAACAATGGTCCTGAGAATAACATTAATGGTAATAATCATGGACATGGCAACAATGGGAATGAGGTTGATAACTTTAGACATGTTGGACACCCAGCTTGGACAACGAGCTCGAGACCTCTTCTACCCACCTTCCCACCTAGAGATCTGGTTCAACCAGTAAACGAACTGTAGATTACTGAGTTATAGGATCAGTTTAGGAGGGACTGGGAGGCTAGTGGATTGGAGTTTTAGGCAAATATTCGCCTCAGAGATTACATGGACGTAAGGATGAGACGCATGCCTAGAGCAGGAGGGAGGAATCAAAACTTTGAGCTGAGAAAAAAAGTTCGAAAACTTTTTTTACTGTATTATGATGCTTCAGGGATGACTACATGAGCTTGGGTGCAGAAGGTAGATACATACTTCCAGTTGAATCTGATGCTTGAGGAGGAGGCTATCAAGTATGCAACTATTTATTTGGATGGTCCAATGCATGAGTGGTGGCACCATGGCATGGTAACCATGGGGCATAATCAGATCACATCTTATGAGAAGTTCACTGAGAGACTCATAGAAAGATTTGATACCAAAGATCTTGAGCTATAGTTTAAAGAGTTGGCATAGCTCAAGTAGTGGGAATCAATTGAGACATACATTAGTGAATTTTAGAGGTTAGCTGTGTTAGTTACAGATATTTCAGAAAGGAGATTAGTAGTGCTTTTTATGGATGGACTCTCAGATCCCTTGAGGGTTTGGGTCAAGGGGCATGACTTGAGTACATTACAGGAGGCCACTAAGAAGGCTCGTGACTTAGCACCTTCTTCTTTAGGGAGAAGATTTCAGCATAGGGACTCACATCTAAAGAAGGATAAAGAAAAGGACAAAAAATCTTTTCACAAGGATGCTCAGCCAAAAAGGGATAATAAATTGGACAATGACATCCTGAATGAGTTAAGGAGGAAGAAGCTATGTTTTCATTGCAGAGAGCCTTAGGATTTGTCTCATAAGTGCCCTCTCAAGGCTAAGGCAAATCAAATGGAGTATTTCTCAGCGGAGGAGTCACAGTCAAAGGGGGAGGAACAGCACTCTGATTTGGAGGAGAGTAGCACTCTAGAGGAGAATGACATTCCTAAGGATGATAGGTCGTTGGCACGGTTGACGGGGGCTCAAAAGGCGATCACATTTAAGGTCAGGTGTACTATCCAAGGGCAGAAAGTGATTTCTCCCATTGACACTAGGGCTACACATAACTTCATTAATGCACAGTTGGTAGCTACAAGAGGTTTACAGACTGAGGAGCATGCTGGGTTTAAAGTCATGGTAGCTAATAGTGACAAATTATTATGCACTCAGAAGATATCTAATCTTCACATCAAGTTTGGAGATGGCTATGACTTGGAGGATGAGTTCTATGTCGTAGACATGGGAGACTATGATGTCATCCTCGGCATGACATGGATGGCATAGCTAGTTGAGTTCACACTCAACCTAGCAAAATTGGAGATGAGATTCCAGCATGAGGGCAAAATTGTTATGCTCAGAGGACTTTCAGATGGTAGTTGCAGGGTAGTCTCCTTGAGGAGAATGCAGAGACTTTTTCGGCATAATGACATAGAGTGGGTAGTAGAATGTTTCACTATGCCAGCTTCATGGGATCCATGGGGAAAGAGTCATCCACCGGATATCTAGGAGATACTTGACAGGCACACTAAAATATTTGGCGGGATTTCGCATGGGGTTCCTTGTAATGATCCCATCTTTTGGCCTTCACGTTCTCCAAAGTCTAAGTGGAGGATAAGAAAAAATTAAATTAATTTCTTATAAAGTCATTAAATAAATTAAAATTAAAAGGTGGCTTTATATTTAATTAATTTAATTAATTATTGTATTACAAAGGAGATGCATCTAGAGTGTGTATTAATTATTGGAAAGGTGGAAGCCTCTAGAAGCACAATTAATTATTGCAAGAGAGGAGTTTCTAGAGAGTGCATTAATTATTGGAAGGGGGAAGCTTCTAGCACCTTCAATTAATTAACGTTTTAGTTCTTTCTAGAAGGGTGAAGGAATAGGATAAATAGGGGTGAGAGTCTCATTGTTTAGCATCGGATTATTGTATTGGATGATTATAACTTGCATTTGATAAGAGCTTGGATGTGTGAATCACACTCCTTTTTTGGCAATAAAGGACGTTCATTCTCTGTTGTAACATTCTAGACGTCATTCCCTTAGGGTTTGGCCTTTGGAATACATCTCTGTGTACTTGATTGCAGCATTTTTAGAATTAATATAATTTCAGCAGTTGATTCAGCTTTTGGGCATTCCTGGGTGCCCATTACAGTGGTATCAGAGCTATAAGTCCTGCCATCCTGTGGAGATCATATTGATAGCCGGATAAAGATGTATATTAGTCCAGATCAAGATGTGATGTTCAGACAGTTATTGGGTATATTAGAGAAGAGGCAACATATGCAACAGGAGCAGAATAGGCGAATGGATATGATGTTGCAACTTATGGCTAGACATATGGGCATCAACATTGATGATTTGTGCGTTGCTCCAACGCAGAAGGTAGTTGATTCTTCAGATGGGATCGAGACACCACCGGGCTATGCTATTGGTGATAGTCAGGAGTCCACATATGAAGCTTTGTCAGAGGATGGCGATGCAACAATAATGGGATTAGGAGAATGCGAGGATATTGTCCTATCAGCAGCCACTTCTGTGTCCGTTGAACCATCCAACAAGGAGTTTAGCAGTATGCATGCAGTTGTAGATGTGTGCTTTAATGATAGTACACCTATTATTGCTAATGAGGTGAGTAATATAGTGACAGAGTCATATTATACTATTGATCAACAAAGTGTAGATGTTCACTTCTGCGATAGTACTATGTTCAACATGGATGCCACATTATCTTATGACAATTTGATGTTTGAGGTTGATATTGATCACTCTCTTGAGTGGAGTTGGGCTTTGTTTTCACCATCTACAAATATTTAGTTTTGTGTTGCAACAGTTGGGAAGAAGAGATTTTATAGATCTTATACGGAGTTACCTTTTGGTGACATTCTAACTTCTTCACCAGTATTGGGTGCTAGGTTGCACGACATGTGGTTGGTCCTAATGATGCTGATTTGTAGTTGGGTTAATGTCCATATGGATATCACACATTACTTCAATTGGGATCCAGGTGGAGGTTGGAGTCCATTATGTTAATTGTTTGAGGACAAGCAATTTCAAGGAGGGCGGATTTGTAATGATCCCATCTTTTGGCCTTCACGTTCTCCAAAGTCTAAGTGGAGGATAAGAAAAAATTAAATTAATTTCTTATAAAGTCATTAAATAAATTAAAATTAAAAGTTGGCTTTATATTTAATTAATTTAATTAATTATTGTATTACAAAGGAAATGCATCTAGAGTGTGTATTAATTATTGGAAAGGTGGAAGCCTCTAGAAGCACAATTAATTATTGCAAGAGAGGAGTTTCTAGAGAGTGCATTAATTATTGGAAGGGGGAAGCTTCTAGCACCTGCAATTAATTAATGTTTTAGTTCTTTCTAGAAGGGTGAAGGAATAGGATAAATAGGGGTGAGAGTCTCATTGTTTAGCATCGGATTATTGTATTGGATGATTATAACTTGCATTTGATAAGAGCTTGGATGTGTGAATCACACTCCTTTTTTGGCAATAGAGGACGTTCATTCTCTGTTGTAACATTCTAGACGTCATTCCCTTAGGGTTTGGCCTTTGGAATACATCTCTGTGTACTTGATTGCAGCATTTTTAGAATTAATATAATTTCAGCAGTTGATTCAGCTTTTGGGCATTCCTGGGTGCCCATTACATTCCTCCTGATAGGGGGATAGAGCATGTTATTGAGCTCAAGGAAGGAGCCAAACCAGTTATGATTACTCCCTATCGTCATCCTTAGAAACATAAGGATGAGATAGAGAAGGCAATTAAGGAGTTGTTGGAGATGGGGTACATTAGGCCTAGCAAAAGCCCTTTTGCTTCAACAATAGTTTTGGTAAAGAAGAAAGATGGGACGATGCGCATGTGCATCGATTACAAGGCACTGAATACGAAAACAATTAAAAACAGGTATCCCATTCCTAAGATTGACGAGTTGATTAATGAGTTGCATGGGGCATGCTTCTTCACCAAAATTGATTTATGATCCGGATACCATCAGATTCGGATAAGAGCAGAGGACATCGAGAAAACAACCTTTCGATGTCACTATGGCCACTTTGAGTTTATGGTTATGCTATTTGGGCTAACCAATGCGCTCGCTACGTTTCAAAGTTGTATGAACCAGGTATTTAGGAGGCAGTTGAGGAGATTTGTCTTGATCTTCTTTGATTACATCTTGGTCTTCAGTTTGACTTGGGAGGAGCACTTACAACATCTAGAGGAGGTGTTATCTATTCTCGAGAGAGAGTCGTTGTATGCCAAGGAATCTAAATGCAAGTTTGGCATGACTGAGCTCCTTTACCTTGGGCATATCATAAGTGCAGATGGTGTTAGGGTTGATCCTGAAAAGATTCGAGCTATTGTGGATTGGCCTACTCCCAAAAACCTCACACAACTCAAGGGGTTCTTTGGTTTATGTGGTTTTTACAGGAGGTTTGTTAGGGGATTCTCACAGATTGCTGCACCTTTGACGAATCTCACCAAGAAGGGGGCCTTCATATGGATAGAGGCAGCACAAAGATGTTTTGACCACTTTAAATAGGTAATGTCATCTTGTTCGGTTCTAGGTCTACCTGTTTTTACAAAACCATTTGAACTTCAGTGTAATGCTTTAGGAGATGGGATAGGGGCACTTTTGATGCAGGAGAGACACCCCATTGCTTTCGAGAGTAGGAAGCTCCAAGGAGTTGAGAGGAGCTATTCTATCTACGATGAGGAGATGTTGGCCATAATGCATGCGCTGGCCAAATTCTGATCTTATTTGGTAGGTGAGCATTTTGTGATCAAGATTGATCACAATAGTATTAAATACTTCATGGGCCAGTGTGATCTTAATGACTGGTAGCAGAAATGGGTTACCAAATTGCAAGCTTATGACTTTGACCTAAAGTTTGTCAAAGGTAAGAAAAATGTGGTGGTTGATGCTTTATCTTGGAGACCCCACTTATGTGCTCTGGTAGAGGTTTTAGGAGATTGGAGAGATCGGATTGCGGCGGAGTATGCAAGAGATGATTGGGCTTTTGGGATAGTTGTGGGCACCATTCAGGATGACAGGTATGCGGTCTTGGATGGGTTGATCAGATTTCAGGACAGGGTTTATTTGATCCCTACATCATAGTTTAGAGAGGAGATTCTGAGGGCATTTCATGATGCACCTATAGCTAGGCATCCAGGGGTCTTCAAGATCTATAGGCAGATCCGAGAGCGGTTCTCATGGAGAGGGCTCAAGGATGATGTTCAAAGGTATGTCAGGGAGTGTGTTGTTTGTCAGCAGAATAAGGGAGAGCACATGTTTCTTTCAGGTTTACTAAAGCCCTTGCCCATTGCGGATGGGAAATGGGAAAACATTTCGATGGACTTCATTACTAGTTTACCATGAGTGCAGGGGAGAGATTGCACCTATGTGGTGGTAGACTGCTTGACAAAATTCGCTCACTTCTTTTCTATTCTATCCACTTACACAGCAGCACAGGTGGCATATCTTTTCTTCAGAGAGATATTCAGGTTACATGGGTTGCCTAGATTCATAGATAGTGACTGGGATAGTAAATTTATGAGTATTTTTTGGCAAGAATTGTTTAGGTTGTGTGGTATAGATCTTACACCCAACACTAGTTACCATCCATAGACAGATTGGCAAACGAAGATTGTGAATAAATGGGTGGAGGGATATTTGAGAAACTATGTGAGTGCTCAATAGAGAGCTTGGGTCAGATGGTTGCATATGAAAGAGTATTGTTATAATACCACATATGAGATGTCCATCAAGATGACTCCTTTCATGGCACTATATGGTTATGAAGCACCTAGCTTCATCGATTTAGTTTTGGGGGACAGTAGAGTGCCCAAAGCTAAAGACTTATTGTAGGATAGTCAAGATATCCTGAGAGTGCTTAGGGAAAACATACAACAAGCTCAATCAACAAAAGTTGTATGCTGATTAGCACAGGGTAGAACATAGTTTTGAGGTAGGGGATATGGTTTACTTGAGGTTATAGCCATACAGATAGTCAACGCTCAAGAAGAGCGGAGCTAAGAAGCTGAAGCCTAAGTTTTATGGCCCCTATAGAGTGACTCGCAGAGTGGGCGAGTTCGCCTATGAGATTGAGCTTCTGGAGGGCAGTCGAGTACATAATGTGTTTCATGTGTCGAGACTTAAGAAAGCCATTGGTCAACGAATAGTGCCTTTTGCAGATTTTTTGCCGTTGGATGAGGGGAAGCTTGTGTTGGTCCCTGAAGCTATTCTGGATACTCGAGAGAGGACTCTTAAGAACAGGGTAGTTAAGGAATACTTTGTTAAGTGGAGAAACCTGCCAGAAGAGGATGCTACTTGGGAAAAAGAGCAAGTATTTCAGCATCTAGAACTGAGATTGCTTGAGGGCAAGCAATTTCAAGGGGGGTGGACTGTAATGTCCCCTACTTAATGTGACCGTCAAGGTCAATAGATTAGCCTATGGCAGGAGCTTCCATAGGCTAATGGAGTGGTTAGGGAGCTCATTTGGCAATATTTTTAGGAGTTACTAACTTTAGTAAGTCAATGGGAGTCAAGTGATATGGAAATTTCAGGTGTTTGGCTTGGTAGATTTGGTTGAGCTCTTTCCAACAAGCTATCTTACATGTATAATCTACAATGGTTACACAAATCATGTATTCAAAATTACGTAGTGCTGGATTTCTCAACTGCACTCACCTGCCATTAGCTTGCCCTTTGAAGTCTTCTAACTTGCCAATTTCTGCCCAACTTTATCACTGCTTATGAAAGGAAGGTTCGGCTAACGTCCAACTTCCTTGGAGATACTCCAAACTTGAGGGGTCTTGTCCTCGCAGTTCAGACCAGTCACAATTAAGTAACTAGAGTTTTAATATATTTGAGCTTCTTAAATTCTTGTGTGTCCAGATCCCAATGCAAGCTCCTTTTGTAACCTCGAAGTAAAGGAAAAACAAAGAAGCAAGGAATGTAGGATAAAACACAATTTTCGTCATGTAGTCACTTAAGTCACTTTATAAAGTAAATAACTTTATAACATAAAGTGACTTTACCCACGGACTTTAATAAAATAATGAAGTATATAAAATAAAACCTCCGATGTGACTGGTGGGCATCCTGTTAGCTAAAGCCGTTAATCTATCCGGATGTGGAGATAGATTAACCTTGTGCCAAAACACTAGTGTTGAGAAGGGGACATGACAATCCTCCCTTCCCAGGATTGCTCGCCCTCAAGCAATCTCAATGCTAGGTGCTGCAGTATAGACTCACCTTCCGAAGTGGTGTCCTCATATGGTAAGTCTTTCCATCGGACTAGATATTCCCTGATAGTTCTGTTACACAGCTTTCTCTCCCTGGTTTCAATCACTTCCTTCGACACCAAAATAAGCTTACTCACCTCCTCAAGCAGGGGCACTCTCTGGAGGTACAATTTGCTGGCCCACAGCCTTCTTGAGGCATGAAGCATGAAAAACATTGTGGATTCGGCTGACACTTGGCAAATCCAACTCATAAGCGACCTCTCCTACCCTCCTCGTGATACAATAAGGTCTGTAAAATTTGAGCTTAAGTTTCTTTGACCCACTTTTCTTCAAGGAGCTCTGTCTATATGGCTGTAGACGAAGAAAAACCCTATCACCCAACTCAAAACTCCACTTAGTACGATGTCGATCAGCATATAACTTGATCAGCGTATAACTTCTGCTGGTTCTATGCCTGCTGAATATTATCCTTGAGAGCTCAGAGGATGTCCTACTAGTCTATAATCCAATCTTTGGCCAATGGCGCCTTGCTGTCCTGTAAGGCCAAATCAATAAAAGAGAGAGGCTCATAACCATAAAGGGCGTGGAAAGGAGTCATCTGAATGGACATATGATAAGTGGAGTTATAACAATACTCCCCTAGATACAACCACCCAACCCAAGCTCTCTGCTGGCCTGCAATTTAATTTCTCAAGTACCCTTCCACCCATTTATTCACTATTTCGGTCTGACCATTTGTCTGCAGGTGATAGCTAGTGCTGGGAGTCAACTCTGTACCTGTCAAATTTGAAAATCTCCTGCCAAAAGGTGTTGAGAAACCTATTGTCCCTATCACTCACAATAGTCTTGGGTAACCCATGGAGATGGAAAACCTCTCGAAAGAACAACTCAATTACTTGAGAGGCTGACCAATCTACGGCGATCGAGAAGAAGTGCGCGTACTTAGTCAATTTTTCTACGACCACAAAGATGCAATCCCTGCCCCTGTAATAAAATCCATGGAGACGCTCTCCCACCTCTGAGCTGGAATAGGGAGAGGCTGAAGTAAACCTGCAGGAAAACCTTGTTCAGACTTGTTCTGCTGACAAGTCTGGCACTCTCTAACATGCTGTAATATATCATCCTTTAGCCCCTTCCACGAGAATCTCTCCCTGATCTGCCTGTAGGTTTTAAAAAAACCCTGGGTGCCCTGCTAATGGTGCATCGTGTATGGTGTGCATAATATCCGCCTTTAGTTTAGATTTGGGTACTAGGTAGATTTTATTTTTGTAATATATAACATCATTCATCACCTTGTATTGCTCGTCCTGAAGTATACCGTCCATAATTTGACATGCATGAGCATTTTTGGAATACTCCACTAATAGGTGGGACCTCCAATCTGTTGAAATCTCAGAAATGGCGTAATACTCTAGCACTAGGGGTCTCTGGGAAAGAGCATTAGAAACTATATTATTTTTCCCCTTGACATACTCAATGTCAAAATCATAAGCTTGGATATTGCTGACCCATTTCTACCACCTTTCATTCAACTCCTGTTCTAGGAGGTAGTGTAAGCTGTTATGATTGGTCTTTACTGTAAATTTACTTCCCACCAAGTACTGCCTAAATTTGGCCAAAGCATGCATTATGGCCAGCATCTCCTTATCATAAGTGGAATATAGTAACTCGCTCCCCCTAAGTTTCCTGCTCTCAAAAGCAATGGGATGACGATCCTGCATCAATACGGCCCCTATTCCGCTTCTCGAAGCATCACACTCTGGAACGAAGGGTTTAGAAAAATCAAGAAGTGCTAGCACTGGACATGTACTCATCACGTGTTTCAGTTTATCAAAGGCTGCCTCAGAACCTTCTATCCAACTAAATGCCCCTTTTCGTGTTAGATCGGTAAGGGGTGCTGCTACTTGGGAAAAACTTTTGGCGAACCGTTGATAATAGGAACAAAGACCAAGGAAACCCCGCAACTCAGATACATCTCTCGGTGGTGGCCAATATAGGATTGCTTGTATCTTCTCCTGATGCACCTTAACCCCCTCGACACCAGTCACGTGACCCAATTAGAGAATCTTGGTTAACCCAAATTTGCACTTAGACTCTTTTGCGAATAAAAAATGCTCCTCCATGAGACGGAGGACCTCATCCAAATGCTGCAAATGTTCTTCCCAAGTCTTGCTAAAGATTAATATGTCATCAAAAAAAACCAACACACTCTTCCTTTTTTGAAAATATGGTTTATGCATGATTGAAAAGTGGTTGGTGCGTTAGTGAGCCCAAATGGCTTCACCAAGAACTCGTAGTGTCTGTCGTGGCATCTGAAAGCTGTTTTATGTACATCCTCCTCTCGGACTTGTATTTGGTGGTATCCTGATCGAAGGTCTATCTTTGAGAAATAAACTGCCCTATGAAGCTCATCCAATAACTCATCAATGCGGGGAATTGGATACATGTTTTTAATAGTTCTCTTATTCAGGGCGCAATAGTCTATACACATCCAAAGGGTGCCGTCCTTCTTCTTAACCAACACCATTAAAGAGGCAAAGGGGCTAGAGCTGGATCGGATATGTCCCATATCTAAAAGCTCCTTGATCGTCTTCTCTATCTCTTCCTTGTAGTGCTTGGGGTGACGATAAGGAGTGGTAATGACGGGTTTGGCATCCTCCTCTAGCTCAATGATATGCTCAAACCCTCTATTTGGGCGAGATTCCCGAAGGTATATTCTCAAACACCCTCCTGTGCTTATCTAAGACTGTCTAAATGTCACAATGATATTGTTGTCATGTATCCTGTGTCTCCTTTGAGGAGATGAAGCACTGTGTCGCCCATTCTATATCATCATGTCTCAAAATGGCCTCCATCTTGTGAGTTGTTATCAATTTGGGTCCACTATCTGGTATGGCCTTTAGGACTACTAACCGATCACCCTATGAGAATTCCAACTGCATGGTCTTGTGATCAAAAGTGTACCTGCAAAGAGTCCTTAACCACTGTCTACCCAAAATGGCATCCAAACCATCCAAATCAACAACGTAGAAATCAGTCTCCAAAAGATAATCATCAAACTGTATCTGAAGAACGGCTACTTTCTCTATACACCTCAAAACTTCACCGCCTGCTACCTTCACCTCAAACTCGGGTATGTCAACTGTCTGCAAACCTCTCCTAGATACCATCCTTGTACTGATGAAATTATGTGAGGCTCTTGTATCCAAGAGGCAAACAATGCGGTGACCCTTAACCACCCGCTTCACTCTAAAAGGATGACAGGCCAGATCACTAGAAAGAGTGGCTATAATTGGAGGCTGTTCCGTGATGGCTTTCTTCTTTTTATCTTTAAGGGGGTGCTCCTCAACTTCTTCTTCTCACTGTCCTCAACATCTTCACCTTCCTATTGCTCCCCTTCATCCTCGGAAAGAAGCTCAACATAGTGAATCTTGCCTTTACCAAGGCATTTGTGAACGGGGGTCCAAGGCTCCCTACAAGTAAAGTACAATTTCTTCCTCCTGAGTTCATTGCGCGTTTCAAAATCAAATCTGGGTTTTGTTTCCTTGACTCGATGTAGATCCTCTGTAAGGTTTCTTTGGAGGCTGTAATATCGATGAAGGTGAATCCAAATCGTGGGTGATCTTAATCGTGTCATCTAGGGTGTTTGGTTTAAGTACCTTAACCAAACCCCTAAACCTGTCTTGTAACTCCTCTGTGAATAACATCACATTGCGTTGCTCTGACATATCCGGCTCCATTATATGTTGAAACTCATCAATGAACCTATCCAAAGACCCACTCTGAAGTAATTGAGCCAAATCCTTGTAATAGACTTCAATATCTTTCCTGTCAAAGCAAGTAATCAGCTTGGAGCTGAAGATTTCGTAAGAAGTTATGAGCCCATGATCCTGGGTGACTAATCGATGATGCCACCAATCGTACGCAACTCTCTCAAGGTGCATAGTTTAAATCTGATGGCTTCCACTTCAGCCATGGGCTTAAGTGTCAAATAGGTATCCAGCTTGTGAATCCAAGCTCTAGCGGAAGTCTGACCACTGCCATCAAAGGTGGGGAGAGTTAATTTGTTCATGGCATGTTTTAGGTCTCTGTTAGGTGCTCTCGGTCTTCGATCCTGCTGCTGCCTATCAGTCTCTCTTTTCTGATTTAAATACTGAACAAAGGTCAGATTTTGTTTAATAGGATCCGGAAACAAATCTCACTCATCAAACGTTGCCATAACATTGTCCGGTAATAGATTTGGAGCTGCTGGTGGTACAACTTCTTCTACATTAAAACTGGCATTAAGGGCCTGTTAGTGTTATGTGTGGGAGCTCTAGTTGCTCGAGGAGATCCAGCTATACTCCCGCCTCCACTGTGATGGCTAAGAGCTCTTCTATGGGCCAGGACCAACTGCTGCATAGTACCTGCTAACTGCTGAAGAGCATTGGCAATGTTGTTCAGTCCATCTCTGATAGCCTGCAAGGTTTCTCGAACTTCCCTGTCCTGTTCAGTTTCATTATGTGCCATTTGAACGTTGTTCTCTGGTTCAGCCTGTCCCAAATGATCAATCTGTTGAGTAATATCAGCTTGTTCACCTGTTCCAAAAGTTATTGCCTCATCCACTGTAAAACTGTCTTCAATGTCGATATGGTCTGAAGAATTTGCTTGTTCTGGCTGTCGGTGACTGAATTTATGGTGTCTTCTACTCATCCCTGGATGTCATTTTTGGGTGGAAATTGGTTTGCAAGAATTTTGTTATTTCTCACAAGATGGCAGGTCTTGTGGCTCTGATACCATTGTAATAATTTGAGCTTAAATTCAGTAATTAGAATGCTGAATATATATATATATATATATAAAACAGGAGAGGAATTTGTCAAACAATCACAGGTAACGTGGGAATGAACATATATCATGCTAATAAATTATTAAACTGACCTCGAATTTAGTTTGAACTATAGCATTTTAGCAAACATTTGACTGTCAATCTTAAGTCTCAGCCACGAATTAATACTCTGAAAATTGTTTGTGTCACTCTAAATTGATACTAAGCAACATGGATTGAATTTCTAATTAACAATAAATGCATTTGAAGGTTTCACTCGTAAAGACAATCCAATATAAGAGGCACTGATTCATTCAATCCAAATAGTGGTTATGCAAATAATGGGCATGCAGCTACAATATCCAAGGTTATACTTAAACACAGTGATAGCTATAGTAAGAACAAAATGAAAGAGGTGGTAGATAGTGGCCGACCTGTATTGTGGTTAGGCGACTGAGAGCCCGTGTCCGGCTTGAATCTCCAATCCAATGGTCATTGATCGAGGACCATACAGCCTTCTCGTGCTCTGATGTGGCAATGGACTTTCACAACTTGTGCAAAGAATGCGCAGTCTCTCAACGCAGATATAGACTGAGCTAATTAAGAAGACGACTGTGCTTCACTCGTATGCACCCCAAACAACCTCCACCCTATTTTCCTTCAAACGTCCTCCGTCCAACACTCCAAACTCGTGAGCTCTGAGACATTCAACGGTTACTTTCCTTGACTCCGAAACTCTACTGTGTAGAGCATGACTTGCCCACGTAGCTGATTCTAATAGCAACTGGGATGGGACCTTTCTGTTTGCAGCCCGTGTTCTCTCATTGTATTTCGTGGGTGCCTTCCACGTTATTCCTTCTGGGTAATTGGCATACAACTTCTAGCTTTTGCGCCCAAGTACAATCTACCAATGGTTACGCAAATCATGTATTCAAAATTACGTAGTGTTGGATTTCTCAATTGCACTCACTTGCCATTAGCTTGCCCTTTGAACTCTTCTAACTTGCCGATTTCTGCCCAACTTTACCATTGCTTATGAAAGGAAGGTTGGGGTAACATCCAACTTCCTTGGAGATACTTTGAACTTGAGGGGTCTCGTCCTCACAGTTCAGACCAGTCACAATTAAGTAACCAGAGTTTCAATATATTTGAGCTTCTTAAATTCTTGTGTGTCCAGATCTCAATGCAAGCTCCTTTTATAATCTCAAAGTGAGGGAAAAACAAAGAAGCAAAGAATGTGGGATAAAACACAATTTTCGTCTTGTAGTCGCTTAAGTCACTTTATAAAGTAAATATCTTTCTAACATAAAGTGACTTTACCCACACACTTTAATAAAATACTGAAGTATATAAAATAAAACCTCCGATTTGACTGGTGGGCATCTTGTTAGCTAAAGGAGTTAATCTCTCTAGATGCGGAGATAGATTAACCTGGTGCCAAAACACTAGTGTTGAGAAGGGGACATGACAGATTTATTGGTGATTTTACACATGATTTAAGAGCTCTGAAATTCAGGTTATGCAGCCATGAATAGTGATTTTGCTATAGTGCGTGTGAATAGTGTTTTTACTACAGTGCTTGTAAATAGTGATTTTGCTATAGTGCATATGAATAGTGTTTTTGCTACAGTGGCCATGAATAGCAGTTTTGCTACAATGAGCGTGAACAATGTTTTGCTATAGTGAACATGAACAGTGTTTTGCTACAGTGCGTGTGAATAGTGAAATTGTTACAGTGTCATGAATAGTGCTGCTACAGTGCATGAACATTGTTGCATTGAGTTTTCTTGCCCACTCTTGCTAGTTAAAAGGTTGAGATGCTGTCATTTCATCTGCAGATCACTACTTCCAGGTTCCTTCCATCATACTGTTCATTTTAGGCATTGTAATTGTTAAATATCAGTTTGAATATTTGTTGCAGCCTATAAGACAATTGTATGTAAACATTTCTATTGCAAAATCAATATTTTATCAGCAAATAAGGAGGTTCTAGAATTTGCATATTTATTGTTGTATGTTGCTAAGTGTTTGTCAAAGTGCTATGTTGAAAATTACACTCTAATTGATAAGACTCAGTAGTTTGCAAGTCTCCTCAAAAAACAAAAAAAGGGGTGGTTATTACATACTGTGACATTTCCTGTGACTGGTATTTTTTTTAACATTCATAACTTCTGCATATTTCTTGAATATTAACGACAAATATGACCAGTCTATCGTGTTTCTTCTTTTTGCATCTCCTACTATACTGCATCTAGCTCTTTATGACATCAGTTACAAATTTACCTAACCAATTTTTAGCTAGAAATTGTGATGTAAGCAGGGGCATTAACGAATGTCTACGCAGATTGAATGAAAGGGGGGCCCTAGGTCAAGTGCATGAACCATGGCAATGATGATTGACTATTCAATGTGATTGTAGGCCCAGTCAAAGTCTATCTTTAGGAAGCTGGTGGGCTTTTGAGATTGGCGAGTCCACTCCGTGCCTTCTTGAAACAACAATAATATCATCTCGGATGAACTTAAACTTACTAAATCCTGTTTGGTTAGGACAAACAAGCTGAGGGAGGAAAAGGTAGAGCTTGAGAGCCAGAGCTTTGTCAATGATTTGGAATGAAAAACTTCAAGATATACCTCGTGAAGGTTGCTACCAGAATGTCCCAGAGGACTTGTGAAATCCCAAAGGAAACTCATTGAATCAAGGGGGTTTCTAATTGGCCTTAAGAAATAAAACTTTCTTAAAATTCTAAAGGTAAGAAGTTGATCACACAAAATAACTAGGAATTAGTGACCTAGCAAGGGACTATGTTGAGTGAGTTCTGCCAATGATCTGCTCAGTGTATAATCTTGAACTGCAAAGACCCACTCAAAATGATGGACAAAGGCTTTAATATTCTGTAGTTCTGGCAGAAGGTAAGGATTGTTGTCCTTCACGAATTTGCTTCAGGGATGGTAATGAATGTTTACCATGCAAAACTTGAAAATTTTCCTTTTGAGACATGATTACCAATTTTAAGCCAATGGAGCCTAGCCCTGATTTACAATATTTACATACATATAGTTCAAATGAATAAAGTGAGATTTGGAATTTATTGTGGATTACCAGGAAGTGGGAATTACTGTGTGCTGTTTTTTTCCTGTTTGCTTTATTAAACTACAGTATTACAACTTGTTTTTCCACTATGCTCTATAAAATGCAGTCATGGGTATGCCTGATCATGTTTGTTCCTACATATTGCCATAGTTATATCAATGATAATAATAAATAAGATTTTCCTGCTCATATATATGCAATTGGTTAGGCATTTTCTCCTGGAGGTCTCTTAATCTGTCGTGCGACAAGGGAACATATATCTTAGTTCTTTAATTCAGGGAATTCTGATTGTTACTTGCTTTGAATTGTTTGATTCTGATGTAAATCATACCTAATGACTCTCTTTTGATTCTGTGTATGGCCAAACAGATAAGTGTTTTATCATCTTAGTTGCATGTTGTTTGGTAAATAGAATGGTAGATTGTCTAGTAAAACATGTACTGTTGAAAGTGCTATATGTTATCCTCGTTATTTTAGAAAACCACTTGAATCGGGTTATATGATGCACATCTTTTATTGCAGGATCAGCATGGGTTATGTTGACTCGTCCATTTTTGGAGTTCTGTATATGGGGGTGGGATAATCTGCCTAGAACAGTTCTCATGTACTATACAAATTTTATTTCATCCCCAGAAGGATACTTTCACACAGTCATCTGCAATGCTCAGGAATTCCGGAATACCACAGTGAACCATGACTTACATTATATTGCCTGGGATACCCCCCCTAAACAACACCCAAAGCTGTTATCCTCAAAGGATTTTAATAACATGGTTAAAAGTGGTGCTCCGTTTGCTAGGAAATTTCCCAAAGATGACCCTGTTTTGGATAAAATTGACAAAGAGCTTTTAGGACGTGCTGAGGGTCAATTCACACCTGGTGGGTGGTGTGTAGGGAGCAGAGAAGGTGGTAAAGATCCTTGCACAGTCAAAGGTGATCCAATGGTCCTTAGACCTGGGCCAGGTGCTAAAAGATTAGAAGGCCTGGTGACAAAGTTAATATCCTCTGAAAACTTACAGTCCAAACAATGTAAATAAAAATGGAGAACAACAGAAATGGAGCATTAGATTTTGTATTCATCGGCATGGGATCTTGAACCAAAAAGACACAAATGGAGATATGGGAATGTGCCTCTTTTCTTTATGGAGTATTCATTTGTATAGCTGACATTATTCCCACCAAAGCTTTGTTTAGAACTTGTCTGAAAATTATTCTCACTAAAATATGGTTAAGAGATCTTTTGAATTACAATATTTAGATTTCAACTTTGAATTATCTCATCTTGCATTGTCCTTAACTGTAAGGTTCTTCCTCGTGCCAGGAGAAATTTCTAGAACTAGGGCATGAGAAGCCTGTTTTTAAGTTACGAGCATCCTTGTGTTTAGTAGATTACAATTTAAAATTTGTCGTTCTAAATATGATTTTTATTATTATTGTGGATTCAAAATAAAAACTTTCCACTTGAGTACACAGAGGGGGGTTTTCTCCCTTGCTTTGGCGGCAATTTGATTTATGTTCATAGTTTTCTCTGATAATATTGTGTTTTGTGCAAATTATGTTGGACAAGTATTTTGGTAGTGTAGAAATCAGATTCAAACATTTTTAATAGAAATAAATTTTCAAATAAGAATGGTAAATTGATTATAATATTTTTTACTGTAATAACGGGTTTCCTGTTATTCATAGCCTTTATATGTATATTTTTTAAACTGTATATGTCAGCTAGATAAATTAACTAAAAAATAGGCTTTTATATGTTTTCTTAAGTACTAAAATAAGAAAAAATTCTAGAATATTTTTTGTGCTTGGTTAAATTTAGTGTTTCAGATTTTGTTTTAAGGGCTGCACCAAATGGATTGCCAAATTATGGCAAAATTTAGCAGCGCAGATGGGGGCCATAAATAAAATAGTGCAGCCCAAGAGCCCAATAAGTACCCGAACAAAGATTGCACGGGGTTTGAGGTCAAATTACAAGCACATTGAAACTCCATTCTTGGAGTTTATATGTGAATGTTAGGGATGTTCATATATTTTAAATATATTTTGTCAAATGCATTTGTGTTCTTTGTGGCTGAAATTTATGATTTCAAGGAAGCTTACTCATTATATATAAAGGAAATAACACAATGTTCAGATTGAGCCACGACACAATCATTTGAGTCCAAAGAAAAAAGAATAACAATTATGGCCTCATGAGAGGAATCCCAGTGGTGACACCCAATTTAGAAGCAATCTTCTGCATTATATGGTGAATGCTTTCAATGTGCTGGAGACTCACTTGACATGATTTTCCTTTGTTCTGGAGAGTAGCTCTCTAGTAGATATATAGGCAACTTTGAGGTGATTTTTTTCAGTTTCATTGTCATACTCTCCCTCTAGTAGATATGTAGTCAACTTTGATGTGATTTTTAAAAGTTTCAGTCTCATTTAAAATGAAATCTTTTTATGTAACTGGAACATGTTTTAAAGTTTGAGGTAATAATTTAAACGCAAATTAAGTATATCTAATCACACAAGCATCTAATAAATCATGACCTAAATTTGAGCTATGGTCTAAACACAAATCCCAAAGTGGTACGTATAGAAACGATCATGTTAATGTCAGAATCACATAATGGTAAAGTAGAGGAAAGAAACACATTTTGGATTTTGGGACATGTTGGAATTGGTTTGGAAATTTAAAGAGGTTGTAGATAAAATTTCTTTGAACTTTGAGTTTGTTATTTTGCTACAAAGAAATGATGTCCTCAACATTGGGGATAATTTCTTTAGGTCCAAATGACTCCAAATTTTTAGGGTTTTAAGAATTTGACAAGGATCAAGTTCTAGTACAAACACTTATCACGATAGTGAGAAAAACACGTGCACCAAATAACATTGGAATTAGGACACCATTTGTAGTCCAAATTTAAGCTAATTGTGGTGTGTAATGAACATCAAGGATGCATGGGACGTTAAGGAGAAGTACCCATTTTTGAAACAACAATGCTCAAACCAATGGCATTACGAGGCAATCAAATCATGCCATTTTTATCATGGGATGTTGCACAAGTTGAAGACTTTGACATCAACTGATTACACTTATCATCTAAGGGATGTGATAACCATTACAAATGCCTATAACTTAAGGTAATTATCTAAACACTCAATAACAATAGGAGTTCCTTATGCCAAGTTGCATCAAGATGAAGATCTTGTGGAATAACATGTATCACAAGACAAAATATATTTTAATTTTAATAACACTACTACATTTGGGCATGAATTGCAACGGTCACCCGTTGCCCAAGCGACAATACCACGAATTGGCTCCTGTCAAACTTTTGTTTTTGCAAATTGCGACGACAAGGGCATCCGTTGCAAATGCGATGGATTAAACTATTGTAACTTGGAAGAGGGCAAGGGCAAGAGTTCATCTTCACGTTGTCCCAGTTGCCACAACAGACCGTCGCAATTACGATGATGTAAGCTTTCAGTTTACCGTTGTAATTGTGGTAATTGTTTCGTGGGAGTGACAACTATCCATTGGAAAAGGCCATGGCAGGTGCGACGGGTATGCGACAGTTGTGCTGTTGGAGCGACGACTATCCATGGGAGTGACGACTAGCTAAATTATTTAAAAAAATAAAATTGCTGCTTGTCCAATGAGGTCCTTTAATTGCTAAGAAGATTATTAGTTCTTTTTTGCAACAATGAAGATCAATTATACATGATCGACCTGTAAATTCAGTGGGCAGATGTTTTATGTACAAAATACCATGGGACCATAGGCAAAATGAGCCAAATATGTGTTTAGCTTTAGATTATCTTGAGAGGGAGTCATTTGAAGCAATCCCAAAGGCTACATGACCAAGTTAGACATGCAAAGCTCAATAATATAAGAAATGTTATACAAGGGACATAGATTTGACATGTCTTACAAATGTCTGTAAATGGCTATTTGTAATCATTTGTCATACAAGTGCCACTTGATATCAATGTATCCTTTATAGTTGTGGCATCTGTGTGGATGCACGTTTTTGTTATCAAATCAATCTATTTTGGTTATCATTCACATATAATTGTGTATAGGGTTCTAGTCTCAAAATGTTAAAGCTATTTGAATTAGAGTAGCATTTACACTAGCATATTGAACTATGATGTATTTTTGCATTGCTTGAAACCAATAGATTCACATAGTTAGTTGTCGTGTAATCATAGGTTAATGTTGAGCTTGACGTGGTTTCGAGAATAGTTTAATATTCTCTACTAATTAGGACCAACCATGTGAAGGTGGAAGCTCATTTGGCCCCACCCTCCTACCCCCCAACATCTAAATTCCCCGTTAAACATTTAAAATTCATTCATTTATTAATAAAATTCATTCATTCCATTAATAAATTCTTTGTTAACATCATACGATTGATTTGATGAACTTGTCAATGCCACTTTGAATTGCGAATGCACGTGCAACTGTGTTCTATATGCATGGACAATATGCGGAGCTAAAAAAACCCACCATGCTTACATTTATTTAATAGGCCTATGCAAACTTCTAACAAAAATGCAAATCTGTTGGGTTTTTTCAGCTCCACCTGATGTCGTATGCATATGAATTGAGATTGCGTATTGCTATGGTGTCCTTCTACATTGCCTAAAACCAAGAGATTCACATAGTTAGTTGTCATGCAATCATAGGTTAGTTGTCATGCACCTAGGGCATTGTCCCTTGACCCCGTCTTGGGGGCGCTGCCCTCAAACCCTTGTAGAAATAATGTAGGGAGAAAATTGTGCCGAATAAACCTTTGAATCTGATTAGGTTCCACATCACAACAAGTGACCCTTAACCTATGCTACGTTTTCTGGGGACATGGGAGAAGTTACTATTGACTTCAGTACTTCATAACATTATGGATCATATAGTGATGCCCAAATTAACAACAGTAGATACTTGGGATCCTCGCAAGGAGAGTGTGACAATGTATGCATGGTTACATCCTTGGCTTCCATTGTTGGGCCAACGTATGGAGCCTTTATATCCAACCATTCGTTATAAATTGGGGAATGTGCTTCATGCTTGGCATGCATGTGATACATCTACTTATGCAATTTTATCACCTTGGAAAATTGTATATTATCCTGGTAGCTAGGAACAACTGATTGTTCGTTTTATTGTACCTAATCTGATGACAGTTCTACATAAATTTGTAATTAACCTAGCTTATCAACAACTAGACCAATTTAACTGGGTTATGGCTTGTTTCTTTCTAAAAATATCTATTATGATATGTTTTTGTAAAATTTCTTGTGAACTCTGCCCATTTTTCTTGGTTTGCATTATTTTTGTGCAAGACTACCCATTCACATGTAGGCACATTAAACTAGGATTGAGTAAGGGAAACAAGTTGTTGCAAGGAAGAAACAATTTGAGCAATACTAATGATAGTGGAATCAATAGAGGAAATAGGCAGCAATGACACATTCGACGCACTAGGAAGAGTGTAAAAATTAGCTAGAATAGAATGTGCTATAGGTGGAACATTAGGAACCATGGTAGGAGGATTAGGATAAGTGTAAGGAACACTATTGTATGAACGTTCTAAGATAGGAAATGAAGAAGGTGGAACACTCATAGGTAGAGAAGAAATAGTAAGACTACTAATAAAAGGATTAAATGGTTGAATATAAGTAGTCACAATAGGAGCAACACAAAACATAATGGTAAAGATAGGTTTGGATAGAGACAAGGTAGGTTCAACACTAGTGATACATGAAGCCATTCATATTTCATATGCAGCTTGAGTTGAAGACTTAATGTGAGTGTGGACAAGGTGAGTAATACCACACAAAAGATCCATGTCCATCATTATAGATCACTTCCTTAAGAGAATTAAAAGCAACCATAGTATTGATATGGTGATTCTCTTGAAGAAGTCAATCATGCATTTTATCAATCTTAGAAGCAATCTTATGAACTTATTCAGGAGGAACCCTTAAAGCCTCATCCTCATCATGAGATGAATGAGAAGAGTCATCCTCCATAGAAAGATTAGGGTCACGAGAAACCATAGGATCACTAAGGTTCCTAAAGAGACGAGAAGAGGAATCTTGATAAAAATGAGCCATGAGTCTATGAATTCTCCTAAGGGGATACTATAAGTAGGGATTAAGGTAATATATCCCAAGGATGCAAGATTGTCAATAGCCCAAGGATGCACCTACTTTAGACACCCAAGCTTTCAAAAACAAGATGTTCCATAATGACTTATTAACATATGAAGAAATTCAAAGCATAATCCCATGCACCAAAAATCATCTTATCAATCATCCTAGAAGTTTGTTTAAACTTACTACTACAACCAACTATATCATTAGAAATATTAGCTCTTCTCTTGCTACTGTAACTACTAGGATCAAATGAATCATACTTGTTGCAAGCCTTCATCTGATTAGAAATTTTCTTTCTTCTTCCTTTGCTTTTAATCATAAGATCAAATAACTATTTTTTAATAGTAGGAACCTCAACCACAGGTTTTGCTATCTTCAAACTAAAAATCTTAAAAACACTTAACTTTACTAGAACATTTGAGGTCAAATTGTAAGACAATTTGTGATGACAACGTAATTTGTGGATTTTTATTTTTTTTAACAATTGTCCTCGATGCTGTTGCAATACTGACATTTGTGTCGCAATTGCAACACCCACATGAGTATAAACAAAAAAAATGAAGAAAACACGACATAAATCATTCCCCATTTGTGTTGATCAATTATGGAGAACTGCATGTGAAAGAGGTTGGAGAGCTTTGGACGAGGGTGGAGTGTTGGAATCATGAATGCTGATGATATTCCTATGGGGGAGTATTGTAGATATGTTGCTATGATGATATGTTACATTCATGATTGAGTTTGGCATTGATGTCAACATAGCAGTTTTTCTGCGGTATCTGATAGAAGAACGGTGGAAAGATCAAGTTGGTACAGATGACTAGTTGAGTATTCTCACTATCCGAGGTTATGGGAGATATGTTTGAGTATCTAGTATATGCAGTTAACGTCAAATGAAGAAATGATAGGTCTGGAAGAAGTGATGTAAGTTTTGGTGATGTCTGTTCTGAGATAGAGTTTACAACGACATGTTATGGTAAACTTGTTATATCTCTTAGTAGAGTTGTTATTATGAGAATCAAGGTTGAGGATATAAAGAGGACATGTTGGCAATGACATGGCTAAATTTTCTTGTCATAATATTGCATGTACAGAAAGTTATTCAAGTCGCAAGATAGAAGATTAATGTTATCGCTAAGTGTAACATGTTCTTAATGTGGTCTTAAAATATTAATCAAGAAGGTCTAACAACTGACTTAGGGAATTTTTTTATGGACTTGATATAAAGGAAAAACATTTTCCTTTATCAAGTATGACATGGAAAAGTACTTTTCTAAGTAGCACAAGAGCAAAATGTTAAGTTGAGAAAAGCAGAGTGGAAGTGAAGGAAACTTCATTGTTGAGGTTTTGCTGAGTGCTCTGAGGTTTGATATTTGGATCCGAGGTTCGTGACCTAGTCTACAAGGTCTGATAGTGATTGGTTTGGTTGATAGAGCAAAGGAAATAAGAACATAACAAAAAATTGCATGTTTGAGCAGTAAGCTCTTCTTGCAATTGAAATTGCATGTTTGGGCAATGAGCTTATCTTGCATACATTGTACTACAACTCCTAACAGGGATTCAAAGTCTCCTAACGGGGACACATATGTACTAAATATTGTAATAGACTCCTAACAAGGTCCATCCTCTAACAAGGAATATTTATATTAGTACATCATCTAGTGGGCATCATTCCCACCAGGGTTTTGCCTCTGATCAAGGGTTTCCCTAGTCAACATATCTGGTGTAATTGTCTATGTGCATCTTTGTATGGTTGTTGTTTACTTTGGTTGAATGGTGAAGTTTATTTAAGGAAGATAAATGTTTTAATTGTTGGATAACTGATTCACCCCACCTAGTTATCTTGGTGGACTATTGTTTCTAACAATTGGTATCAGAGCATTAGGTCCTTGATGATAAAGTTTAACAACTTTGTGAGATCCATGCAAGCATGTTTAGGAAAGATAGTCCGAAGTTCGATGGAACAAATTATGACAACTGGAAGGAAAAGATGAAGACACATTTTTTGTGTATGGGTCCAAGATATTGGATCTTGACAAAAACAACAAAGACAATCATTGTTGAAAATGATTTGGAAACTTGTATCGAGGCAGAAAGAGATCTTTTTATGTGTGACATGAGAGCTAGAGAAGCATTATTGACTACACTTCCTAAAATTGAATACAATCAGGTATAATTACTTGCTACTTCTCATTTGATTTGGAAAACTTTGGAAAATAGTTTTGAAGGTGATGAATATTTTAAGAAATTGGGGTTACGAAATTGGATATGTGCATTTCAAGATGCTAAGATGATGGAAGATGAATCTGTAAGAACATATGTAGGCAGGATATTAGAAATCACTGTAAGTATTAGATCTTAAGGAGGAACCAAAGAAGATGATGAGGTTATATGGAAGACTGAAGAGCTTAACACCACCATATAAGCCAACAGTTCAAATGATATAGTTGTTGATATCTTGTACCAAAGATTTCATAAAGGAGACATTGCTTCGAAGACTTGAAGTAGTTGAGAATGAGTTTCGACAGTCCGAAGAATTAACTTGAACTTAAACAACTTTCAGTGCTTTGAATATTCAACCTAGATTATCAAGGAGCACAAGTGCTAGAGGAGATTTTGCTAGTAGTAACAGATTTGAAGAGGATAGAAAGATTGAAGGTGTAGCCCTTCTAGGAAGAAGAGAAAAAAGCAGTAAGAAAATCTTTAAATGTTGGACTTGTGATGAATATGGTCATTATACATCTAAGTGTCCTAAAAGAGAGAAAAAGTATAAAAGAAATTACAAATCTAGAAGAGATAGAGAGTGTTTGTATGCAAATGAAGAAAATGATTTTGATGAACAAGTAATAAGTGCTAGTGATGGTGAAATAAGATTTGTGGCAATAAAAGAAGAAAGTCCAGAGAAAGTAGCTTTGGTGTCACAGGTTGAAAAGAAATCTAATTGGATAATTGACAGTGGTTGTTCACATCATATGACTGGTTATATGAATAAGTTTGTTGACTTCAAAAGTCAGGATGAAGGCATTGTCAGAGTTGGAAACAATGCAACATACCAAGTTAAAGGTATTGGATCTATAACTCTTGATGGTAAAACTAATATTGAGGATTTATATTTTGTTGATGGTTTGAAGCACAATCTTTTGCATGTTGGACAACTAGTGGACAAAGGTTATCAATTGCAGTTCACAGAGAAGACATGCATGATCAGAGACAAAGATGGAAAGGTAATTGGAACAGGAACCAGATCGAGAGGTAATATATTTAAGTTGAATCCTACTGAAATGACATGTTTGGTTGCAAAGGTAGATGACAATTGGTTATGGCATAAGAGATATTGTCATATAAACTTTGATAGTATTGTGAAGACTAGTATTATGTTTGTAGTTAGAGATTCGCCTAAGATTGTAAATTTTATTAACACAATTTGCAAGGAATGTGTTTTGAAAAAGCACAACAGAACTTCTTTTCCTAGCAAGAAGTTTACTACTACAAAAAAGTTGAAGATTGTATACACAGATTTTGATGGTCCTACAAAGACTAAAGGATTCTATGGTGAAAGGTATTTTATGATTCTAGTTGATGACCTTTCTAGAATGATGTGGGTTGCATTTCTTAAAGAGAAATCTGATGCATTTGATAAGTTCAAGATATTCAAGAATAGAGTTGAGAATGAATTTGGTATGAAGATTAAATGTTTAAGATCAAATAGAGGAGGAGAATTTACTTCAAATGAGTTTAACATGTTTTGTGAAGAAAATGGAATCAAAAGATAGTTATTAACTTCGAGAACTCTTGAACAAAATGACATTGTAGAGAGAATGAACAGGTTAGTTACAGAAGCATCAAGAGCTATGTTAGCTGAGAATGATGAATCCAAGATATTTTGGAGAGAAGCTGTGAATACAACAGTTTACACTATGAACATAGTGCAAGTCAAGAAAGACACAAACAAGACCCCTTATGAACTATGGCTTGGTCACTCACCTACAATTAAATATTTCAGAATTTTTGGTAGTAAGTGTTATATCAAAAGAGATGATGATATTGGTAAGTTTAATGCTAGAAGTGATGAAGGTATGTTTCTTAGTTATTCATTGAAAAGCAAGGCTTATAGATGCTATAATCTAAGAACTAAGACTATTATAGAAAGTGCAAATGTGAGAATTGATAATAAATTTAGGATACAAGAAAGAATGATTGATTACAATTCAGATGATGATGTTGTTATTAAGCCAAGGAATGATGAAGTATTTCTTGAGACTAACAATGATTTGCGGAATGAAGGAGAGCCAAGGTAGGAACAAAGCTTGGAACCTTCAGTAGAGCTAAGAGTTGAGATAACAACTCCTACTTTGGAAAAGAATATGATAAAGAATCACCCATTTGAGTAGATAATTGTAATCAGAGATAAATGTATGATGACAAGAAGTAGAGTTAATAAAGAACTATGTTTGATATCTCAAGTTGAACCTAAAAATGTAGATGAAGCATGCAAAGATGATTATTGGAAACAAGCTATGAAAGAGGAATTGGATTAGATAATTAAAAATGAGAGATGGCAATTAGTCCCCAGACCAGTAGAGAAGAATGTCATAGGGACTAAATGGGTATTTAGGAACAAGATGAATGAGCAAGGTGAAGTTGTAAGAAATAAGACAAGATTGGTATGTAAAGGTTACTCACAACAAGAAGGAACAGACTATAATGAGACCTATGCTCCAGTGGCTAGAATAGAAGTAATAAGATTATTCTTAGCCTATGCAACACAAAAGAAATTCAGAGTGTACCAAATGGATGTCAAGTCAACAATTCTGAATGGAGAACTTGAAGAAGTGTACATAGAGCAACCTGAAGGTTGTCCTTTGTAGATGACATGAACATAGTATGCAAACTAAAGAAAGCATTGTATGGCTTGAAGCAAGCACCCAGAACCTGGTATGCAAGGTTGGACAAGCATTTGACAAAGCTTGGATATAATAAAGGTATGGCAGATAGTAATATGAATTTGAAAGAAATTGATGATGGTTTGATGATTTTCATAATATTTGTTGATGATATCATATTTGGAGGAAATGATGATGAAAGTGACAAATTTCCTGAAGAGATGAAGAAAGAATTTGAAATGAGTATGATAGGAGAAATGAAATATTTTCTAGGACTATAGATTGAGTAGAATAAAGAAAGAATCTTTATTTCTCAAAACAAGTATTTCAAAGATTTATTAAAAATGTTTGGTTTGGAAACATGAAAATCCATTGGAACACCTATGGTAACTAGACACAAGTTATCTGCAAAGGATGAGACACCTATTGTTGAGAAAAAAGAAGTACAAATCTATGATCAAAGGATTGCAATATCTGACTCACACAAGGCCAGATATAGCAAACACAGTTGGAATTATTGCAAGATTCCAAGCTGATCCCAAAGAAGCACATCATGCAACAGTCAAAAGGATATTTAGATATCTAAAAGGAACATCTAAGTTTGGATTATGGTATGATAGATCTAATGATTTTACTCTAAGTGCTTACACTAATGTTGATTAGGTAGGCAGTATGGATGCGATAAAGAGCACCAGTGGTGGAGCCTTCTTTCTTGGAGGAAGATTGGTTTCTTGGTTAAGAAAGAAGCATGATTGTACATCACAAAGCACAACAGAAGTAGAATTTGTTGCAACAACAAACAATTGCAATCAAGTTGTTTGGATGAAGTAGATGTTGAAGGATATAAGTGTTGATTGTGGTGACTGATCAGGAAAGTACTGTACATACTTCATAAACTTCGAATTTTTTTTGGGCCATTTTTATCAAGATTTTGGGCCAACATGCAATTATTAATTATAACCCTAAAGCGGTAAAAATAATTGTATAAAAAAGCTTAGGGCTAGGGATTGTTTCATAGTTGTAATGCAAAATTGGTTCTTGCAGCAGTATTGAGTTGTAAGGGATTACATATTGTCATCAGCTTATAATCACTGGATCGTAATAATATTATACTTTCTATTTGGTGGATGTAGCCTAGGGATTGGGTGAACCACGTTAAATCTTGGTGTCTTGTGTTCTTTTATGTGCGATCTATTATTTTCTATTATTGGATATATTTGCATGTAATTGTTATTTTTGTCCGTGGTTTAATCTTAACAAGTGGTATCAGAGTGAGATTATTTTTTAAGTTATCCTCTATCGGAAAGTCTCACGGTTGAGTGGAAGTCTCATGGTTGAGTGGGAGCAATGGCAGACAAGGGTAAGCTGAGGGTTGGCAGGTTTAATGGGTAGAACTTTCAGTTATGGAAGATGCAAATGGAAGACTATCTTTATCAGAAGGATTTATGGAAGCCATTGGAAGGCAAAGCCAAGAATCAGGGATCTATGTCAAATGATGAATGGGATCTTTTAGACAGAAAAACACTTGGAAGCATTCAATTATGCTTGGCACCATTAGTGGCATTTAATATTACAAAAGCGAAGAAAACAGAAGAATTGATGCAAACCCTAGCGAAACTATATGAAAAGCCCTCTACTTCAAACAAGGTATTTCTCATAAAGCATTTATTTAATATGAAAATGGTAGAAGATGGATCGGTTGCAAATCATTTAAATGAGTTTAATACTATTACTAGTCAGTTATCTTTTGTGGGTATCAATTTTGAGGAGGAAATTAGGGCTCTCTTGATTTTGTGTTCTTTGCCTAAAAGCTAGAATGGCTTGGTAATGGCTATGAGGAATTCTATTCCTAGATCTAGTATCCTAAAATATGATTATGTGATCGATGTTGTTTTGAGTGAGGAAACTCATAGGAAAACCTTAGGTGGATCTACATCAGGAAGTGCTTTGAATGCACAAAGTAAGGGCATAACGACTTAGAGAGGAAGTAATTCCAAAAATCATGAGAAATCAAGAGGAAAGTCAAAGGGGAGGAGGTCTCAATTGAGAGGACTGAACGACTGCTAGTACTATGGGAAACCAGGGCATAAAAAGAAAGATTGTTGGAATAAAAAAAAAATGAAGGAGATAAATTAGACAGAGACAAGGAGACAAATGTGGTATTAACAAATCTGAAGGAGATGCTTTGCTTCTACCTTTAGAAAGTGTTGATGATTCATGGGTTTTAGATTCTAGTGCTTCATTTCATGCTACACCTCATAGATGTTATTTCATTGATTATGTCCAAGAGGATTTTGGACTTGTTTATTTGGGGGATAATGAACCCTGTCAAATTGTTGAAAAAAGAAAAGTTAAGATTAAGTTGTAGAATGAGAATCATTGGCTACTACATGAGGCAAAACATGTTTCAAGGCTGAGTAGGAATTAAATTTCAGAAGGGCAACTCAGCGATGAGGGTTGCGTAGTTACTTTTAATGATAAAAATTGGAAGGTTTCAAAAGGTTCCTTTGTAGTAGCAAAAGGTGTGAAAGTAGGCACCTTATATCTTTATACAGGTCATATTGTTCCTTCTACTTTAATTTTTTCAGAGAAAAATGAATGTTCAGGAATGGTTGTTGTAGTTGAGCAAGGAGAACAAATAGCTACTGTAAATTCTGATACATCGTTGTGGCACAACAGACTTGGGCACATGAGTGAGAAATGTATTAAAGTACTTCATTCAAAGAAAGTTTTACCAGGTCTAAAATGTGTTATTATGGATTTCAATGAAATTTGTGTGTATGGAAAATAAAAGAGAGTGAGTTTTGTAAAGACTGGGAAGGAAAATAAAAAGGAGAAATTAGAGTTTGTGTATACCGATGTATACGGACTGGCTTAGGTATCTTCCCTTGGAGGCTTTCATTATTATGTTACATTTATTGATGATGCAACTAGAAAGGTATGGATTTATTTCCTTAGGTAGAAATTTGATGTATTTCAAACTTTTAAGAAATGGAAATGCTTGGTTGAAAATGAGAATGGTAAGAAATTAAAATATCTTAGATCTGATAATGGTGGTGAGTATTGCAGTCATGAATTTGAAGATTATTGCTCCACTAATTGTATTCGTAGATAGAAAATTTTTCTAAGGACTCCACAGGAAAATGGAGTGGTTGAACGAATGAACACGACTATGATGGAGTGTGCAAGGAGCATGAGGTTGCATGCTAGGTTGCCCTTATACATGTGGGTGGAGGCTGTCAATACTACTGTATATTTGATTAATAGAGGTCCCTCTACTCCTTTGGGTTGTGGTATTCTGGACGAAGCATGGATTGGTAAGAAAGTGAGTTATTCTTTTCTTAAGACCTTCGATTGTGAAGCTTTTGCTCATATAAATTTTGAAAATAGAACCAAGTTGGAAGCTAAGTCAAAGAAATGTGTATTTGTTGGATATGGCATTAATGAATTTGGTTATAGGCTTTGGGATTTTGAAAATTATAAAATTGTAAGAAGCATGGATGTCATATTCAATGAGAAAGCATTGTACAAAGATCTGTTGCAACAACATGAGAAGAAAGAAGATGATTATGTAGTGCTGGAGGATACTCCAAAAGCTGATGTTCCATCCATTCCTTATGATATGCAACAACCACAACAAAAAATACCACACACACCAGTGAATGTTAGATGGTCAACAAGGCAAATTAGATCTCCAGAAAGATTTTCTCCCTCTTTGTATTCTATTTTATTAATAGATGCTGGTGAACCTGAATGTTATGATGAAGCACTGCAGGTGGATACTAAGATTTAGTGGGAGTCTGCAATAAAAGAAGAAATTGACTCTTTGTTGAAAAATAAAACTTGAAATTTATGCAAAATGCCTGCAGGTAAAAAGGCTTTACAAAATAAGTGGGTTTACAGGTTAAAAGAAGAGGATGGAGGTAAGAAAAGATTTAAATCTAGGTTCATTGTGAAAGGATTTGCACAACAAAAAGGCATTGATTTTGATGAGATATTTTCTCCTGTTGTTAAGATGACTTCTATTCGTACTATTTTAAGTCTTGTGGCTACTGAAAATTTGCATTTAGAGCAGTTTGATGTTAAAACAACCTTTCTTCATAGTGATTTGAATGAAGAGATATATATGGCTCAACCACATGGTTTTGAGGTCAAAGGTAAGGAGAACTTAGTGTGCAAATTGAAAAAAAGTTGATATGGCTTGAAATAGGCACCTCAACAATGTTATCTCAAATTTGACAATTTTATGCATGAGCATGGATATCGTAGGTGTCATTCAGATAATTGTGTTTATTTTAAGAGGTTGAATGATGATAGCTACATTATTTTATGTTTATATGTTGATAATATGCTTGTAGTTGGGTCTAACATGGATCATATTAAGGAGCTAAAATGCTGGTTAACACATGCATTTGCTATGAAGGATTTGGGGCCAGCAAAAAAAATCCTTGGTATGAAGATTTTCGAAGATAGGAAGAACATAACATTGATGCTATCTCAGGTTGATTATGTGGAGAAGGTGTTGCAACGTTTCTCTATGGAGAATGCTAAAGCTGTCAGCACACCTTTAACTGGTCATTTGAAGTTGACTAAGGAGATGTTTCCCAAGATAGAAGAAGAAGATGATAAGATGTCCAAGGTACCCTATGCTTCAGCTATAGGAAGCTTGATGTATGCTATGGTATGTATTAGGTCAGATATTGCACATGCAGTGGGAGTTGTTAGCAGGTATATGAATCATCTAGGAATTGAGCAATGGAATGCAATCAAATGGATTCTTAGTAATTTGAGAGGAACATCCAATAACTATTTACACTTTGGGGGCTCTGCTACTAATTTACATGGCTATGTTGACTCAAATTTGGCAAGGGCTATTGATACGAGGAAAAGTACTATAGGTTATGTCTTTTGTATTGGTGGGGCAGTTGTGAGCTGGTTTTTTTAAGTTACAAAAGGTTAATGCTTTATCCACTACAGAGACAGAGTATGTAGCTGCTATAGAGACAACCAAGGAGATGATATGGCTTCAGTTCTTCTTGGAAGAATTGGGACGTCCTGAGAAGGATAATTATTTGTTTATAGATAGTCAAAGTGCCATTCATCTTGCAAAGAATTCAGCTCTACATTCAAAGACCAAACACATATAGTTGCGGTACCATTTCATTCGGTTAGTTTTAGAGGATGGACAGGTAAAGCTGGAGAAGATACATACAAATGACAATCCTATAGATATGTTGACAAAGGTAGTAACAAGGGAGAAGTTGAACTCCTCTTCAGCTTCAATTGATCTTCTAGACTAAACATGAATAAAAGAATACCAGAGTCCAGGGTGGTTTGATCCAGTGGGAGCCTCATGGAGTAGCAACATAGCTATAGGATCAATCTCCAAGTGGGAGATTTTTATTTAGTGTGGAGCTTGATTAGTCCCCAAGTGGGAGATTGTTGATTGTGGTGACTGATTAGGAAAGTACTGTACATACTTCATAAATTCTTTGGGGCTCGAGGCATCGCCTTGAATTTTTTTTTGGGCCCTATTTTATAAAGATTTTGGGCCAACATGTAATTATTAATTATAACCCTAAAGCATTAAAAATACTTGTATAAAAGAGCTTATGGTTAGGCATTATTTTATAGTTTTGATGCAAAATTGGTTCTTGCAGTGGTATTGAGTTGTAAGGGATTACAGATTGTAATCAGGTTATAATCACTGGATCCTAATAATATCGAACTTTCTACTTAGTGGATGTAGCCTAGGGTTTGGGTGAACCACATTAAATCTTGGTGTCTTGTGTTCTTTTCTATGTGATCTATTATTTTTTATTATTGGATATATTTGCATGTAATTGTTATTTTTGTCTATGGTTTAATCCTAACAATAGGGATAAAAATCGATGAACCTATTGTCATACATTGTGACAACACAAGAATGGTAAATATGTATAAGAATCCAGTGTTGCATTTCAAGACCAAGAACATTTCTATAAAGTATCACATGTCGAAAGAAAAATTTGTAGAAAAGGAAATTAGATTGGAGTATGTGGCACTAAAGAGAAGATTACAGATATGGTCACCAAGCCTATTCCCAAAGAGACTTTTGAGTATTTGCGAGGTATGCTAGGGGTTATGCCCCTTCTTACATTAGAGTAGAAGATGCAAGAGTGAATTAGTCCAGTGTAACAGAGCACTATTTTTGTCTAGACTGAATGCTGATGCTTCTTGTATGGGGGAGTATCTATGATGGACAATGTCATCTAGGACTGTTGTTGGATGTTGTTTTGAATAGTGTCTTTAGACACTTGAGTTAGTAAGAATTAGTTGTTGTAGAGTTTGATGGTTGTTGAAACCTTTGACATTGATGTCAATGGGGGAGAAGTTCAACATGAAAAATATCATGACAAGATCATGAGGAAGAACAACATGTTTAGAAGAAGTACATCATATAATGACCATTTGACAGAAAGCACATTGAGATATATTAAAGGGGAAGAATGATTGATGAAGAGGATTTGAAAAGAAAGATTAATAGTCTCTTGCAGTTGGTATTTTTGGAACTAGATATTTTTCATCTATGTTGCCATCAATACCAAAGGGAGAGATTGTTGGAAGCATGAATGCTGATGATATTCTTATGGGGGAGCATTGTAGATATGTTACTATGATGATATGTTACATTCATGACTGAGTTTGTTATTGATGTCAACATAGCAATTTTCCTGTGGTATCTGACATAAAAACAACAGAAAGATCAAGTTGGTATGGATGACTAGATGAGTATTCTTACTATTTGAGGTTATGCGAGATACGTCTGAGTATCTAGTATATGCAGTTAACATTATATGAAGAAATGATAAGTCTGGAAGAAGTTATGTAAGTTTTAGTGATGTCTGTTCTGAGATAGAGCTTACAGAGGCATGTTCTCGTAAAATTGTTATATATCTTAGCAAAGTTGTTATTATAAGAATCGAGGTTGAGGATAAAAAGAAGACATGTTGGTGATGATGTGGCTAAATTTTCTCATCATAATATTGCGTGTACATAAAGTTATTCAAGTTGCAAGACAAAAGATTAATGTTATCGCTAAGTGTAACATGTACTTAATGTGGTCCTACAATAATTAATTTAGAAGGTCTAATAGTGGACTCAGGGAATTTTTTTATGCACTCAGTATAAAGGAAGGACATTTTTATTTATCAAGTATGACATGGAAAGGTAATTTTGTAAGCAACACAAGAGCATAATGTGAATTTGAGCAGAGCAGAGCGGAAGTGAAGGAAACTTCATTGCTGAGGTTTGATATTTGGATCTGAGGTTCGTGACTTGGTCTACAAGGTCTGATAATGATTGGTTTAGTTGATAGAACAAAGGAAAGAAGAACATAATAGTAAATTGCATATTTGAGAAATGAGCTCTTCTTGTAATTGAAATTGCATGTTTAGGCAGTGGGCTCATCTTGCATACATTGTACTACAACTCCTAACAGGGTTAGAATCTCCTAATAGAGATTCAAAGTCTCCTAACAGGGACTTGTATGTACTAAATGTTGTTATAGACTCCTGACAGAGTCCATCCTCTAACAAAGAATATTTATATTAGTACATCATCTAGTAGGCATCATTCCCACCAGGGTTTTCCCTCTAATCAATTATTTCCCTAGTCAACATATCTAGTGTAATTGTCTATGTGCATCTTTTTATAGTTGTTGTTTACTTTGGTTGAATGGTTAAGTTTATTTACGGAAGATAAATGTTTTAATTATTGGATAGCTTATTCACCCACCCCCCTAGTTATCTTGTTGGACTATTGTTTCTAACATGGAGAGCTCTTAACATTGGTGGAGAAGTCTTAGCTGTGAACGTTGTCGAAGATTTCATTGTTGTGCCCTTGTTGTTGAGATAATGGGTGTTGCATACATTGCATAATATTGTTGTATTATTTTATTTTATTATGTAATGTTGAACCTAGATAGGCGTGCAACATATAAAGATTCCCATGAGATATACTTGATGAGTTGTATTGTAACACTGTGATAACATTTGATACAATTATTTAATATTGGGGAAAAGAATTAAATTTTCAATATTGAATGTGGGGTCAATGGGTTAGGTAGCATATGATTTATGTAATACCACTTGGTGGTTTTGTGAGACTTGCTAATATATAAGTAGCCACAAGGATAGTTGCTGGTGTGAAGAGACAAAAGGGAAAGAGTCGACCAGGACAAGGCTTGATAGGCTAGCCAAGGGAGCATTTGTGAAGGTTGGAAGCATGGCATATGATGTGTGGATTCATGCTTGTTCACATGGATTGCACAGTTGTGGCTATGGCTTTGAAGGCTTCCATGGTTGTATTGCAATGGTGTTTTTTGTTGAATAATACATGGCAATGGATGCTTTTGGAGACTGGATTTTTCCCTCAATGAGGTTTTCTCAGGTTATATGTCACATTTTTGTGGGTATGTTGTCTATTCTCTTGCATGTAGATTTTAATTGCATTTTATTTCAAATCTATTATGAGTTATGTGGAAACAGTTATATTCTTTGTTGTAAGTTTCCTTACAAGATGTATCGGAGCTATGGTTTTATTGTTGTAACCCTATATTGAATCCATGGGAATGCATGAGAGGATAAAAGAAAGAGCAAGATATATGTGTTGTTTATTATAGATCTAAGGGTTTTGGGTTAGCTGTTATGATGGGATATTGGTAAATTTTGGGCATGTGAAATTGTTGGACAAAAAGATTTTTTGGATGTTTCATTTAGATGAGGGTTTTAGGGGGAGCTTGCAGAAATGACCTCTTGGGTAAAAACAATCCTTATCATTGGATCTAGGTCAAAATTTCCATAAATTTTGATGTATAATATGCCCTAGTTTGGCCATGTTCAGAGGAAATGAAAGATTTTTTAGTTTCAGCCTGTGATGGCTGTCAAATTTATTCCTGTTGAAATTTTCGTTACAAAAAAAAAAAATTGCACTGAAAATGGTAAAAAGACTGTTGTAGTAAATTGACCATAACTTTCTCTTAGGATATCAGATTTTAGACTTCTTATAGGCATTGAAAAGCTAATTTAGAGTACTACAACTTGGTATAGGTTTGGTTCTATGATTTTGACATTTTGTTAGGTTTTAAGAGCCTACAAGTTATAAGTTGTTTATTTTGAGTACATATCAGGGCATAACTTGGGCATACAAAGTCAAATTTTGGACTACGAGTAGTCAACGAAAAAGCTCTTGGAAAGCTATACACATTGGTCTAGATTTGGTGTAGGTTTGACCTGGTTTATTTGGTGGTACATTAATCCAAACAGTTTATGATATATATTAACTATAGTAACAATGTGAGTTTATGACATTGTATGTTTGGAGATTTGGATTTGATGTCATTGTACAGTCAGTTCATATTTTAGATTGGTCTCATGATGATATGGTTATTAGTGTTTGATTTGGATATGTATGATGACTTGTTGGGTCTACAAGTTGTGCAGTGTTGTAAGTAGTCTATACTTATAGGTTGCATTTATGACTTGGATATAGATTGTCTTTGCTTATTGATCTTTCATTATTGGTGCATATTCAGATTGGTGGATTGGATTTGGGTTGTCTATGCACTAAGTCACATAATTTGCTAATTTTTTTTTCATGTAAAAGGGAGAGATGTTGTTACTAGGTACAATCATGGTAGAGGATAGTGGTTGACTATTTTATGCTGATATGTTGGACATATTGAGAGTCTGATGCTTGGTTCATGGATGTGATCATAATGCAATGGATTTTGGCATGAAACAATTGGATATATAGGTACATCCTTTATGTTCATTGGCTTGGATTCCTAATTTAGTTATGTTGGTATATCTCCTTGGTTGAGGATCATGGTTATTTGGTTTATTTTGAGGAACTCATGATGTGCACTTTGAGTTCTTTGATGGTTTAATGTCTTGGTCGATTCTCATGGTTAGAGGATGGTTTTTTTCATCATGATGTCATAGATATCTTGAATACATGGTTTAGTGGGAGCTTGTGGTAGTGATGAGTTGACAACGTAGGGTTATTTCTTAGTTTGGTTTGCATCTTCTTGGTTTGGAGGTCTTGGTTTCACTTGGTACTGATGCTTTGGTTGTGTGAGTGTAGACTTAGAGGATCTTCATGTAGAATATGGATTTTATGATGCCTTGGTACCATGCTTGAGTGAGAGTTTTTGGCATTGATATACTTATTGAGTGTTTTCAAATGTTGAAGGTTTGTCTTAGATCCTATTGCTATAGAAGTGTCTTTGAGATTTGCATAGTGCACTTGGTTATCTTCATGGTATGTGAAGATGGTTAGATTTTGAGAATTCATGAGATTCTTGGTTATCTTCATGGTGTGTGGAGATGGTTTTCTTCATGGTGTGTGGAGATTATTGCATCTTGAGGACTTACAGGGTTCTTGGTAAAGGTGTGGTTTATGCTTTCTTTTAACAGGTTATCCTGACCTGGAACCTTTATGTGTATCGTGAAGGTTACCCCTATTTAGAGGGCACTGCCGACATCCTCATCCCTACTTGATCCACGGGGTTACTGAGGGCACTGCCGGCATCCTCGTTTAGGAAGGGCCAGTGAAGGTTATACCCCTCTTCGAGGGCACTGTCGACTTCCTCATCAGAAGGTGGGGGGGTTCCGTGGTGTTTTTATGTCATGGTATACTCTTGATACGTGTTTAGAGTTTTGACATGTTATAGTATGTTCATATGGAGCATGTTATCTCTTTGGTTGAGAAGGTTAGATCATGTTGTTATGTTTATGTTCTTGAGGCCATGGTTGGAATTTTGACAATGATTTTAGTTTAGTTTCTTGGTATTGAGTACATTGATCATAAGCTAGATACTTCATGATATTGCTATGTTGAATTTGAAGTTGGCATGGATTGATTAGTTATAGGTGCTCATGGATACTTAGAGATGGTGGTGATACTGATTTCTCTTGAATTAGAGAATTATTTGTTGGGACAGTTGATAGTTTCAGTAGAAAGTCTGAGGGGCATTCACCTTATATGGTGCAATGCCCCGCTCGGAGATCCTTGGAAACAAGGATTCAAATCAAGCCAAGATATATATATTTTTTTACAAGTATGAATGCACATGACAACATCATACAGGGATCACAAAGATCGCAACGGAAGACTTCAACACAATCCCGACAACCAACGAATCTCCAAATGCCACTACCAAACTGACACTCACAACCAAAGCCAACAAGGACAACACACATGATGAGGGCACAAGAAACAACCACTCATCAACAAAACACCAAGCTGGGGTAATATGCAGAATCCCAAAATTTGGCTAAGCCTGAAATCCATAAGCCCTGAAAATTGGCTAAGTCTGGATTTTTGAAGCCCTGAAATTTCCTAGAATCCATAACTTATCTCTGAGAGGTCTGAAACCTATCTCAAACGATTTGTCGCATATATTAAAATATATCTTAAGTATAAGGAATTAAATATAACTCGATTTCAAAAGAAACCGACAGAATTCAAAATGCAACAGCATAGGTTCGAAGAACGCCCAAAAGGGTATCCAAATCCACTCTCAAAAATATCGGATCACGAAGAAAAGTGCCCGCTGATGGCACGCACAGGTTTTTCACAAAACTCGTGTGATACTTTTTACTAAGGGAGGGCGATACTTCTCTTTAAGGCATGCGATACTCTTCCAGTGTCGTACGACATTTCTCAAGAAGGAATGCGACACTTTTCAGCATCATACGACATTTCTCAAGAAGGCGTGCGACACTCTTCCAGTGTCGTATGACATTTCTCAAGAAGTCGTGCGATACTTTACAGTGTCGTACGACATAGTTTGCATGGGCGTGCGATACTTTTCAAAGTGTCGCACCATGCTGAACAAATGTCACCCATAGAAACACGAAAACACTCTCAAAAGCAAAAAGGACCAAAATAGAGCAAAGAACCTCCACACTAGGGAGTACCGGATCCACAAAGGCTCGAGGAATGAACACTCGAGTGCAAGAACAATACAGAAAGAAGAACATCTATCCATCTAAACCATGAAAGCAAAGCACATACTGAAATAAACATCGCAAAGAACAAAAGCAACATCGCAATGAGCAGAAATACATCTCAGGAACAAAACAACTAAACTAAGTACGTGGTTCCTCCCAACCATCAATAGCATCATAAGACCATCGTGGGTCCTAGCCATCCCCCGCGCGTAACATATCAAGCCACCGACCAGATCATCAGTACTGTCGTAATAGGGATGTCACTAATAAAATATGCAACAATATAAGCATAAGGAAATCTAACATGCTAGTAGTAAAGCATAAGATAATCCTACAGTAGATAACATCTCCTATTACATGCTAAACAACAATAAGCAACATATATACTACTAAATCAAATAACATCATCTAATTATATGGTAATCATCATGATAAGGGAATGCGTCAAGTAAACTAACATCATCTAAACATGATATCCAAGCATCCCAATGAAAGCATAAATCACAAGAAAGCATACTCCGGAACCAGAAGTACCAAGTGAAAACATCCAGCAACGGTCGCACTAGGATAAGAGACCATCTCTGTACACCAATCCCTAGCAGTGGTGAAGGTAGCTACGCCTCCCAACCACGTGGCCCCCATAGGTCCACACCCGCCGTGCTGATGGAGATAATGATCCAACCACAAACACACAAAAGCACAACAACCAAGGCTAACACTCACGCCAGATAGTATGATGGCTGAACCAAGAACCTACGACAATGCAAGGAGTACAGGTCCTGGTCAGACACTCAAAAGGCTACTAAGTAGGGGCTGACATCATGGAGAGTCGCTTGGCATCGACAAGCCCAAGCTCGGATCTGTGTAGCTCAACTCCCTCAACAGAAGGCCAATACACAAAACTACCATTTTATTATCTTAAGTTTTATTACCAGTCACACATTTTATTTAGTTATCACTTATATAAAACTTCCTTTGCCAACCGGGAAGTAGTCACCAGGTTACAAGATAGAAGCCCCCTCCATATGCTACCCTACCCTACCCATGCTCATCCTACGACAAGTTCCTGTGGGCATGCATACTCCCATCCCAACCCTAATGATCATAACTTGCGGCAAATCCACAGAAGATCGAGCCTTGCAAGTCACCCAACAAATGTACACGCACGTACTCATGTGTGGTGCACCACCATCACGAAGATCATAACACAAGGACAGGAATGAGAACATAATGCAAAGAAAACACCCAACTAGAAGCAACACGGGAAGGACGGATTCTACACGAATCCCAAAGCCAATAAAACCATACATCATTAAATCACTCAATCGACCTCAATCCGAGAGTATGGATTCTACACGAATCCCAATGATGTAACAAGACCAAACATCATGAACTCACTCAACCGGCCTCAATCTGAGAGTATGGATTCTACACAAATCCTAGTGTTCACGAAACAAAAGCAAAGGTCTAAAAGAAACCATAACAGGTGTAAAATCACTCAACCGAACACAACGTCGAGAGTATGGATGCAACACGCATCCCAATGCAACATAAAAGTGCAGAAGTGGTCTGACTGATACCCAAAGGGATCATCCAATTCCACGACCCACAATGTGCCAAGAAAACTCGAGAAAATAGGGTGGCATGCAAAACGAGGTAAAAACCCCAAATTTTGGAAAAACTTCAAAATTAAAACCCATTTGGCCTTTGGGTTCAAAAACCCCAAAAATCCAAAAATAAATGGAATCAGACACCATATGCAAAAATGGCCAGCATAACGGTGCAAAACTCCAAACCCTCATCCCAAAAAAAAGGGAAATGTTCATACCCGCCCAACCGGGTAGCACTAACATACAGAAATGGAGGGGAACACTAGTTCTCAGCCTCCAAACAAATGGCTACCAAAAACAGAAGCTGAAACGGAGCAGAAACAATAAAACAGGAAAGCCCTACCTCACAGCCAAAAGGGCAAAACGAAAAACTGAACCAGAAAATAAAACGCTCGCAGAAGTGGCTGAAAATCACGGCAATCCAAGGTTTCCCCGAGCTGGATCCAATGAGCCCAACCTCGCGATGATCCCACGCCCGTAGCTCCCACAACGAACAAAATAGTAAATCCTCATGAAGAGGATTTTGGGTTTTACTCTCCAACTTTCCAATTTGAAAGTGAGAAGTGAGGAATTAAATTCCTTTTTGGATATTTATTCACTTTTCGGGTGAATAATCAATTAGGGCATTTAACCAGCCAATCTAGTAAACCCCAAATCGACCGAAACGAAAATAGGCTATTCCTATAAATAGGAATTCATCTATGGCAAAGCTGCCAGAAATTAAAATAAATCAATTAAAAGCCCGAAAACCCAAAAACACAAAAATCACCTTAACAACTTTCGCGACAATGCGAACCTCTAAATGCACAAGCACGCTTACTGGTCTAATCACATAATGCAAATGAGTTCAGATTTAATAATCACCGAAAGGTTTAAATTAAACATTTAATTAAGGATATGTCGACCATACAAAGGCGACATTGGTAAAATATGAACGGCTGAATCACTAACTCCATGTGCCACTGCTAGGGATATAATTCTGCACACTAAACAACACGATCAAGTGCAATTGCATATAATAATATAGTCGAAGCAATAAATGCATTAAATCACCTAATTTAACCATTTATTTAATTATATTAAAATAATTTATTTACATTACTCACGTTTGCAAAAGGCATAGCAACGTAGGAATGAAGTAAATAACCATAGCATTAAATCCATCACATAACAAAATCAGAGGTATGTCCAAATACCAAATAACCAGATAACATCACAAAACACACTGTCATCTCAAAATAGCATCATCATGCAATATGATTAACTGAATAGCATAGTAGTCTAATGTCTATGATACTGGAATCAAAGAGTAACATTAGACCCTCAAGTCATCTCAAATGTAAACATAACACGAGAACAGATATCTCTCAGATCAAAATAAAACAAGGTAAATGTCTGCAACACATAACCAAAGAATCCAACAAGAATAATCCATTCTAATTACTTAAGCATTTAATAATGATTGATTACTTTGCATAAAAAGGCATTTAAAACACATAAGCAAACTCAGTCATAAACATGACTAACCACTGCTACAGGAACCTAGTCCCGTGTAGCATGGTAAAAAGTACATAGTGCAATCTCTGCACACATCTCAGGGTAATCACGGAACAACCTCATGATACCACATCGATCCTGGTAACCATTGGCACAAACCTTAGTGAACCAAAAATCACATCATAATCTCAAAGATCAGTCAAAAGCATAATCAAAGCAACTAATACAGAAACATAAATCCAAACACCTCAATGGTGTAGACCACTCAGGGTCACAATCATGATGCCATCACAACAAAAGATCAGCAAGGTTGCATCCATCAGGATGACTTACAAAAGTCAAATGGGAGAGGCACTACATATGGACTTGAGAGGAGATTGTTCTTAGATGAGTCTTGGTTGGAGACTTAGATATCTTGATGAGCATTCTCATTCCCCACTCTTGGTCTATTTGGTAGTTTTGCTACTTGAGAGGTATAACCCATTATTTCTCTTTGTTGCATTATATTTATGCTTGTTTTTCATGTATATGGATCTTGAGCTATGGTACATGGGTTAGTTCTAGAGGATTCATTTGAGAGATGGTTTAGCATTGGTTATCTCCATTTGCATATGTTGTTATGTTGGCTGAGTTTTGGAGATGGTTTTATATTGGGCGTGTTCTTTGGTTTAAGAATGGTTTATGAGTTTGATCTTCTTGTGAGATGCTTACATCCATGCTTATTTATATGGTATGGTTTGGGTGTTGATGTGGTTTCTTGTTGGGGTTTTATGGAAGAGATTATACTTGCACAATTTACATCTAGAGGTGCATGTAGAAGGACATGATACATTTTATGATTTTCATGGTATCTCTTTGGTCTTGGCTATCTTCCTGGATGTTTGGTTTCACTTACATTGGATTTGAGATTGGTTAGAGATTGTGATTAATGGTTTGTGCTCATGGTTATTCCTTTATCTCTTTCCTCTATTGGTTGTGGAGAACTTTGGAGAGTGTTGGAGACTTGTTATAATATTTATTCTTGTAGGTTATTGGTTTATGTGTTGTGGAAGTCCTTGAGACTACATGGATTCACTTCTTTGAGATGTTGTAAGTGGATTGGTTATAGATTTGATATTATCTTTTGCAGTGAGAGCTTCTTGGTATATATGTGGTAGTTATTGCTCTTGAGGCTTGTGATTGTAGTTACAAATTGGATATGTTGATGATGTGAGATTCACTTGGTATACCTTCAGAGGTAGGGATAGTTGGATGGATTTGACTCTTGCTTTAGGTGCTATTTCAGCTATAGATATTTTGGCAACTACAGATATATGTGATTACCTTTGGATCAGGTTTTTGTGCTTGAAATTTTAGTTGGTATAGGATTTTATGATCTTCTAATGTGACAAGTTGGGAGGCTTTCTCTTTGGATGGCTTCTATGTATGTCTAGTGGTAGTGGCATTATAGGAGGTGAGATCATTCATATTTGAGATGTTGGATACTTAGATTTTTTTGTGAGCACCACGATGGAGCACTTCATATACTTTGATCGATGATGGTGGATAAGTTGGGAGGGATTGTTCCCTTGTTCTTTTATGTGGCTACAAATTGATCCTATGCAATGTATAGAACAAGTGGGAGATTATTGAGATAATGGGTGTTGCACACATTGCATAATATTGTTATATTGTATTATTATATTTTATTATATAATGTTGAACCTAGATGGACATGAAACATGTAAAGATTCCCATGGGATATACTTAATGAGTTGTATTGTAACATTGTGCTAATATTTGATGTAATTATTAGATATTGGAGAAAAGATTTAAATTTCCAATATTAAATGTGGGGTCAATGGGTTAGATAGCACATGGTTTATGTAATACCACTTGGTGATTTTGTTGGACTTGCTACTATATAAGCAGCCACATGGGTAGTTGTTGGTGTGAGAAGACAAAAGGGAAAGACTCGAGTGGGACAAGGCTTGATGGGTGTTGCCTGACTTTAAGTCACCCATTTTTTTTGTAGTATTGGAGTCATATAGTCCTCAAGTCAGTTTCGTGTCTAGGTCTAAGTCCTTCATAGGTAGGCCATCCTTGTCGGGTTTCCCTCTTTCTTGCCTTCTCATTCATAAGCTGGGTGGTTGGTTTAAGTGTTGTCATGTTGGGTAGGTGATAGTTCTGGCCTGGCAAGGATATCATGTTCTCATTGATTATCTTCTCAGCTAAAGAATGATTGTAAAGCTGTGATCTCCAAATAAGGGAGATGGGAAAATGATGGTTGTAGCTTTGGATTATTGTGGCTATTCAGTTTGAAGGGGCCTTCTAGTACTTGCAAGAAAAAGGCCGCTAATTTCCCTTTTCTTTGGTAAGAGGATCTTTAGGTAGGCAACAAGACTTGCCATTTCGCATTCTCATTTCTTGACCACTGCATTTGCTTCCTGGCACTAAGAATATAGTTACTAAGGTATGGATTTGGAGATTACTATGAGACATGTTCTATATAGGCTCCAAGCACTTAGATTCAAGATTCAAAGGATTGATCGCTCAAAGTTCAGAACTGAGTTCAGGTTCAGTTTCAAGTTTCAAGATTAGATTCAAGAACAAGAGTGATCAGTTCAGATATGCAAATCAAGATGTTGAACTCAAATCCATATTCTCAGAATCAAATTTCAAGCTTTGAACATGCTTCACTTTGAGCTCAGATCCAAGGTTCAAGTTTAGTTTGATGCTCCAAGTTCCCAAGTGTAGGCTCAGTTCAAAAGGCTATGCTTCAAAGTTCAATGACAGGGCTCCTAGTCCAAAGTGCATAAACCCCAATGCTTAAAAAATGAAAGTGATATCTCTTGTGAGGAGAAACCATTCTAAAGAATGATGCTAGCAGCTTGACAATCACATTATATGTCCAGGTGTTAACAATGAGAAAGGACAACTCAAGGATACTCTCCTAGTATGCAAGGGTGATGTGATTTGAAGTCACGAATTCATTATTGATTATCCCACAGGTTTCTTCTATTACTGTAGTAGATATTGTGGCATGTTATGGGCCTCCAATGGAATGTTGTGATGGAAATTTGTGTAGATTGCGCGCCAAATGGATAACTTTAATATATCAGACTGATGCAAACAAATTTGAATGTTGCAACCTCTCACGAGGGATAACTCTGCTATATGTTGCTCATAATGATAGTTTCATGGAGATATGGTGACATTGGAAAAATTAGTATGAAGGCACGACTATGTTGCCACAATCTGTGATTGAGTATATATATACTGTTGATCGAATTTGCAATATATTTGTATAGGGAAAGTGTGTGGTCTACATTGAATTTTTTTGGGAAGATGGCTTATGTGGATAGTTATAAAAATTGTGATATTTCTATCAAGATTTAAAAAGAAGATGGAATGCCTCATACATAAGATTTGGGCTAGGGCACAAACAAGTTTCATAAACTTTAGTCATAATGCTGATGCCACCTGGAGAACTATTCACAACCAATTTTGGTGAATCACGGACAATGTATGTGATCTCTTTGACAAATACTAAGGATTGTAAGAGGAAGAGAAAGGTGGAAAGTATCATTCAACAAAGATGATAATGAACTTCTCTCATGCCTCGATATCATTGAAGAGAATGTGTATGGCAACATCAATCACTCGTATATGAGGCAATCTCTTCAATTAAAAATATACCCAAGTCAATGGCACCAAATATGACAAAAGAAGATTATAGTTATTATGTTCCTCTTGTCCACAAGTATCCATATATTACACATTTAGTTAGTTGTGATGCAAATGTGTCTATAGATTTGGCATATGGAGAATCAGGATTATAGACTAACGATTCCAGTTGCTCAAACAATCTTTCTATACAAGTTGGGCAAGCGACATGATCATCCAAAACCAATAAAATTGTTATTGGGGAAGGTACATTGGAGCCCTTGACACAAATTGACCATGAGCCAGAGCACTTAAGCTTATCACAAAAAACTTCAATGGTTTTTCGTAATACAATTGTCAAAGGTGACAAGGAAGAAATAGCCAACGCAATTCATTGGTGCTCATCTCCCTAGTTATAGAATCATTTTCATTATATGGCATCTAGCTTAAGGTTCAAAGGCCACCCATTATTTTCCAAGTGTCATGGTAGTATTGGTGCTAGGAATTATATGTCGATGCCTTCATTACTTAAAAAATATTACTTTAATATGAGGGGAATAGATATCATAAATCTTCCATTTTAAAAGAATCAGTTACGGGAAACTAAAAAGGGAGGGGGATACATATAGTCAAAGAGCAGGAGTAAAATGGAAGGCAGGAGTTTAGGATTAGAGGGGGCTGGTTGCAGAGACAATCAAGTCTAGTGCCATTAATTTTTTGTCCAACTGTATCTGGTGTGATTTCATTATGTTGAATTAGGAATGATAAATAAACAGAGTTTTGTTCCATTTTTTTCAGTTTAACCAATCAGTAGGATAATCAGAGAATTATAACTGATTGTGGAATTGCATCAGCTACTTCATTTGCATTTTGTAACTTGCATAATCATTCTTCAATTGCATTTCATAATTTGCATCTTTCATAATTGCTTCATTGGGAAATTCATAAGATGGTGAAGGTCATAGCATAACATTTTTGCATTTAGATCCTACCTGAGATTTCACTTGCCTAGGTAGAACTCGGTTTCCTTTGCTGTTCTCTAGTTAAGAACATACCTACAGTAGGAATTAGAATTGAAACAAAATTCATTGAATATTTTTCACATAAGGAGTTGTACCTTAATTCAAAGGGAAACTAATTATTCTCAGAAACAGTTTCCCAATTGTTACATAAAGTTGTTCTTCATTACAAAGTGGGCAAATTAAATGGAGAATTAGAAGAAGAACAATCTGTTTACTAACAACAGGTTAGCCAAGGGAGCATTTGTGAAGGTTGGAATTATGACATGGGATGTGTGGATTCATGCTTATTTACATGGATTTCTTAGTTGTGGCTATGGTTTTGAAGGCTTCCATGGTTGTATTGCAATGGTGTTGTAGACACCTAAAATTGGGCACATCTTTTAATCAGACCTTTCACAAAATTAGCAAGGATTTTAAGGTTATAATCATATGTATTTTGGAGAATTGAGGATAGATCAAACAAATTTGATTTAAATCAAAAATTCAAATTAATCAACTATTTGAATCCATTTAAAATTTACACATGAAATTCAATTTTAAAGAAATTAAAATCGACATTTATCCTCAAGAATCAATTTTATATTCAAATATCTCCAAAATCATATTTTAATCAAGGTGGGATCATTAAAATCATATTTTATTCAAAATGGACCCAAAACAATAATTTAATATTGGAAGTGGGATTCTCCATTATAAATATTTTTATTCAAAGTGAATCTCATGGATATTATTATATTTGAAGTGGGATTCTCCATTATAAATATTTTTATTCAAAGTGGATCTCATGGATATTATTATAATTAAGTGGGATTCTCCATTATGAATATTTTTATTCGAAGTGGATCTCATGGATATTATTATAATTGAGTGGGATTATCCATTATGAATACTTTATTCAAAGTGGGTCTCATGGATATTATTATTTTATTAAAATAATAATTTAATAATTGAGTGGATTCTCCATAATGAATATTTTATTCAAAATGGGTTCATAGATATTATTATTTTATTATTTAACCTTTACCCTTGGTAAAAAACCAAACCTTACCCTAAGCTCTTTGAAAAATCTATAAATACAAGGCATTTCTAGAGCAAAACCATCAAGTTTTTAGGCATTGGTATTATAGTTTATTGTTGAGAGAAGGATCAAGCTTTTAAGCATTGGCATTATAGTTCATTGTTATCATTACCATTTTAGGTTCTTTATTTGTATAGCAATCTCATATCTATGATTTTTTATTGTAGCTCATAGTTTCATTTGCATGTTCATGTTAATTTTTATATTCATGCTAGTGTTGCATCATTTCATGTAAGTTATACAATATCCCATTCGAGGATGCCACTAAGATGCCTGATCTGAGAGAAAATTAGCCATCGCAGTTAGGAAGAGATGAAATGTTCTTGAGTTGAGAGAGTTATTTTGTTTATATTTGCTACATATTCCTTAGATTAAATCATTCTCACACACTCAAATTAAAGTCTCATGAATACACAATTCTCAAATTAAAGGCTAAACTAAAAGCCCCTCTATTTTCAAGTTTTTAAGTCTAATCTTTCATTTCTAGTGTAGATCTATGTTTCTTGCTATTCTCTTATGTAGATCTGATTGAATACAAGTTCTACAAGAGCCGGATCTAAATCTTTTGACATTTCTGCAATCTGTTTTAACACTTCTAAGAGATATTCTAATGCTTCTAAACTCTATTTTAATGCATTCAAATCTTTTTGCAGCACTTTTGAAGTTTTATGTAACACATGAGTATTTCTATTGTGCATCTGGCAAAATTTACAGTCACCTGAATCTAACTTCCAGATTCAAATCTCATTTTCTTATAGGTCCCTTCCGAGTTAACAAAAAGCTTCCAAATTGTAGACAGTGTGCGACAGGAATGAAGATCTTCCTAAAAGTGCCTAGCCTTTGCTAGCTCTAAATTAGGTAAGTGCACCTCAACTTTTGTCAATACAAAGTGTGGCATTTCAAAGTTCCAAACATAGGCTAATAGAAGCATTCAATCTTGTTGATCCCAAATAGAAGTAGTTTTATGCTCTCAACTCCTTCGAGTTGATCAGAATGCCCAACCTTCTATAAAGATTGGTTACAATTGAACAAGGAAAGAATCTACACACAGTATAACTAGGAGCCCCTCTTCTTTAGTAGTATGAGGGCTGGTTATTAAACCTTTGTGTCTATTGTGTTTGGGGAGCCAAAACAGCAGGGATATGCTCTCACTCTCCTTGAATGATTAGATTCCCAAATCTGTTTGTGACTTCCATGTCCTGATTTTCACTAGGTAGGATTATCTAGCCATAGAAAGGCTACCTCCCGAGTTGTCTTAGCAGGGCCAGTGAGAGGGATAACCTCCCAATCTTCCATTTTCTAGGTGCGTGTAATTTTACATTCTGTTTTGGTCTCACTACTATTTTGTTTGGTTTAAAATTTAATAATAAACACCAATGTGGATAACAAACCTTCTAGAAAGATAAACTTCAAACTGATATCGAGAAAACATGTCCAAAATGAGAACACTACTAAATAATCCTATAAGTAGCACATATACTACATAAAATAATGCTTTTGAATATTCCTTTAACACTTTTGATCTCTATTATAATGCATATACCTGTGAAACAATGCATTTAAACCTTGAAATAGTGCACCTGAGTCATGAAACAATGCATATGATAGTTTAAATAGTGCATCTGAAAATCTAAACAACATATATGATCAATAAAACAACACATTTCATCAATAAAATAGTGCATCTAAGCAATCTTGTGACACATTTGAGAAAAAAAATAAAATAGAGGCCATCTGTAGGCGTAAGAATTGTGAACAAACTACCAATCTAGATACCCTTTTCCTTGTTGATATTTTACAAAGCCTAAGAAATTTTGTATCTGACCAAAAACATCTTTTTGAAACAAGCAAAGCTACAAAAATCATTATCAACCCAATAGTTATCATCACTTCATTTCGCACATCAAGTCAGAAATGTTTGGAGACACACATCTATCCCTTACCTAACTTTGCAAAAGTGAAACTCATCCTATCAACATTGGCAAATGCCTTGTCCAATCTAGCTTGTTACTAGAGACAAATCACAGTCATCAGAAACTCTCACATTCCAAAAATGCCTAAGAACTAAAGGAATCCAACTCACATTTCATGCCACCACATTAAATCACTACAATTATAAAACCAAAGCGATCGCCTATATGAGTGAGTGCTAGAATAGCCAACAGAACCATTAAGTGAACAAAACCTCTAAATCTCCTCAAGCCTACTACAACAATAGATTCTCCATAGAACACAACTATTCACAAGTCACCCTTGTTGAACCAAAACTCAGAATTCGTGGCCACAATGGGTTCATCTAATGTCTGGGATGACAGGAGTATTGAAACTAAGATCAAAGATTTCCAAAAAAATCCTGAGCTCATCGACATCATGGACAAGATACTCAAAAAACATAAGGAACGTTATATACTAGCGTTAGCGCTGTTGGAATATTCAAATGGGAAGAGTACTTCTAAGAGGGGGGGTGAATCAGAAGTAACCCACTTTTTACTCTTAACACTTTTAAAACAATTAACTGAAAGTAAAGTGCATGCATGTAAACATATTAAATAAGCATAAAGTAAACACATGCATCAACACTCATAACACCAAAATTTGGTAATCCAGAAACCCTCTAGGAATAAGAAGGTAAAACAGGGGTGGGGATGATACCCACAAAATCACTATAGCAATAATTGTTCAACCACTTTTGATGGTCTGCCCTATGAAAGGCCTGCCCTATTAAAGGCTTTACACTATGTCAATAGTGACCTAGTTAGAGGATTTGCAAACACTTTACATGAAGTGTCACCCTATTAAAGGATTTAGTCACCTCTTCAAAGGATCTACAAAGTAGCTATTAAGCTAACCTATCAACATAGGATTTTCACTTATCTAATACAATGGCTAAAGAGTATTAGAAACCTTTGACCTGATTACTTACAATCTTTAATTGCTGATTTCAGGCATTTGTTTTTCTCCTTTTGATCTTGATCCTCTGAGATCTGATATTTGATCATGTCCCTTGTCCCTTGTGTTGTTTTGATCAACTAGATATGTAATTGCTACTCTATTCCTCTTAAGTATTTTTACACTTTCTCACTGAATTTCATTATACTCTCCCCATACACTATTCTTCATTCACACTTATAATGGGGTATACGACCTACTTTTAAAGATTGTGAAGACTTAGGGTTAGGTATGGATCTATGATCCATATCAAATCTTGAATTCCCCCTCATTCCTTTTATTTTTTTCCATTGGTTGCACGCCTCTTCCATTTTTCTAATTGGTTGCATGTAGATCGCATAGGAAATGTAAAAGATTCATTCTTATTCTTTTTCTCCTTCAAAATCCTTCTATGTTGGCTCAAAAATAGTTTACATCTAAGTTTGTGGGGCCACAAACTCATATGCTAATTTTTGTATTACTCAGCTCATATTGAACTACTAGTGCTCGACACATATACTATCCTAGTACTCGATAGCTATTGCATCCTATCTTGCTCTACACATGTATGACTCTGGCTCACTTGGCATATGAAGCATTCTAACTTGCTCGACATCAACTATGACCTACATATTACTCGACACTTATATAATGCTCGACACCTAAAGTCACTTGGCACCTGTTAGAAATCTAGCTCGACACACACTATGGCTTGACATACATAGTGTACTTGGTATGTATAGTGAAATTGGTTAAGTGTGTTGACACTCAAATATAAAAACCATCAAAGACCAACAATCTCCCCCTTTGACATGAGTGTCAAAATCACTTAATTAAACATTACTAATCTAGCCTTGTTAGTACCCTATCCAATCTGTTATGCATATGTACACAATTTGAAAATATGAAAATTTGTTCAAAATACCTTGTTACTCCCCCTAAGCTAATTGTGCCTTGTCATTCTTTGCAACCAAAATTCTATGCTGATACTCTTTGTCTTTTGCCCTGTTCCTATATTCTGTATCTTTCATATGATTGCTAATTTTTTGTTTTTTGGTATGTCCCCCTTAGTTATATAAAACTATTATATCTCCCTTATATCTCCCCTAAAACATACATTTCCCCCTTTTTGACACTAATGGCAAAGGGTTCTAAGAAGTAATACCATAGCCAAACAGTTACTATTTACCTCCATTATTATTTTCAGAGCTGCATCCGAATTCTCCAAAACAATGTCAAGTGACTTGTGCTGGATGGTAGTCTCTGCAACAAGGTGTACAAGTCCATCAAGTATAGAAAGATTTGGATCTTTCTTTAAAACTATTTCTGCATAAACTTGCTCCTTGTGGAGGACTTCCAAATGTGGGGTGATAGAGGATTGAATTTGCATCAGTTTAGGTTTGATATTGGCTTCCTCTACTATAAGTACAGATAACTCCCTTTGAGTATGAAGTGATTGTGCAAAATGCTTCTCACTTTGAGCTAGATCTTTTGGCAGTTGCATGCTAGAAATTTTCAAATTTCTTTCCAAGCTCATTATTCTCTGACTTGTTTCATGTGTGAAAATGGAAAAATCACACAACTTCCTATATAATGAGAAAATGTTCTCAAGTACAACATTGACCTTGTCTATTTTCTTGGCCAACTCAACTTGTTCAAGTGCTATACCACTTGATATCTTTTCATTTACTTTCCCTTGAAATTTTCTTTTTGACCATTCCACGAGTTTAGCATTGGTATCCTGGTCTTCATTGGTCACCTGGTCAACTATATCTAATAGTTGTTCAATTATTGGCTTTGTTTCATTTGGTGACTACAAGCTAAAGGCATCCATAAAGATGTCCTTAATCTCATGTAGTGCTTGCTTGTGTTTGAACTCTTTCCTCGATATTTCTTGCCTCATCCTTCTGTCTAATGCATTTTGAATTTCATTTATTTGCACCATTGTAATGATCTTGGAATCATAGGAAGGTATTACAACCTCTTCATCTAATTTAGGGTCTCCATAGTGAAGTACCCTAGCCACTCTAGTTGAGCTCGAGATTGGAGTTAAAATTTGCAAAGGTGTGATTGTAGTGCTCAGCTTATGAAGGGTCTTTATAGGAGTGCCAGTCTTTGGTAGTTCTACTAATGTTTGTATGGTGACCTACTCCTTTTCTTTTGAGGAATCCTCTTTCTCATCTGACTTACCTTCCATTGCACTCAGCTTCTAAACAGTATCACCTGTTACACTTGGTGGAGGTGGTGGTGGAAGCATTAGAAATTTGGTGCTTGTAGCTATATAGGTGAAAGGTGGTGGTTCCTTTAGTTTCACCTTTTCTCTTTGTGGTGCTACTATTGCCTTTTGTAACTCATCTACACTCACCAATATAGGGATTATACATAACTATACTTGTAGAGTGGACTGATGAAGGATCTTGGAGAGATCCTTTGTAGTTAGGGGATTGATGTTCTAAGCTAAATTGTCAAAAACATCCTTAATGATTATTGTCTCTACAGGTGTAATGGTTTTATGAGGTGGACTAGGAGGTAGCATTTGTGTGTCTTGCATACTCTATTCTTCTTGCTGTTCTTGCTATTTAGCTATTACCATATCTTCTTATTCTGTTTCTTCCTCCTCATCTTTTTCTTTATCTTCCTCATTTTTCTTATCTTTCTCCTCTTTCTTCTTTTCTTCATCTTCTCTATCTAGTGCTTCATCTTTGCTTTTCTTCGTCTTGTTTCTTTTCCTCTCCTTTCTTCTTTTCTACTTCCTCTTCCTTAGTATTGGCCTCTAACTTATTTGTTTCCTCTTCCTTGTCATCAGTCATTTTATAAATTTTTTTCCACAACTGTGTGGATTTATTCACTACATCCTCAATTTGGTTTTGAAGGATGCTGAATGCTCTATATTTAGGTGCAAATTTTCCACCATGTTTCTTGTTTGCCTTTATTATTTGACCCTTTGTCATGTTAGGCTTTATTTGAGCCAGGGTAGATTCTCTGATCTCCCTTTCCATTTTTAGACAATTATGCCACTTATTCTCAATTATCTCATATAGTTCCTTAGGCATGGTATTGTCAAGTTCTAGAGGTGTGTTTTCAAATTCTATCATCATGGCATACATAGATTCCTCTACTTTATTTTACTCTTCCCTATTGAGCTTATTAAAATCAAGATTCTTTAAATCATTTAAGTCTGCATTCCTAATCTTTTCACAAAGTTTATCAATTGCAAACGTAGGAAGATGACTTACCACTCTAAATTGGCTATTGTCCTCTGACTCTATTTCCTCTTCATCATCTGTATTTGGCTGTGCCACATACCTTCTTCTTTTCTTTGGCATTTCTGTAGGCTGTTTACTGGCTTTCTTCTTCTCTTTTGATGCCTCTTTATCCTTTTGAGTGGATGTCCTTGTAGTGGCTCTTGTAGCTGGTGTTGGCTTGGTAACCTTCTTAGGCTTGGGCTGAGCTGTAGGCTGAGTTTTTTCCTTTCTTTTCTTTTGCTCGATAGGTGTAGGTGCTTCCTTAGCTTCTTCTTCCTCAGAACCTTCCTCCTTTTCTTCCTCTAAGCCTTGTGTCAGCTCTAGTGGGCCTTGCCCTTGCTCTTCTTCTTCTTCACTATCTCCTTCCACTTCTTCTTCTTCTTCTTGTTCACCTACTTCTCCTTCAATATTTGATCCAAATTGCTTCTTTATCTTCTTTAGCATCTTGTATTTCTTCTTGATAATAGTGGCTATTTTTAATTCACTCTCAACTTTGGACTTGACAATATCATATGTTCCAAAGTGATAAGCCTTCTTGTCTATCTCTTCTACTAGCGATGCTCTGGTTGTTGCTGAGGCTTCATCTACATCAAGCTCATATCACAATGGCCTTAGCCATCTTACTCTTGGTATTGCTGCTTGGATGTAGGTGTTGTCAATGTCAACCAAGAAACATATGTTAATGACATGTTGTTCTACCAATGAAATTGGTATTCTAACCCTTTGCTTCATAGATTTCTTAAAATCTTCAAAGTAGCTAGTCATTTGGGCCTCAAAATTGTCACCCATTTGATCAATGAACTCATTGATTTGTGTAATTGCAGTTTTCTTAGGGTTCCAATTCACCTTTCCTATAGAAGGAAGCTCTTCCATAACATAAAAGAATATACACATAAGAACTGAACCAAATTTGCATTGAACACCTTTTGATCTCCTTATTGCTCCTAGGTTTTCATTAATTTGCTTAAACATAAGTTTTAACAGATCATATGTGTGGTCTTTCTTCACTAGTTTGTATGCCACATCAACTGCTATACAAGGTACACTATTCAGTTTGCTTGATTGGTAGAATTTATGTGAAATCACTCTAACAACAAAATCTAGAAGAGGGTCAGTAATAGTATCAATAGTCATACCCCTCTTATTCCATTTGGCTCCAGTATTCTTTTTAATGATTTCCTTGGAATCACTACATAGGGTCTTATGCCAATCTAGGGTTGGGAAACCTGTAACCCTATGCACTATTCTTTTAGTGATCTTTACTAGTCTAGTTTCCATCCATAAACATCCATTGTGAATTCTACTCAAAAAAATATGTATCCATTCAATTTTGAATCTAGTAGGGTAAACTAGGGCATTGGTTAAACCCTTCTTCTCAACAATCTGGAACTCATCTTTCAAAATCTTATTTTTGCATAGTTTGTCATATGCTTGGTATATCTCTAGATCACCTACTGCACCTATCTTCCAATTATAACACTTTCTCACATCTTGTACCATGACAACTTTAGGTGGAATGATAGACAATGCACCAGTTGGATCATTTCGGTAGGCAACTTTAGGGATTGGCTTAAACTCAAGTTGTTTGATCTCATTACTAACTAACTGAACCTAATGACTCTCTTTTTCTTTGGGGTTTTTGGAACTTGATTCCATTTTACCGAACTAGGGTTTAAATGTATTAAAGAATTTTAACTCTGCATAGCTCTTCACTTGATAAATACCTTTGGATCAATGAACTTGTGTAGAATTACTATTGAAATATGTGCAAATGGCTATTAGAATGTTGTATGATTTCTCCTTTTCTCTTCTCATCTTTTCTCTACATTTGAATGGCATGAAAATGAACAAAAATCAACCTTATACCTATCAGAGACTTAACATTAAATGCTTCCTGCATACAACTGTAAACTCAACACTTGAAGGTTTCAACATGACTCGGCTTCCATTGTATTTCATTTGCTCGGCTTCCACTAGACTTCTACTTCATTTGGCATCAACCATGAACTCAGTGGCTATTAGCAACTCGACATCCATTGAGGCTTTACTCGGCATCCAAGCATAACTCGACAACTTCTTCAAAGTTTTACTTGGCATCTCTTCTTATGCTGGTTTCTTCTTTATAGTACTTCTTTTTTCTTTGGGATTGATGTATGATATAACTTTGTAAATTAGTCTTGTACACCTTTCTTTTACTTAGTTGGATGTAGTATGATCACTTTACCTCTTGGGTGAAGTGATCCCTTCATTTGATGAGCTGCACTTATCTTTCTTCTTCCAAGTCTTGTTCATTTCTCCTCTGATTTGTTCAACATCTACCTTCTCTTTACCCTTGTTGAATTTTGACTTGGGTGCCTTGGCCTGTTTTGGGCAATTCCTGTTGACATGACCAGTCTTCAAGCAATTGAAACATGTGGTTTGATTCAACCATCTATTGTATTTTCCTCTAAAATGTGTCCTTATGCAATTTTCAGAAACATGTCCATATTCTTGACAGTAATGACAGCTATACGTGGTATTGTAATCCCAATTATAGTGATGTCCATAATTATTTCCCTTTGTAGGCTGATTAAATGTCCACATAGGCTTGGATTTGCATTCAAATGCTCTATGTCCATACCTCTTGCAATTGTAGCAATGACCTTCAAATCTTGGAGTCCTCATGGTCTTGGTTCTACATTAATGTGCTTGATGTCTTTGCTTTTTGCACTTGTGAAAAAAGCTTTCTTTCGTAGGCTTATCATTCAGATTGTTCTTCTTACTCATGCATACATTAGAGATATCTCTCTTTTTACCACATAAATGATAGGTACGTTTAGTATTCTTACTTTTTTTATTTCTTTCTTCTGCAGTTTAGGATGATTCTCCTTCTTTAGTGGTAGTGTAACCAAGTCCTGCAGTGTCATTGCTAGCCCTTGGTGATTTTAGTAGTTGCTCAAAATAATTTATGACCTCATTAGGTTTGTTGAAGCTTTCAAAAATCTCCTTCTCTCATTTTAGGTCATTTTGTAGTTGATCATTCTGCATCTTTAGAGTGGAGATTTCAATGCCCTTCATGTTTAGCTCATGATGAGCATTCATCATCTGGCTCAAGGTGTCTAGCTGCATGTTTGAGATTCTTTCAAACTCAATTGTCTTCTCCTCTAGTCTATTGGTAAGATTTCTCTTGTCATCTTCTATCATGGCATTGTCTTCAATGACTTTCTTCTTTTGTTCAGTCACTTCACAAAGCATTATGGCTTGTGACTCTTGTTCAAGCTTGAGTATTATGATTTCTTCAGCTTGTGCTTTGTTTTTCTCCATCAGTTCTTTAATTGCTGCATCAAATTCTTTGGAATCTCCACTGGAAAATAATTTTGTGGTATCAATCTCCTTGTGGTGTGTGTCATTTTCAGCTATGGCTATATCCTTTCTTTTGTTTAAGGATTTTCTCAATTCTTCTCTGGCTTCTTCCAAGTTATGTAGAGCAAGATGCACATCAATCACCTGATTCTCTATAATCTTCCCAAGTTTGAAGACTTCCATATTTAGATCTTTTCTCTAAGCTGTTAGGCTAATCCTTCTGAGAATCGAGAGCTCTAATACCAATTTTTGGAATATTCAAATGGGAAGAGTACTTCTAAGGAGTGGGGGGGTGGGGTGAATCAGAAGTAACCCACTTTTTACTTTTAACAATTTTAAAAAGTTAAATGAAAGTAAAGTGCATGCATGTAAACATATTAAATAAGCATAAAGTAAACACATGCATCAACATTCATAACACCAGAATTTGGTAACCGAGAAACCCTCTAAGAATAAGAAGGTAAAACTAGGGTGGGGATGATACCCACAAAATTACTGCAGCAAGAATTGTTTAACCACTTTTGATGGTTTTCCCTGTGAGAGGCCTGCCTTGTTAAAGGCTTTACATTGTGTCAATAGTGACCTAGTTAGAGGATTTACAAACACTTTACATGAAATGTCACCCTGTTAAAGGATTTAGTCACCTCTTCAAAGGATCTACAAAGTAGCTATTAAGCTAACCTATCAACATAAGATTTTCACTTATCTAATACAATGGCTAAAGAGTATTAGAAACCTTTGACCTAATTGCTTACAACCTTCAATTGCTGATTTCAAGAACTTGTTTTGCTCTTTCTGATTTTGATCCTCTAAGATCTAATATCTGATTGTGTCCCTTGTCTCTTGCGCTATTCTGATCAACTAGATATGTAATTGCTCCTCTATTCCTCTTAAATCTTTTTTAACTTTCTCACTGAATTTTGCTATAGCCTCCCCATACACTGTTCTTCATTCACACTTACAATGGGGTAGACAACCTCCTTTTAAAGGTTGTGAAGACTTAGGGTTAGGTATGGATCTATGATCCATATTGAATCTTGAATTCCTACTCATTCCTTTTATTTTTCTCATTGGTTGCATGCCTCTTCCATTTTTTTGATTGGTTGCATGCAAATCACGTAGGAAATGTAAATAGATTCATTCTTATCCTTTTTCTCCTTCGAAATCCTTCTATGTTGACTCAAAAATGGTTTACATCTGAGTTTGTGAGTGCACAAAATCATATGCTGATTTCTGTGTTACTCAACTCATACTGAATTACTGGTGCTCAGCACATATACTATCTTGGTACTCAGTACCTATTGCATCCTATCGTGCTTGTGACATGTTTGAATCTAGCTCACTTGGCATATGAAGCATTCTGACTTTCTCGACATCAACTGTGACTCGGAACCTACATATTACTCGACACTTATATAATGCTCGACACCTTAAGTCACTTGACACCTATTGGAAATCTTACTTGAAACACACTATGACTCGGCATACATAGTGTACTTGGCATGTATAGTGAAATTGGTTAAGTGTGTTGACACTCAAATGTCAAAACTATCTAAGACCAACAAGCGCAACAAGGTGCAAAATTGCCATCCAATTTTGATGTGACCAACTTGAAATGAGATGAAGAAGAGTCACCCCTAGATGTTATCATGCAAAAGTTACAAGAACTACAAATGGAAATGGAAAGAATGGAGAGAGGAAAAACACAGCCTGCAGAATTCAACCTGAAGAAGGTGTGTCCTCTTCCCTTTGATAAGAACATTACCTTCACACCTTTCTCAGAAAATGTACAAATACCAAAGTATGATAAATATTTTGGCACATCAGATCCGCAAGACCACCTTAGAAAATTCTATACCTTGAGTATAGAAATTTTCAATGCATGACATACTTGATGTGACTATTTCTTAGAAGCCCTGGAGGGAAAGCCATGGAGTGGTTCTCCAAGCTACCCTCCAATATCAAAACCCTTGACCAACTAGCTTCCATGTTCATCTCCCAATATTCCTACAATATTGAAAGGGAAGTTATAATGATTGACTTATGCAACATGAAACAACTTCCTAGTGAGTCATTCAAATTTTTTTTACAATGATAGAGACACATGTTCACTAAGTACCACAGAGACATACTTGCTAAAGAGGAGACTAACATCTTCATTAATAGTCTCTCCAAACCAATGAATTGCTAGCTCCAACTCCAAGGGCCCAAAGATTTCAAAACCACCTTAGAAAATGCTGCTAAGGTAGAAGAGACCTTACTGAATAATGGCATCATTAAATTATCAAAATATGGTAAGGGCTTTCAAATAACTCCATGTAGACTCATAAGTCCTCCGATCAGGCCATCGATAAACAAAAATTGTGGTGGCAAAACAACAACAAGAACACTTTTAATGATGGGATGGTTGAAGCCAACCACGTGAAACCTCAAAACCAATCCCATCTAAATCAATCATATCCTGTTGTCAACAACACTAACCCAAATGCACTCCAACAAGACAATGCCTATCCATTCTATCGAATGTGGAAAACCCCTCGACAACCAATCAAGAATTTTCCTACAATCAATCTCCTCCTCCCCACAGATACTAATCTTCTGATATACCCAAGGTGTATACTCCTATCAGAGTGTCTTATGAGAGTGCCTTGCCAACCCTCTTGGCTAATGAGTTCATTTTACTTCCTGAGGCTAAACCCTATGAACCGCAAGTTAAACTGAAATGGTGGAATGACAAGTACATTTGTGCCTACCATCAAAATAGGGGGCATTTAACAAACAATTGTTTTTCCCTTAAGGGAGTGATCCAAAAATTAATCAATGATGGGGTCATTAAAGTAAACAACCTTAGCAAAAATGAAGATGATACAACCTTCAAGAACCCCTTCATGAGTCATGAAAAGGGTGAATCTTCAAAATCAAATCAGGATGCACCCCCTCACACTAAAGTTAATTATGTGAATCATTACGACAATACCATTAACTTGATTTCTAGCCTTGATGACACCACAAATGTCATCATAGTTAAAGATAAAATCAAAAAACAGTCCTCATACACTATTATCCTAGGCCAAGCCTCTAAAGTTATCCTACCAAGACCTGGGACAAATCCTAATCATGCAACTGCAAGCTCCTCCTTGCCCAAGAACAACCTGGTCAACCAATTACTTAAGACTCTGACCCATATCTCCATTTTTGAACTATTAGAGATTTCCCTAGAGCATAAAGAAATACTCACCAAAGCCTTTGTAATGAATGACCTAGATCTGAGTAGATTTTAGAACATGGTCAGTAACCTGGTTGCCCTTCACTACATATCTTTTTTAGTCCAAGATGACATGTCTACCATCTAGCCCTAAAACTCTCCTTTTCATATTGAAGTCTTTATCCATAGAAATAGAGTTAAGTGAGCATTGGTCAATGATGGAGTAGGCCTCAATATTTGCACACTCAATTTAGTAAAAGCCCTAGGGTATATAAAGGATGCTTTTGAACCAAGAAAGAAAATTACCATCATAGCTTACGATGATAGGGAAAGATCCTCCAAAGGCATGGTTATTTTTCCAATTAGAGTAGAACCAGTTGTAAAAGAGACTATTTGTTAGGTCTTAGACCTACAATTAACTTATAACATCCTGTTGGGAAGACTGTGGATTCATGACATGCAAGCTGTTCCTTCCACTTATAATTAGTGTCTTAAATTTTTTCAAATGGGTCTGTGTGTGAGAAATGTGGATCATATATCTACAAAACCAACACACTTCAATAAGCCATTAGATCATAGGGTTAACACATATAATGAATCAAAATTGAGCATAAAACCTATGAAACTGTCCTAATGCTCTCTAACTAAGGAAAGCGTATATAAATGGAATTAATTGCTCTTAGAATTAAGACCACATCAGTGATAATGACACCCCTAAAATGAGAGATTCAAGGTAGCATGAATGCAAAATTCAAGCTTAGAATTGAAATATTAAGCTAGCATGGAGTACAATCAATCTAAGAAACAAATCAATTAAGCTAGAATTGAAATAAAAAAGAAAAGAAATGAATTAGAATTGAAAGAAAGAATTCTTAATTTAATAGAGTTTCTTTGCTCTAAAATTTCCTCCCTTAGCTCTTAGAATGCCTTATATTTATAAATTTTCCCAAGGGCTTGGGGTAGAGTTTGATCCAACCATGGTGAGGTTGGGGGTTGATTATTTTATTCATGGTGGAGATCCCACTAGAATAAACGATGTAGAGTGGAGATCCCACTTAGAATAAACAATCTAAAGTGGAGATACCACTTAGAATAAACAATCTAAAGTGGAGATCCCACTTAGAATAAACAATATGAAGTGGAGATCACACTTAGAATAAACAATCCGAAGTGGAGATTTGACTCAGAATAAACAATCTAAAGTGGAGACCCCACTTAGAATTGTTTAAGAATATCCTTGGACCCCATAAAGGATAAAATATTAATTTATGGATAGGCATTCCCTTGTCAATATTAAATTAATTTCCAGAATAATGACTCATTAATGCTTATTCTAAAATTAATATTCATGTCTCAAAATTCAAATGGGTTGTAATAGTTGATTTGAATCAATTCATTTTATTCTTTGATTCAATTAATTCAATTTGAACCATCACCATGAGATATAATTAAGCAATTAAAGCATTGATCAATTTTGGGTGATTATAGGGTCAAGAGGTGACCATACCAGGAGATCAACATTTTGCCCAATATTGTAATTCCCTTGTCCCTCACAATAGAGAAGAGATTGGCACACCAACAGATGCCACCAACCAGTCCACAACTATAGACACTTCACACTCTACTGACAGAAACAACAACCACTCATCAACGTCAACTAAGGGTAAAGAGAAAGTGGATTGTTTGGGTCCTTCCGTTCCTTCACCATCGTCATCCAAAGACTCTAAATGGTCACACTACGAAGAAATGGATAGATTGATGAAAGAATTTGATAGAAAGTGTAAATTGCATCACAAAGGGGTGGGGGAGTACTCAGTTTCCCTATTTGATCCCTCACTTTCTTCGAGATCTCATGGAAAACTGTCATCCATCAAGCCTTATCATGCACATTTTATTAAAGCAAGCAACACACCTCCAAACTCAGTGGCAGAAATTAGTCAACAAAACATTGATATCTCCCCCCACTTACACAAAAAAGGTTTTGACCTAATGAAAAAGATGGGATACATGAGAAATGGTCCTTTAGGGAAAGGGACATGCATCATTGAACTTCTAATGGTACAATTCAGGTCTAACAAGTCCAAAATGGGGGTAGGATATGATGAACAAGATAGGACACAAGCCTCTTCTGAAGCTTGTCCTAAGCATAGTGATTCCTCCTCTTCCATCTTGGTGTGGGTACATAAACAAAAGGATGGTTATAGCCATAAAACAACTAACATCATAAATGTGAACCTATCCCTCTCAGGTTCATACCCCATGAAAGAACCATCTATAGACACCTCCAATAAGGAAGATGATGATGATTCCACTAAATAGGAATTTGAATCATTATCTAAGGAGTCTCTTTACAATAAAGAATGTGATTTAGTGCACATACCCACACTTGACAGTTTGGCTACACAAGGAACAACCTCTAGTCTAAGACCCATTTCACCAAGTATTAGGATACAATAGAGCATCTTAGAAGATGATGAACATGTTGAAGGGTTTCAATTTAAAATCCTATTCCCTAACTTATTTTCAGCAGAAGTTGAAGATGACTACTACGAGCCTCTCATAAGCTCTACTTTTCCTGATACTCTAGAAGAAGCTCATGTCATAGATCTAACTGATACAGTGTATGAGCCATCCAACAAAATCATGTCTTTAAACCTTGCTAAACCCTTTCCATATTATGAATCACTCCCCCTAGTCCATCCCAAACTTGTTTACTAGGATACAATCGAGCCTCAACACATCCCTCATTTTGACACTGACCGTGAAGTCTTCCTCTACCTTAATGCAGTTGAACCATCTCATCGACAAAGAATAAAAGAAAGGCATATAGTCAAGTTTGGTATCAATTACCCCAGTCACACTAGAATAGGTCAAGCATTCCACAACCTCAATGATCAATACCAAGTTATGGCTAACCTTGAGAAAAAAATTGAAACAAACAGAAGTGACACATTCCAAGGTGAAAAGCCAATTGTGGTACCCACAGATGGGGTGATTGATAGTTTATTTGAATACTCCAAGGAACGATCTTCTATTTTGATTGAACCAACATAACTAGTCAAAATTGATACAGAGCAAGAACCAAGGGTCATTTATTTAACACAATCCTTAAGCATAGAGGAAAAACATGCATTCATCCACTTCTTTGAAGAAAGAAAAATAAACTTTGCATGATCTTACGCAGACATGCCCAACATAGACTCAAATTTAATCCTCGATCATCTCAACATTTCTCCAGAGACCAAGCCAGTAAAACAAAACCTTAGAAAGATGCATCCCCATATAACTCTGTTAGTCAAAGCAAAGTTAGAGAAGTTAATCAGCACCAATTTCATCTAGCCCTTGGCGTATGCATCATGGATATCCAACATTGTTCCCATATCAAAGAAGAATGACAACATACACATTTGCATCAATTTTTGAGATATAAACAAAGCATGTCCCAAAGATGATTTACCCCTTCCCAACATCGACACCATTGTTGATCTAATAGTGGGTCATTCCATGTTGTCATTGATGGATGGGTTTTTAGGATATAATCAAATTAGGATAGCACTAGAAGATCAAGAGAAAACAAATTTTACTTGTGTGTGGGGCACATTTTGTTGGAATGTAATGCCCTTTGGGCTAAAGAATGCTGGGGCTACCTATCAACAAGCCATGACCACTATCTTTTATGATATGAGCATATCTTTATGGAAGATTAGATGGATGATATCATCTTTGAATTGATATGTGAGAAGTGCATTGATTCAAAGAATAGTTTGATTTGAAGTGTAGAATGAGAATTGAGATCAGTTCCAATTTTGATTATATGAAGACCGATTGGTAAGATTTTTAGGACTATCTCGAGAACAAAGCTTACTCCTCTAGAGTCTAGGTTAGAATTCCCCAATACTAGTCCATAAAATAGATGACAAGACCTATCATGAGTCATAGGAATATCCCCAGAACGAGGCTTAATCCTCAAGAGTCAGGGTTAGAATACCCTGATACTTGTCCATCGAGATATGATTTGAGTTGTCATAAGTTTGATTGAGATAACTGACAAAAAGTTGGTTGGTAGATCCATTGATAGCACAGATAGAAGATGGTGTGAGATATAGAGAGTGTAGATGTCCCTAGCAAAGAGGACTTTGACTTTAGATTCAGTTGACAGATTGAAGTAGGATTTGAAGAAAGAAGCAAGATATGATTGGAGAAAGATATTGAAGAAAGATTTTGAAGCAATATTTGAAGTAGAATTTTGAAATAGAATTTGAAGTAGAATTTTGAAGTAAGATTTAATGATGTAATCATCTTGCCCCCTTGGGAGAAAAATCAAAAGATGATACTTTAAAAAAAAGTGATATAGAATAATAGATGTAAATATGATGAGTGATTTAGAAGAATGTAGAATAGATAAGAATAGATTGTAGAAAGTGTAGAGTCCATTCAGAGTGATCTGATGTAGTACCTGCTCCTAGTTTACATTTTGTTGTCATTACCAAACTCTTTTAGGCTAGTTTTATGCTTGATTACTAGTAGGATTGTTCTGAGATTATCATCTATTGTTTCAAATTTAGTGATTTATGATGAGATTACTTGGTACTCTATACTTCATGCATGCATGATGATTATAACAGTATTTTTAGTTATTTATGATAATTAGTTAGATGGATTATTATGTGTTTTCTTATGGATACTTACCCCATACTGCATGTGTATGGTGTGCATGCATGTTTTCTTTATGTATGGTGTTTCTGATGTGGTTAAGGAAGGGAGTCGTAGTCACTTGCTAGTCAAGAACTACATGATGCACCACTTCCTACCATTGCTTATTTAGCTTAGAATATTGTGTTTGTACATGCATGGATTTTATGCAGGTTGTAGGTACCAGGTATCGACTTCCCTGAATTGTCAGGATGAGCATACCCTATCGCATTATCTCAATGGTAAGAGAGGGGAGATAAATTCTTAAGCCCAAATCCTAAACCTTTAAGCCATTTGTCCTAGAAAATTAGGACAAGTATCTGAGTCAAGTACCTTCCAAATGCATTGAATGATGCTAATTCGTGATTATAACCCTTTAGTTTGATTTTGTATGTGTTTTCCTATGATGGTTTTTCGTATTGTGTTTTATGATTCCTTGGTGATTTTTCTATCAATTAAGTCAAATTAAATAATTAAATTAATGATTTAATTTAATGAAGAATCATTATGCCATTTTAATATTTAATTATATTTAATTAATTGAGAAATTAATTAAATAAAAAGAATTCAATTTAAAGATGAAAGTTATAAGAATAAATTTTAGAGGGTGATAATATTAATTTAATTTAATAATAATATATTTAGAGTTCATTTTTAAATAAATGCTAAATAATAATATTATTTAAGTTAATAAATAGTTTATCAAATTAAACATTCAAAAATAAATCAAGAAGTTAAAAAAAGATTAATTTATTGAAAGTTTTTAGATCACATGATGTATGCATGAGATGAAAATATAAGAAATTAATTAAAAAGATAAAACAAGTAAATTTAATAAAGATTTTTTAATTGCATAAAGTGCATGCATGAGATTAAATTTAATAAATTAAATAAAAAAGAAATCAAGTAAAAATTAAATAAAGTTATTTTATAATTCAATTAACGTGCATGGAAAAGATAAATAAAAGATTAGGAAAAGATAATAAAGAGTTGAAGTTTGGTGAGCAAGGAGTTCTCCTGGGTGAATGCACAATTAGTGCCTCGATTTTAGGAGAGAACTCTATATCACAATTTGGGGGTTCATTTTCAAGGGACCTTGAATTTTGGAAGAGGAAGGAGTTTTTAGAAAGGAGGAGGCTCTAAAAGGAGGAATTTCTCACAAATCTTTTGGGTGTTGGCAATTTTAGCATCAGAATCTAGGTAGATTCTTATGTTTTAAATTGCAAGTTAATTATGTTATTTAAATAATTTTGTCTTCTTCATGACTATGAATTTGATTGTCTATATTTCATTGCAACGAATCCTTCAATCTTGTGATTTTTGGAAAATCCTAGTATGCATGTTGATTTCGCCTGTAATCGGCAAGATTGAAGATATCATTGCAATGCTCCTTCAATAGTTTTAGAATTTGGAAATTTAATTTGGAAAGGGTTTGAATTTAGAAATGGAAATTTTAGATTGAAAGTTCGAATGGTTGATTGTAGTTTTCTTGTCAGGTTAAAATTACAAATGTTTTAAAAAATAAAATAAAACAAAATATATAAAATTGATATAGGGGAGGGTTTGTTTTAAATAAACACACACACACACACACACACACACAATATTTTGGAAGGTGGGGGCCACCATCCCCCACTCCCCTTCTTTCATCACACACGGCTTGCAACTTAAGGAGTCCGCGGCTGCTAAGTGTCGTTCATGACTGCTTTTTTTCTTGCGGCCCGCTATAGGTTAATGTTAATTTTTTAAAAATTATTTAATTTATTAGTATAATTTAGTTTTATTAATAATTAATAATTAATTAATAATTAACTTTGTTAAATACCTTTTTAATATATATATGTATATATAAAATTAATAAATTTAGTATATTAAATGTTGATAATTTAGTATTATATTATTATTAATTTTTTTAAAAAAATAATTGTTTAGTGTTAATTTAATATAAATTAATTTAAATAAATAATAATAATTATTGATAATGATTGAGGGGTCTAATAATATTTAAATATTATTTTTAATTAAGTCATTATTATTAAAATGATTTAGAATCGTAAATTGTGAATTAATATGAATATTTTATATAAGAATCAATTAATTTAATTAAATGAAATTTAATTAAGATTAATTAATAATGGAAGATGTTTTATTAAGTTTTGAATTTATCTAATTATTATAATATTGATTTTAATAAAATTGTAAATCATTTTATTTGAAAATCGATATGTATTATTTAATAATTTAAATAAATAATTACCTTTGATTATTTTTGAAAATAGACTTAAATCGAACTAGGGTAGTAGTACCTTTTATTCAAATATAGGAAATGGGTTAAACTATAAGGATTAAGATGTAATCTTTTAAGCTCAGAACTCACACTGAAAACTAGAAATTTCATCTACTTGATATATATATATATATATATATATATATATATTGAAACAAAAAAATTGAAACTTTACTTTTAACTCAACAATGCATTTTCTAGATCAAACCAATCTATTGAACTACTTTATTTTATGTGTTGTCTGTGTTTTTGGGTTTGGTTGACCTAGCTTTGACCAGTCTTAGGATGTTACCAGGGGCTTGGGGGTTATGTGTCTGTGATGTCATGCTAACATTTTGACCTCGATCTTTTTAAACCCAACCATGGTAATGTGATGGTATAATTTATGATATGTTTGTATTTCTAGTCTTCTTGTGTGAAGCTGAGGTGTATGTTTATGAGATACCTGACTTAACCATTTTTGAGTCCTTGATCATTTATATTTGAATTGTTTTTCAATCACTTTGATAAGACTAAGGTGTTTTTTTTCTTTGTTCTTGGTGATGTCATGTTGTGACATGTTTGACTTAACCATTATGAGTCTTCGATCAGTATTTTTGGGATGCTTTCTAGTTGCTCATAGAGAACTGATGTGATTATTATGATTATCTTTTGATGCTTTCTAGTCACTTGTATAGGACTGAGGTGATTTTATATGATTCTTTGATTTATACTTTTATGAGCCTAGGGTAGGTTATCTACTTGTAGTGTTGGGAAGTGGCTTGCAATGGGGGCTGGGGCCCTAAGTGGTTCCTAGGGTAACCCATTGTAAGTTATTTAATTAGTGAAAACATTACACTAAATGAGAATAAAATGAACCTAATAAGAGTCTTTTTATGTTCTTGCCCATGCCTCGTGTTGGGACTAAAAATTGCATGCTTCATTTTTAGTCACATTTTGAAAATTTTGGAAAATCATGTCCTAAAGTGCCTTTTATGCATGTGGTCAGTTGGTAGCTTGAGGCCTAGATGGTGTTTGAGTGGCTTAACACCTTTCATTTGACATATGCATATGATCCACAATATTATTTTGCCATCCCGAATCATTCTGTGAAGTCCCATTTTGAGCTAGTAACAAAATTTGCAATTCTACCAAGTGTCAAATAGCGATCAGAGGCCTAGTTTGCATCTGAATATCTTTTACCCAGGACTGTGTCATGACTAGTCACTTTGGGGATGTTTAGTGTGTATAACAAAGAACCTATGTTTCAATTTTCAAGTCTTTTCGAATCCGTTTGACTAGGTTTTGCACCCCGCAAAGTTGGTCATTTACTGTTTTGTGCATTTAACTAGTTGATCACAATTCTGGGAAGCCCTGTTCGACCAATCATATCTTTGACCCAGTTGACCCAAATGAAAAAATCCTTTTTGCATTGTGTTCTAGGGGTAAGACACTTCATATGTTCCAATTTTGAGATCACGTTGAATCCATTTGATCAGTTTGCTAACATGATCAAAAACCCAGTTTGCATTGTTTTGTTACGGCTATGGTATCCAGATTGATCCGTACCCCTGTTCGGCATGTTATAACTTTGATCGTGTGATTGGCTAGCCTAAATGGATTGTACAATTGTGTTGTATCCTAGAAATCCTTGAAGTATGGCAGTTCTTAAGTCATGATGAATCCATTTGCATACTTTCTTATGTCTGTACATTTGCCAAAAATCACTTTTTGACACATTTGCCAGTTAAAATTTCCAAGTGCCTGTTTTCAGAAATTCGCCAAATGTGCCCTGTGATTCTTCATGAGCCCAAAACATGGAATTATATTCTCTTCACGGCAAAGAACTTATATCCTAGTTTTCAAAACCCCAAGTGATCAATAACCCAGTTTATAATGCCGAACCCGAGCCCAGTTTATGTTTTTTAACATTGTTTGCCTGCAGAGTAATTGAAGTATGGATGTTCGGCAATTAAAATCTCTTGACTGGGAATCCATCATGGGTTGAAAATTTGCAGTGTGATAGAGTATGCAGGATTGAACACTCATGCCGATTTTCATGGCTTGGTAACTTGATTGGATCAAGTTTTAATTACAACCGGCAGGCCTCCAGACACTAATTCACAATTTGTATAATTGATTAAAAGTGAGTTTAAAATAATGAATTGATGATCATTATGCATATGATTCAATCTTATGACAAAGTAAATGGTGGAAATGGTTTCTTAAAAGCAAAATACAAGGAGCATGTGAAGATTCAAGAAAGAGAGAATTTGGAAAGTGTTCCATTAAAGAGGTTTAGAGGATCACAATATGATGCTGATTTTCCGGCAATTTCAAAAGATAGTATTAATCAAGAAATTTCCACATCAATTAAAATCCACGAGCACAATGAAGCTTTTTGTTGTGAGTTTGCACATTGAATTAAGGAAAAGATTGCATAAAGGTTGCTCTCTCCCACATTGTAGTCTCAATTTGAAAGTTGCAGCTGAGAGGTAGTTTTCAACATAGAAGATGTGCTCCATGTCTGGAGAAAACAAAGAGGACAGCAGCAAACATCCACAGAGGAAGAAGCATCCACGTTTTTTAGAGAAATGAACAAATTTGTTGGTGAAACAAAGCTCAAGGTAGCATGTGATTCACGTTTTTGCAGCAAGCAATCAATAAAAGACCATATGTGCATAAAAAAGGAAGCAAAGAACCCCCATTTTTCAAGCCCATGGCTTCTCTAAAGGTGCAGCCACGTTTTTGAAGAGAGTAGCAGCATTTTAAATGACCATGTGCATAAAAAATGACCATTACAATGAAAAGTCTGTAGATTCATAGCAAAAACGACCAGCAAGATGGAGTTTCATGTTTGGAATAAGAAAACTCATGCATTTAGCAATCAAAGCAAACACAAAGAGCAAGAACCATTGAAGAACATTATCCCACATTGAGCAAGTGGAAAGTATTTTTAGTCTTTATATGCTTTTGCACCCAAACATATAGTGTCAACAAGACAAAGCATTTTGAAAAGGCAAGGTAGGTGCACGTGGGTCCCAGTCAGCTAGAAGGAGTGAAGTAAATTTTGAAAGAAAATGCATGCCCAAATGATGACGTCAGCAGCTTATAGGCGGCCGAAAAAGTAAAAAATCCGGCAGGTCGCTATGTCGCTTGCCGGAAAATCTCAAAAAATCTGGCTAGCGACATAGCGAGGTCGCCGGAAAACTCAGGAATCCGACAAGAGTCAACAGCCAATCAAAAAGTGACACGTGGCATTGGTCAAACCTGGAGTTGACCCAAAATTAAAGAGGCTAGAAAAAATAAAATGATTTTAAAATTTTCATTTTAAAATTATTTTGCCAAGAAACTGACATGGACTTTTTAAAAAAAAAAAAAAAGTTTGAACTTCTGATATAGTTTTAACTTTTGAAAGTTCATATATTTGTGAAATATTGTCATAGAGACATAAACAGAGGCCTAATTTTCAAACGGCCATATCTAGGGAAATTTTTAACCGAATTAGGCACTCCAATATACCGTTGGAACCGGGAGAACCTAAACTTTCCAAATCTGGAGTTTGTTTTTGCACAGGTGCTTCTTGGTTCAAGTTATAGGACAATTTGTGAAATCAAAGGCATTGGCGACAGAACAGGCTGAGTTCTTCAGTGATAATTAAGATTGGTTAGAGGATGGTTTTAGGGGTTAGTTGCAATCTTAAGGTGAAGAAAATCAATTTGAGGTTGTTTCCTTGGCTTCTTGAAATCACATTGTAACTAGTTTTTCGCTTCTTACCGTGAATGCATCAAGAATCAGTTGCATCTTTTCATCATTACTTTTTCAGATATTTTGATGCCTTTGAGAGGTATAATGATGAAGATTTGATCTGCCAGTTGATAGAGAGAGGGAAGAAAGAGGTTTTCCAGTTATAGAGGATTGGATTTGAAGTGGACACCTGGCAATTGCATATCAGATCCGGGAATTCATTTCTTGCTATATCTTTCTTTCTTTCTTCACTTTTTAGGGGTTCTAGTTTTTGGGAAGAAAAAGTTCATTGTTGTGATACCATTGGGGATTCCAGTTTTTGCACTGTGAGACCATTGGTTCCAGTATTTTGACATGTTTCCATGACTGTGACACCATTTTCTTCAGCAGAACTCTCATGTGAACAGCATTGTAGAGATAATATAGATAGTTCTGAGATATTAGGTTGTTTCATGTTTTAATTTTATGCATCTAAATGTATAGTTTCAAGGAAAGGAATACATATGAGCAACAATTTCACTAGTTTTGTTTTGGTTCTTGTCTCCTGTCTCAGCAATCTGTAAGTCTTATGTGGTTTTGGAACAAAGATTTGAGACCCATTTGCATCCCTTTCAGGTTGTATGTTTGATGTATTTTGCTGTTGGACCAAAGGGCCAAGTAAATGCTCAATATGTTTAAACAAGGTTACTGGTTGTTTGAGAAGGATATTTTGTGAGAATGAGACCTAAATGAACACTGATGTCTGAATCACAAGTTGGTTGGATAGATCTGATGTCTGGGTATATGAGATACGCCCTGATGTCACAGATGTATGTTTTGAATTCATGGAATTGCCCAATGGAGTAGGCACTGATCAGTTATAGGATCACTGGTTATACTGTTGCATTTTTGAAGTTTTGTTGAATCAACATCTTTAATCAAATGAATTTCCCTTTCATGTTGAAGAGCTCTAAACAGAATGCCCTCACTCAGCTTATGAATTTCATTGTTTTGCATCTAGCTACTGCAGATATACGTTATTTCATAAGTTATTAGGAGAAATAAGGGTTTCTATCTGCTTTGCATTAGATTCAGTGTATGCTTTGACAACTGGTACCATATAAAGAATCTATAGGTCCACTCGCCTAGGTTTTGCAGAGCCTGAAGTGCAGAAGGAGTATAGCCTTATAGTTGGCCTGGTGTCTGAATGGATGTGTTGATAATGGGAGTTAGCTGCCCCTAGATGCATCTTGTTCTCATCAGGGTAATTGGAAATAGGTAACATTTTCAAACACCAACACCTCGAGTGCTAGTGTAGACTAGGATGGGAGTAGAGATAATGCTTGGTTGTGACCTTGCATTTGTAGTATGCCTTGTTAGTATGAGAGGATACTAGTGGCCGTATAGGGATCACGAGGAGGCCAGGTGTTGGAAAATGAAGATGGGATAACTGAGAGGGGAGGGGTGAATCAGTTACCCCAAAAACATATTCAACAGTCCCAAAGATGCCTTAAACTTAGTTGCTGCTGCTACTTGGTAAACACATAAATTGCTGCTTAAAACTGGATAGATGTTTAGTTAATTTATTAAGCATTTACTGAAATAAGTAACCATGCAAAAGAAAGCAATCATGAACACAGTAGACACCAGATTTACGTGGAAACCCAATATGGAAAAAAGCACCAGCAACTAGTCACCAATTTTCACTCTTCTGAAGTGAGCCCTGTTAGGAGCCAACCCTGTTAAAGGTTACAAAACACACTGTTAGGTGTGACCTTGTTAGAGGATTTAATCACCTTGTTAGGAGTGGCCTTGTAAGAGGTCTTTAGAACAATTCAACTGAATTGCCACCCTGTTAAAGGATTTATGGAATGGCTGTTAAACCAACTCTGTTAGGAGATTTTGGAATCACTGTTACAATGGTTAGAAAGAAACAATGAATGATCTGAAAATACATGCAACTTATCTTGCTGAATACAGATCTTAGTTTAGCTCCACAAGATCCTTACTGATTAAATATATCTTTGCAGCTCCAAGATTTCCTTCTGCTCAACTCTGCTTAGGCACACACAAGTCTCTTCGTTGCATTTCCTTGCACTATTCATATATATTCTTTTTCCATACTTTTTCGCATCTTGAGCCTCTCTTTATATACTATACATGATACCAGGTCGGCCCAACCAACTTGACAAAACATATTCCAAAAGTCGGCTTGAACTAATAATCAAAACAAAATTCTTCATTGGCCGACTTTGCTTCAAAAAAAATTGCTTCCTGTGTTAACCGGTAGAGCTTGGTAAAAACTACACTTACCGGGGAATTCGGTAAACCTGCCACTTCCTTTGGAAATCGACTGGACTCGGTAAAAGCTGTCTTCGATTACCGAGTGAGCTCGGTGAAAACTAAGCTTTCCTTACCTTACCGTGCAAACTCGGTTAATACTAACCATTTGCTACAAAATCCTTTGATACCCGAGTGATCTCGGTAAGAACTAAACTTTTCTTAGCTTATCGAGCGAACTTGGTTATCATTAACTCACCGTGTGACATACAGGAACGCTCGGTATACACTGCAAAAGGCTTTACTGACCGACTGAGCTCGGTAGACTCTGTAAACTGTTTTCCTGACCGACAGAACTCGGTAGACTCTGTTTGATAACTGATATGGCATTTGTGTAACATAAAAGACAATACACAATTACTTAATTGTATCCAACAATCTCCCTCTTTGGCATTAATGGCAACACAACATGTCATAGCAGAAATGAAATTTGAAAGCAAGTCTACAGCAACACAACACAATTAACAATTCTCCCTCTAAGATAGAGAACTCTCCCTCTTACAGTAATCTCCCTCTGTGAAGAAATTACATAATCAAATTTTGGAAAAAATATGACAGTAAAACTCTCCCTCTTTGACAACACATGCCAAAGACAATCCAATTTCAATGAATTTCATTGTACCTTTAGTACTGATTCATATGCAATATTTCCTTGATTTGCTGCATCAACTGATGATTGTTCAATTTATAGGAGCTGATGCATCACTAAAACTTATTTTTAGTGAACTTCAGATAGGGGAATAACCCCTAACTTACCTCTGAGATACAAAAATGCATCCTTAGGTAAAGGCTTTGTGAATATGTCAGCAATCTGTTCCTTTGTATGGACATATTCCAATCTGATTTCTTTGTCCTGCACCAATTCTCTGACAAAGTGATACTTGATTGCAATGTGCTTAGTCTTAGAATGCATTACTGGATTTTTAGATATGTTGATTGCACTTGTATTATCACAAAACATGACGACTGGTTCCTTGATTTCCATCTTCATGCCTTGTAGCAATTGTTTGAACCAAACAATATTAGAACAGTTTACTGCTGTAGCAACATACTCTGCCTCTGCTGTTGATTGAGCTGTACAATTTTGCTTTTTGCTTGTCCAAGAAACCAACCTCTTTCCAAGAAAGAATGCACCTCCACTTGTGCTTTTTCTGTCGTCAAAGTTTCCTGCCCAATCAGCATCAGTAAACACTTTTAAGTCTAGGTTTCCTCCAAATTTATACCATAATCCATAATCTTCAGTTCCTTTTAGATATCTCATTATCCTTTTGATTGCCATCATGTGATTTTCTCTTGGTTTGGCTGAAAATCTTGCCACAATTCCAACTGCAAGAGCAATATCTGGCCTAGTATGAACTACATATTGCAACTTTCCAATCATAGATCTGTACAATGTCTGATCTATTTTCTTTGAATCATTTTCTTTGGTAAGTTTTAGTCTAGTACACATGGGAGTTCCAACTGGTTTACAGTCTTCCATACCAAACTTTTTCAATATCTCTTTGATGTATTTTGCTTGAGTGATGTAGATGCCATTCTTGTTCTGCTGAATTTGAAGTCCCACAAAGAATTTGATTTCATTGAACATTGACATTTCAAATTCCTTGCTCATTTGTTCTGAAAATTCTTTGCAAAGATCATCATTCCCTGTGAAAATAGTATCATCTACAAATATTTCTGCCAGGACAATCTTATTTTCTGGTCCTTCCTTGATATACAAACTACTGTTATCATTATTTATTTGAAATCCAATTTGAATAAGATAGCTATGCAATCTTTCATACCATGCTCTAAGGGCTTGTTTCAGACCATACAATGCCTTGTGCAATTTGCAAACCATGTTCTTTTTATCTGGATCTATAAAGCCTTCAGGTTGTTCAATGTAGACCTCTTCATCCAGTATACCATTTAGAAATGCTGACTTGACATCCATCTGATAAACTTTAAATCCTTTGTAGGCAGCATATGCTAATAAGGTTCTAACACCTTCCAATCTAGCAACGGGAGCAAAAGTTTTTCCATAATCTATGCCTTCCTCTTGAGAATATCCTTTGCACACTAATCTAGCTTTGTTTCTTGATACTTTACCATTTTTATCCAACTTATTTCTGAAAATCCACTTTGTACCGATTACATTTTTGTCTTTAGGCCTAGGTACAAGAGTCCATGTTTTGTTTTTCTCTATCTGCTCTATTTCTTCATTCATTGCTTCAATCCAATTATCATTTTCTAATGCATCTTTGACAGTTCTAGGTTCAAAATCAGCAAGTAAACAAGTACCTTTCAACTTACTTCTTGTGATGATTCCTTCAGATTTATTTCCAATGATCTGATCTACTGAATGATGTCTCCTGACATATTTGGCTAGAATAGGTTCTTTTCCTTTTGGATGAATCTTGTCATTATCTTCTTGCATTTCTCCTTCATGCTCGGTTTGGTCTGGCTCGGTATCAACTGGCTCGGTATGCACATGCTCGGTTACCTCTGGCTCGGTAATCTCTAACTCGGTATTTTCTGACTCGGTAGACGTTGGCTTGGTAGATGTTGGCTCGGTAGATGTTTCCTGCAACTCGGTTAGTGATGACTCGGTAGAAGAAAGTTTCTAATTCTTAGATGCAATTGATATTATATCCGGATCACTGAAGACGAATCTTTTGTAATCTTCTGGTTCTTTTCTGCTTTCTTCTTCAGTCTTTTCTGCAAACTCATCAACTTTGACATGTATACTTTCTATGACTTTGTGAGTAGATAAGTTCAAGCATCTATATGCTTTACTCTTGCATGAGTATCCAAGAAATATACCTTCATCACCTTTTACATCAAATTTACCTTTTCTAGATTCTTTCAAGATATAACATTTGCTTCCAAATACTTTCAGATAACTTACATTGGGTTTATAGCCATACCATATTTCATAGGGAGTTTTGAATGAGTCCTTTTTTAACTGTACTCGGTTTAAGGTATGAACTGCTGTACTGATAGCCTCCTTCCAGTATTTGATAGCAACATTCTTTTCTATCATCAAGGTTCTTGCACAATCCATGATGGATCCGTTTCTTCTTTCAGCTATGCCATTTTGTTCAGGAGTACCTGGTGCTGAAACCTGTCTTTTGATTCCTCTTTCAATACAAAAGTTATTGAATTCATGTGAAATAAATTCACCACCTCTGTCTGACCTTAGGCATTTCAATCTTTTCCCTATTTCTTTTTCTACTCTTGCCAAATACCATTTGAACTTTTCAAATGCTTCTGATTTGTTTCTTAGGTACATGATGGTCATCATTCTTGAATAATCATCAACAAAAAGAATAAAATATTTTTCACCAGTATAGCTTTCAGTTTCAATAGGTCCACATAAGTCAGTATGCACAATTTCTAATAAATCTTCAGACTAATAATTTTTGCTTTTGAAGCTGGACTTACCCATCTTTCCAATTTGACAATTTTTGCATAAACCGACCTCTGATTTCTTTAAATCAGGAACGCCTCTTACTTTCTTGAATTTTCTTATCTTTACCAGATTGTCAAAATTCACATGACATAACCTTTTATTCCATAACCAACTCTCTTCTACTTGAGCAATAAAACATGAATGTTCATCAAGTTCAAGATAGAACAAGTTACCTTTAGTTTGAGTACCAGATCCAATCAGCTTTCCTTTACCGTTCAGCAGTCTTGCTTTGTCTTGGATGAATTCTACTTTGAGTCCATTGTTGAGTAACAGTGCCACACTCAACAAATTGTGCTTTAGGCCTTCTACCCAATAAGCATTATCACATACAAGTTCCTGGGTTAGAGTGATTCTTCCTTTTCCTTTGATGCAACAAGGTTCATTGTTTCCAAATCTTACACTGCCACCATCATACTCTTCAAATTGATCAAACTTTTTTTTATCTCCAGTCATATGATGTGAGCAGCCACTATCAATTATCTATGTATCATTCTTACTTATGTGAGAGATGAGTGCCATTTCTTCATTGTCAAATTCATCTTTTACAGCAATGTAAACAATCTCATCCTCTTCTTCATCATTAGAATCATTAGAATCTTTAGCCATAAAACATGATTTCTTACTTTTATCCTTAAATGATTTGAGATCTTTCTTACTGTTCCATTTATTATCTTTCTTTTCATCTTTATCTTTCTTGTTTGGACACCTTGCAGCAATATGACCGACTTCTTCACATGAAAAGCAGATTAGGGGTACTTTACCTTTGTATTTACCTCTTCCTTTTGAATATTTCCTTGCAAGTAGAGCTTCAATTACTTCAAAGTCGCTGTCAGAGCTTTGATCTGATTGATCTTCACTCTCTGACTGAGATTCCTTCTTCTTCTTGCCTTTGTCCTTGAGTGAAAGCTTGGCTTCAAATGCAGACTCAATGTTCTTTGCAGCTGGAAGATAATTATCAAAATTATCTAGTTCAAATGCTATCAATCTTCCAACTATGGCCTCTAGGTTTATCTTGTGATTGGCCTCACACCTTCTTTCTTGAATGGCTGATACCCTGATGGCATAAACTGGAAGTAGAGTTCTAAGAACTTTACTTATGACTGTCTCTTCACTGATACTTCCTCCAGAAGCTTTGATAGCACTGACACATGCTTTAATTCTTTCAACATATTTGGCAATGTTTTCATCTATAATGTTTATCTTCTGGAATAGATTGTGTAGAGATTTTTCATCAACGTTTCGAATCACACTACGTGATCCATCATCAGGAAGAGAGAGCAAGAGATGTCAAATTATGCATAATTTGACATCTCTTGCTCTCTCTTCCTGATGATGGATCACGTAGTGTGATTCGAAACGTTGATGAAAAATCTCTACACAATCTATTCCAAAAGATAAACATTATAAATCATGGATTGTGGAAATCTGATTGCATTAATGTTTTCATCTTCTTTCATTTTCATCTGATCGAACTGTCCTCTCAGACTTTCAGCTTTGGCTCTTCTGACATTGTCATCTCCAGCATAGATCTCTTTCAGTCTTTCCCACATTTCATAGGCAATAGTGCAGTCCTTGACATCATCAAACTCTTCATAACTCAAGGCAGATGCAATATCAATCATCATAATGTTATGAGTTTTCTTTATAGCAATGTCATTGACTGATAATGTACCTGATGGTTCTACATATTTCTCATCAAGATATTTTAGACCAGTGTCACCAATGGAAGCTAGATGAAGTCTCATTAATCCCTACCATGCTGAGAAGTTGTTTCGGTTAAGCCTTGGGATTTCCCTCTTGTAAGACATCTTGATCTTTGGCTTAGATCTTTGAAATCTCCTCCTGCAAGCACCAAAAGCTCTGATACCAATTGTTGGAAAATGAAGATGGGATAACTGAGAGGGGAGGGGTGAATCAGTTACCCCAAAAACATATTGAACAGTCCCAAAGATGCCTTAAACTTAGTTGTTGTTGCTACTTGGTAAACACATAAATTGCTGCTTAAAACTAGATAGATGTTTAGTTAATTTATTAAGCATTTACTGAAATAAGCAACCATGCAAAAGAAAACAATCATGAACACATTAGACACCAGATTTACGTGGAAACCCAATATGGGAAAAACCACTAGCAACTAGTCACCAATTTTTACTCTTCTGAAGTGAGCTCTGTTAGGAGCCAACCCTGTTAAAGGTTACAAAAAACACTGTTAGGTGTGACCCTGTTAGAGGATTTAATCACCCTGTTAGGAGTGGCCTTGTAAGAGGTCTTTAGAACAATTCAACTGAATTGCCACCCTGTTAAAGGATTTATGGAATGGCTGTTAAACCAACTCTGTTAGGAGATTTTGGAATCACTGTTACAATGGTTAGAAAGCAACAATGAATGATCTGAAAATACATGCAACTTATCTTGCTAAATACAGATCTCAGTTTAGCTCCACAAGATCCTTACTGATTAAATATATCTTTGCAGCTCCAAGATTTCCTTCTGCTCAACTCTGCTTAGGCACACACAAGTCTCTTCGTTGCATTTCCTTGCACTATTCGTATATATTCTTTTTCCACACTTTTTCGCAGCTTGAGCCTCTCTTTATATACTATACATGATACCAGGTCGGCCCAACCAACTTGACAAAACATATTCCAAAAGTCGGCTTGAACTAATAATCAAAACAAAATTCTTCACTGGCTGACTCTGCTTCAAAAAAAAACTGCTTCCTGTGTTAACCGGTAGAGCTCGATAAAAACTACAGTTACCAGGGAATTCGGTAAACCCGCCACTTCCTTTGGAAACCGACTGGACTCGGTAAAAGCTGTCTTCGATTACCGAGTGAGCTCGGTGAAAACTAAGCTTTCCTTAGCTTACCGTGCGAACTCGGTTAATACTAACCGTTTGCTACAAAATCCTTTGATACCCGAGTGATCTCGGTAAGAACTAAACTTTTCTTAGCTTACCGAGCGAACTTGGTTATCATTAACTCACCGTGTGATATATAGGAACGCTCGGTATACACTGCAAAAGGCTTTATTGACTGACTGAGCTCGGTAGACTCTGTAAATTGTTTTCCTAACCGACAGAACTTGGTAGAGTCTGTCTGATAACTGATATGGCATTTGTGTAACATCAAAGACAATACATAATTACTTAATTGTATCCAACACCAGGGTTCTGAGAGAATGCTAGGGTAACTCTAGCATGATTCATGTGATGACACTTGCTCGCTTACATAGTAGGTTTCCTATGTGTCTTTGTTACCCTCTAGGAATTAGATTTTGACTTATCTTAGAATCTTTGAGTTAGATTGCTTTTAGGGTTTCTCGAACTTAGAGAGTATCTTTGATATTTAGTTTGATATCCTATTTGGGACTTAAGACTATCTCCTCAGTGCAGTGGGAGTGGGCCATTTAGGTTCCATGTAGTTGAGTGGTAGTGCTTTTTCTCTCTTACCATTGAGATCCGTCCGTAGTCATCATGGTTGGAGCTTCTTTGTCAGCATTTCCTTTCATTCTATCTATGTATCATTATATTGGATGTTTATATCTTTTATGATGGATGGTTTCATTTATTTTATTGTACTTCATATCATGGATCCGAGGAGGATGATGTATTTCTATTTCTACATATGTATATTCTTTTAACCTTTCATACCATGTGACATGTATAGTTTATGATTGAGCATTCCGAATTTCATTTTCCAAGAGGCATTTAGAACAAATGTATATTATTTAAATGTACATTGGACTTTTTAATTATTTTTTCATATGGATATGTTATTTGTTGGACTTAGTATTAATTGAATTTAAATGTGATTCAACATCATGGGATCCTTAAGGAATGTAACTTGTTATGTATGCTTATAGATGATTGTATTTTATTGCTTCCACTACTATGTGTTTGATGTGTATGTTTTATCTTTCTTGTTAAAAAAAAAATGTTTGTCAAAATTAGTAAAACTTTAGGTTAATTCTTTTGGATCACTTAGTGGGGCATTACATGTGAGGGTCCATATGACTAGGTTTGACCAAGTTTGATAATGATTTTCTCAAAGTTGAAGAATATTAGATTTTGATTTTGATCCCGAAAATAGACTCATAATGATCAAATTAAGGAGGGGATGATGAAATGCAATTCGTATCGAATATTCTACCCCTTGTGTTTTTAAAGGTTAGTCAGAGAGCTATGTGAGACATTTTGTAGTGCAAAGATGAGTTGAAATGCAAACCTAAATGAATGCAACTCTAGGACTTAGTCACTAAATTAGTATGGTTTAATTTTCGCCATTGAGCAGTAAAAATATGATATAGTACAATCACCACTAGTTCAACCATGGAAATATGAATACTTTATCATTTTGAGCCAATATGTACATGAAAAAAATTATTTACAATAATTACAAAATTGCCACAGTAAAACACCACAGTCAGAATACAAAGAAAAAGTTCATGTTTTTCATCTTGGCTTCTCTAGTCTTAGACATCATTGAGTTGCTAGAAAAATCATGACTAAAAAAAAGTAAACATCACGTAATCTTCATGTGCACGTTTGTTTGAAGAACAATTATAAACAATAGTATGAAATTTGTTTCCATGTAGAAAATAAAGCTAGTGATAATATTGTGTGCATTTGTCAGCAAGTGTAAATAACAAATCTGTTGTAGCAAATAATTGAAGGTTTGTCTATTGTGATAATATTTTTGGATGCTCATAGGATTCGACCAAGTAAAAATTGGATAAATTATTGGTGTAAAGAATCTTACAATTTGCATTGCATGTGATGTGTTTGTCAAAGTGTGTCAATTTTGGCTTATTTGGAGGAGAAGCATGAGTGCACATGTGAAGTGTCTTTTGGAAGAAACAAGAGTGCAATGCAACTATCAAATGGCATTATGTTTGATGTGCTGGCAAGATGAGGTTGGTTGTTGTGTGATTATTATGTGTCGTGAGATGTGCAAAAATCAATCAGAATGGCATTATTACGTGTCATTTTGAAAACGATGGTGGACAACTCTCTTGCTCCTAAGAAGTTGATAGCGTGTAGCAAAAGGTATTGAGATTTTATTACCATAAATAGGTAAGCAAGTCTTAGTGAGTTGATTTATTGTGTGTCAAAAGCATCAAAAGACTCCAAAAATTCATAAGAAGATAGTTGTATCTATTTGTGTGCAAAAATAGCCATGGCAGGATCACAAGAAAAATTGCAACAAGAGTATCAGATGGGAGAAGCAAAGCTTGGAGGATGAGTGAATGATGATAGTGATAGTGTGGTAGATTGAATGTAGTGGAGAAGACACATAAGAGAAAAGTGTAAATGATCAGAAGCAAGCAGACCATCCTCGCATTGAAATGTGCATCAGTGTGAATAAGAAGCCATAGAGGCAAGTCAAGGTGAATTGCCCCAGGATCCAACAAAAGAAAATGAGGAGGATCCTACCCTGCTATAGATGTTAGTTGAAAATGCGACACAGATTGTAGGGAAAAATGAGAAAGTGGAGGAGATTGAATCTCTAGGTGATGGTATGCAACTAGAAGATAGCAATGTGCGTGTTTGCTTTACTGATAGCCAGATAGAAGATCAAATGCCTATAGAAAAGGCTACCCCAGTCATTGAGTAAGGAGCTATGGTGAAGCTAGTAACATCACCATTTTGGCATGGAAAGAACATTTGGGGGAATGATTGACTTAGCTACAAAGAAGGAGAGTAGTTTTGTTATGTCTTCATTTCATCCTTTCAAAGAAGCACAACCTAGTATTGTCTTGCAACTAGTTCATGATGCAGTCATGGTGATGGAAGCAAAGATAAAGAAAGCATTGGTGGAAAATATAGAGTGGGATGATAATGTAAAGAAAGATGCAAAGTTCTTTCAAGGTTTGATTGAGAGAGCCCAAGAAGATGGAGCATGGGAGGAAGTGAAATGGGCAGAAGTAATGTTGGCAGTAGAATGAGTGTGAGAAGAGACTATAGAGGCATCTCTAGTAGCAGAGAGGGCATCAGTGGAACAAATTTTCAATGAGATGGTGTTGTTATGAGATTAGGTGGAAGCATTTAGAAAAACTATGGCAAAGACTAATACCATAGCATATCGATCACAATATCAATTAAATGCTACCAACACAAGGATCACCCACTTCATGAATCAGATGCATGAAGTGAAGTATGAGAGAGAGTCCTAAAAAATGACTGCAAATATGTATAAGGTAGAATGAGACAATTTTCAATAGGCAACAATGATACATGGGGCAACGAGACTGCTTTCAGATATGAATGAAGTCTGAGAGCGATCAGAGAAGCTTGTAGAGAGGTGGCATACTACATGGGATTGTATCATCAAGTAGTCCCTCCAGAGAATAGGAGAGGAATATCCTTCTCAGATAGAATGTTTATGACACAAATGAACACTATGTTGAGATGTGGCCATATCCTGATTCCTATGGATACAATTTGGGAAGGTGCAAGACTGACACCAAGAGCTTCATCATTTGGAACTATGCAAATAGGAGTGGGAATGCCACCTGTTGGGAATCCAAATATCCAACCTCCATAGGGAGGAGTTCAATGAGAATTTTTTTTATATTTTTGGCTTTGTGTGTTTGTAACCAATGCTTTATATGCTTGTTAATAAAGTGCATATTGTTTTTGTTTCTAAATATTGTCTCAAACGTGTATCAGCTAATGAGATGATCTTAATTCAATATGAATGTTTAGAAGTTTTGGAATTTTGTGAATATTTTTGAGATTTTTGAAAATTTTAATTTTTTTTTGTGATTTTGTTGATATATAGATGTTTTTGGTAGTTTTTAAAAGTAAAGCTTAGCATAGCTCAAATAGTTTTAGTTTTTAGTTTTCAAGTTTGGTATAAGTGGATTGATGTCATGTTTGAAAGTTATAGTGTGAGTGTGAGAAATCTCTATAGTAAAGTGATAGTAGATAGACACAGTTAGAGCAACTGGTGACTGAAGTGAGAGAGAGTTTTTGAGACAACTAAAGAAATCTCATTGTAGTAGAGCAACAATAGATAGACTCAGTTAGAACAACTGGTGATTGATGTAAGAGAGACTTTCAGAAAGTATAGGACATTTCCCACTAGAACAGGTAGGTTGCTCCGTAAACTTATGACCAATTTCAATCCATGTAGGTATGAGAAATGTTTTGAAGTCAGCTAAGAGCTTATGCACAAGAAAAGATAGCAAAGCTAAAGCATAAAACTTGTAGGGAGAAAATCACTCAAATTAGGAAAGAACAAAAAGGACAACTGTACAGGAATGTTGAACAATTATTTTAGATTTTTTGGATTTTTAGATTTTTTTTTTGGTATTATCAAGATGTCTATTGCTAGGTTTTCACTAGGATAATGATTTTTTAGGAAATTTTGAAATTTTTAGCATTTTTTAGAGATATCTAGCTCTCAAGAATGATCACATTGGTTTGTCCCCAATATCTAGCAAGGTGTAGGAAAATATGTAGTGGTAAGTTAGTGGATAAGTAGAGATGGATAAGAAAGGAATATGAAGCAAATGAAAGTGATCCTCAAGGACTGACTCCTCAAGAGTACACAAGCTAGGGAAAAGGATATGACAATATAAGATCATGGTGTAATGGAAGGTAGCATGTAGGATATTGACATGATGTCATGAAATGTAAGTTATCCAAGAGAATGAACATGTCAAGAGGTTTCTAAGAACCAATTTTATTATTATTATTTATTTTTTTGATCAAGACCAAAGGGTAAAGTGAATAGGATAGAAAAGTTTGGTATGGAGGCTATGCGATGTGGGATACACAAGATCATGATAGGGAAGCCAATAGATAAGATAACCAATGCTCATAAGCATAACAAGTTTGTCAAGATCAAAGGTGAAATAGCATATAGATGGGTGATGGAAGAATTACACATGATGCTTGTTTGCGAATTTTTCATCATGGTACTTGTCCAAAGTGCCACATGAAGTGGTTTTCACCATAGGAATTTTTTGCTACCAAGCTGCCACAAGAAGTAGTTTTCACCAAGGCACTTTTTCTTTTGTGATTTTTTTTGAATTTTTTCTAGAAAGAGTCCAAGCCTTTTTAAATTTTAATAGTGCTCCTATTAGAAGGATTAGTCATTATAGGCCAAGACCATAGAAATGGATGCTCAAAGATGCTAATAGGGTAATGGAAGGGAGATTGTAGGAAAAAGAGAGGTAGATGGATGATAAGGTTGTAGGTTTTGAATGGATAGATGGAGGATGGATAATAGGGAAGTGTAGGCTTCAAAAGATTTTAGAAGGGTAGGTGTCAAAGTGGGAAAGATCAACAAAGACACACACCTTGAAAGGTAGTGGAATGATTGAGTAGATATGGATGAGATAGCTTGAGGTTTCGATATATGAGGTAGCAGAGCAATTTTGGAGGAAGGTGGAGTGGAAGGTTTTGAAACCTTTTTAGGAAAATGTTTGAAAGAAGATGGAGCAGAAGGCTTTGAAACCTTTTTAGGACTATGTTTGGAAGAAGATAGAGTGGAAGCCTTTGGATGCTTGAATGTCAACTTCGATTTGTTTTCAATATTCAAGTCCTTCAAAAGAGACTTGGGAATCCATGCAACTTTAGGTTTTTATTCAATTTTGAATGCTGTAGATTGTATTTCTTTCATAATGGATTTCCTTTCTTAGCATTCACATGTTAGTTAGAGGAGACATAGTGATTATTTTTAAATGGATTCTTGTGTTTGTTCTGAAGTTGATCATCCAAATTGCTTCCAAAAGACTTGGGACTTGTGGATGAAGAAGCTCAATATGGCTAGTTTAGATAGAAAGATTTATGTGGAGGACTCAATGATTTATATCTTTGTTGATCTTTAGGTAGGGTAGGAGGAATAGGTAATGAACTAAGAGTGGAATTAGGAGATGGAGGAACATAAGGTCCCAAAATAGATGGAAGGTTTGAAGGCTTTAGCTTAGATGGATAAGGACCAAGAATATATTTAGAAGATACAAATGGATAGTGGATAGGGATATTAGCATCCTTAGAGTGAGAAACATTACCTAGGCCATTAATAGACTCATGAGTAACTTTTATAGGAGCAACATCATTGATAGGAGCACTTATAGCTTGAGTGTAGATTTGAAGTGGATGTAGAGAAGTAGAAAAAGAGGGTGAGGGAATACTTTTATCTTCACAAGGACATTTAGGTAGCATAGGAAAAGTATCGTTCTCTTGATCTTCACTAATCTCATTAGGGATGGTGGAAGGAATATCATGATCTTTCCTAGTAGAGAGGCATGATATGGGAGATGGAGGACTATGTGGCTCTTGAGATGGAGGGATGGCATCTTGAGGGAGATGAGAGGGTTCTTGATCGTGATCTTTAAGTTTTTTAGAATCCTCTTGACATGGATCCACTTCTAAGGACAAGGTAGAATGTGGAATTTGCATGGTAGGCTCTTGAAGAGATAGTGAAGGACTAGCTGGAGTGGGAGTAATGGGAGTAGTCAGGCATGAAGGTTTTGGATAGTTATTTTGAGTAGTATGGGAGAGGTTTAGAGCTAGGTCAAGATTAGCTTGGCTTTCTTTTAGAGGCAGCCCTTGAGAGTACACATAGTCAATAGAGAAAGTAGTGAGTCCTTTATTCAGTGGAGGTATGTTGGAAAGCCTAGATGCTTTAGAAGGTGATGGCATGTTGGTAGAAGTAAAAGTCACATTTGAACCATTACTAGACATGGTTTCATGATGTTGATCAATCTTGAGAGTAGTATCTTTAAAAGATAATTTCTTAGGTTTTGGAATTATACCTTCATCAAATAAATCTTGGATTTATTTTTCAACTCCATGCAATGTGAAGTTTTATGTAGATTATGTCTATGATAGGCACAATAGTTACTCATAAAGTAGACTCCAGCCAAACTGAATTTAGGTAAAACAATAAGTTTTTTTTCAAGAAGTTCTTCCAAAGTTGGTTCATAAGATTTTTCCAAAGGGGTGAAATCATGCTTTGGTTTGGGTCCCCAAGGTTTTCCTTCAAAGATACTTCTAGATTTCTTGGGTGTTTGTGCATTGTTAATAGATGGCTTGGATTAAACATCATAAGAAGTTGATAGTTTTCTATCATTGGAGGAAGGAGAATAATCTTTCCAGGAGAATTTTTTTGATGATGTGTCATCTTCTTTCTTTAGTCTTTGAAGTTGAGTGCTCATTGATTCGATTTTCTTCTTCATTTCTGCAATAAGTATGGCTTCTTCCCAAGTAGGAATGTTGGATTTAGTGCATTTGTTGTTAACCATTGTGATGTCTAGATTTATGTGAAGCAAGAAAAATCTCTTCCACCCTTATTTGTAATAGTCATAGGTAGAAAAAATTTGATAGATTTAGACTAAGATCTCGAAGGGTCAAAGCACAATAACCCAAGGTGCAAACAAGCTTCTAACATCAAGGTAAATTGCCTAATTTCGATCGAATCATGATAGGAAGACTAGAAATAATAGGTTAGCAAATAAGCTTGGTCATAAAGTCTTGACTTAGGAACTCATATTTTATTTGTTTTAAATATCCAACTAGGTGTGATAAATTTTGAATCATGAACCAAGCACACAAGAAAACAATCAGAGATTTCAAGCAAACATCTTCAAACAACGAGCAAAGGACAAAGCAACCTTGCACATAAACAAGAATAGTATCATAGTACCAGTCTAATCCCTAGAACCATCACTGTGTATGTTCTCAAAATGTTTTTCAATTACGCACATAGTCCTAGAAAATCAAATTTGGTAGCACTATGGTTCTTAATAATGTTCAACTCTATAGCTTTTGCAATCTAGAGTGGATGAAATTCAATCTCGGCACACTAGGGTTTTGACATATTCTGAGAATTTAATCAATTAGAGATATTGAGGAGATCTAACAACCAAAAAAAGACTACACCCATGAGGATTTCCCCCATAAGGACATTTGTATAGCAGTTGCTACTACCACATCAAAAATGACTATTACCACTTGGGGTTTCATCCACATGGTTGACCAAATAAAGAGAATGTCCACTACAGTTAACCCTCTCTAATCAAGGAAGACTCACAAAGTTGTACCACATGGGGACTTGGTTTTGATTCAAAGGTTCCAAGTTTCTGATATACCCAAAAGGAAAAAGAGCATAATCCTCTAGCCTCTTCACCTTACCCAAACATAGAAAACAACATTATTTGACATGATAATTCAAAATCACCCTCACCAATTTTTTTGGAAAAGCCAATAACAAACACCACCAAGCTCAAAAGAGAAAATAGTAATGGATGTTGAGGACAAACTCAAGTAGAATAGTGAGATAATAATAAATATCTTTCCCTACCTATAGGGGGATCGATCATCAAGAAGAGCTTCCCATGTAAGGAAAGTGAATGAAGAACATTCCCTCAAAAATTCCACAAATAGTGTTCATAGGGCCTAATTACTATGTGAAACACATATTCATGAAAGTAAATCTAGATCCAATTTTAGAGCACCAAATGAAGTGTGAGTCTATGAAAGCATGTAAAAACACTCAAGCCAAACACATGAGAGGGCTCATTTCCTTTCCAAATTCAAATGTTATAGAGATCCAACAAAATACCTGGTAATCCTTGCAACACATCTTTTTTCTATTGTATCTTTCATTTACGCTTGGACACTCACTTGCAATGAACACAACAACAGGCAAAACAAGCAAACACAAGATATGCAATATGTATCCAACTTATGCAAAACTAGGGTTAGATCTAAAAATATAATTTTAAAGAGTGATAATAACTAGAAAATAACCCAAATAAAAGCTCACATCCTATATTGATCCATGTGAAAATTAAATGCAAGCTATTCATTATATTGGTTTTTGACCTAGTCAACAATATTTGATTTATTTCTTATGATTTTAGATTCAAAAATAGAAGTAAAAATAAGGGAACCCTAAAAAGAATCAAATAAATTTCTAAAAATGTAAGAATTTTGGCCATATCTTCCCATTTGCTCTTGTGGGACCCACTTTGTCAAAATAGACTAGTTTCAGTAAATCGACTATTTGAGCATTGATATTACATGTAAACTAAAAATACAAAGAAAAAACTCCCTCTATGATTTGAAAACCTATCCAAAAATTCTGAGTTGATTGAAAAATTCATTAATTTTCACCTAAAAACCCATTTTTATGAAAAATAAAGAAATTATTACAAATCATGCAAATCAATTTGAATAAGTCTAAATTTTGGATTGAAGATTCTCTGGATTGTCACCAACCAATTTTTTTTTTTTCAAATTTGTATCCCAAATAGTTTGGAAGATATGAACAAATCTCTCAAAATGTAAATTTGTAGCCTTCAAACCAATCTGCATATGGGTTAGCCTTAAAACCAAAGTAAGAAACCTGCAAAACCACTTGGTTAGATGCAAAAGGTTGCTGTAAAAAAAAAAAAACAAGAGAATACAACAAAAATAATAGAAAGAAAATGAAGCTATAAACTTGGTTCTTGCTCCACAATGGGCACCAAAAATGTTTCTGAGAAATGTGGATCATGTATCTACAAAACCAACACACTTCAATAAGACATTAGATCATAGGGTTAGCACATATAATGAATCAAAATTGAGCATAAAACCTATGAAAATATTCTATTGCTTTCTAACTAAGGAATGAGTATGTAAATGGAATTAATTACTCTTAGAATTAAGACCAAATCAATGACAATAACACCTCTAGAATGAGAGATTCAAGCTAGCATGAATGCAAAATTCAAACTTACAATTGAAATATTAAGCTAGCATGGAGTACAATCAAGCTAAGAAAAAAATCAATTAAGCTAGAATTGAAATAGAAAAGAAAAGAAATGAATTAGAATTGAAACAAATGATGCTTAATTTAACAGAGTTTCTTTGCTCTAAAATTGCCTCCCTTAGCTCTTAGAATGGCTTGTATTTATAGATTTTTCCAAGGGCTTGGGGTAGAGTTTGATCCAACCATGGTGAGGTTGGGGGTTGATTATTTTATTCATGGTGGAGATCCCACTAGAATAAATAATGCAAAGTGGAGATCCCACTCAGAATAAACATTCTGAAGTGGAGATCCCACTCAGATTAAACAATTTGAAGTGGAGATCCCACTTAGAATAAACAATCTGAAGTGGAGATCCAACTCAGAATAAACAATCTAAAGTGGAGACCCCACTGAGAATTTTTTAAGAATATCCTTGGGCCCCATAAAGAGTAAAATATTCATTTATGAATAGGGAATCCCTTATAAATGTTAAATTTATTTCCAGAATAATGCCTCATTAATGATTATTCTGAAATTAATATTCATGTGTCAAAATTCAAATGGGTTGTAATAGTTGATTTGAATAAATTCATTTTATTCTTTGATTCAATTAATTAAAATTTGAACCATCACCATGAGATATAATTCTGTAATTAAAGGATTGACCAATTTTGGGTGATTACAGGGTCAAGAGGTGACCATACCAGGAGATCAACATTTAGCGTAATATTGTAATTCCCTTGTCCCTCACAATAGAGAAGAGACTAGCACACCAACAAATGCCACCAACCAATCCACAACTATAGACACTTCACACTCTACCAACCAAAACAACAACCACTCATCAACATCAACTAAGGGTAAAGAGAAAGTGGATTGGTCGGGTCCTTTTGTTCCTTCACCATCATCATCCAAAGAATGTAAATGGCTAGACTATGAAGAAATGGATAGATTGATGAAAGAATTTGATAGAAAGTGTAAATTACATCGCAAAGGGGTGGAGGAGTACTCAGTTTCCCTATTTGATCCCTCGCTTTCTCCAAGATCTCATGGAAGATTGTCATCCATCAAGCATTATCATGCACATCTTATTAAAGAAAGCATCACATCTCCAAACTCAGTGGTAGAAATTAGTCAAAAAAACATTGACATCTCTCCCCACCTACATGGAAAAGGTTTCGACCTAATGAAAAAGATGGGATACATGGGAGATGGTCCTTTAAGGAAAGGGATAGGCATCATTGAACCTCTAATGGCACAATTTAGGTCCAACAAGTCCAAAATGGGGGTAGGATATGATGAACAAGATAGGACACAAGCCTCTTCTAAAGCTTGTCCTAAGCATAGTGATTCCCCCTCTTCCACCCTGGCATGGGTACCTAAACAAAATGATGGTTATAGCCAGAAAAAAATTGACACCATAAATGTGAGCCTATCCCTCTCAGGTTCATACTCCATGAAAGAACCATCTATAAACACCTCCAGCAATGAAGACGACAATGATTTCACTAAATGGGAATTTGAGTCATTATCTGAGGAGTCTCTTTATGATAAAGAATGTGATGTAGTGGACATACCCACACATGACAATTTGGCTACACAAGGAACAACCTCTAGTCCAAGACCCACTTCACTGAGTATCAGGATACAACAGAGCAACTTAAAAGATGATGAACATGTTGAAGGGTTTTAATTTCAAACCCTATTCCCAAAATCATTAACTAGGATAGAACCAAGCCTCACCACATCCCTCATTTTATACACTGATTGTGAAGTCTTCCTCTACATTAACACAATTGAACCATCTCATCGACAAAGAATAGAAGAAAGGCATATAATTGAGTCTAGTATAAATTACCCCAGTCACACTAGAATAGGTCAAGCATTTCACAACCTCAATGATCAATACCAAGTTGTGGCTGACCTAGAGAAAAAAATGGAAACAAACAAAAGTGATGCATTCCAAGGTGAAAACCCAATTGTGACATGCATAAATGGGGTGATTGATACTTTACTTGAATGCTCTGAGGAATGATCTTCTATTTTGATTGAACCAAAATAACTAGTCAACATTGGCACAGAGAAAGAACCAACGGTCATTTATTTAGCACAGTCCTTAAGCATAGAGGAAAGATATGCATTCATCCACTTCTTTGAATAAAGACAAATAAAATTTTCATGGTCTTACAAAAACATGCCTCACATAGACCCAAATTTAATCCTCCATCATCTCAACATTTCTCCAGAGGCCAAGCTAGTAAAACAAAAGCTTAGAAAGATGCATCCCCATATAGCTCTGCTAGTCAAAGCAGAGTTAGAAAAGTTAATCAGCACCAATTTTATGTGGCCCTTGGCATATGAATCATGGATATCCAACATTGTTCCCATATCAAAGAAGAATGGTAGCATAAGCATCTACATCAGTTTCCAAGATTTAAACAAAGCATGTCCAAAAGATGATTTCCCCCTACCCAACATCGACACCATTGTCAATCTAACAATGGGAAATTTCATGTTTTCATTCATGGATAGGTTTTCTAGGTATAATCAAATTAGGACATCACTAGAAGATCAAGAGAAAATAAATTTTACTTGTGTGTGGGGCATGTTTTGTTGGAATGTAATGCCCTTTGGGATAAAGAATGTTAGGACCACTATCTTTCATGATATGATGCATATCTTTATGGAAGAATACATGGATGATATCCTTAGAAAATCCCAAAGTTGAGAAGAACATCTCCCCATACTAGCCAAGATATTCACCCACCTAGAAGCATTCAAAGTTAGGCTCAATCCCAAGAAATGCACTTTTGGTGTTAAATCAAGCAGTCTCCTAGGATACATTGTCTCAGCCAAAGGGATAGAAGTTGACCCTAAAAAGGTACAAGCCATAATCAATATGCCACCTCCAAAAGACTTAAGTCAGTTATGCTTTCTTCAAGGTAGGCTTCAATAAGTTCATTAGTTCATTTCTCAATTGGCGGAAAAGTGTATACCTTTTACACACTTGCTACACAAAGATATAAATTTTAAGTGGGATGACCAATGCCAAAAGGCTTTTGTCTTACTCAAAACCTACTTGATGAATCCACCCATGTTGGTACCTCCCATACCACACAAACCTTTGTTATTGTACATTTCTATAACAAGTAAATCAACCGGAGCCCTCCTAGTGCAAGAAAATGACCAAGGAAAAGAATAGGCTATCTATTACATCAGTTGTACCTTGGTCAATTATGAGCTCAATTACTCTTTTATTGAAAGGGCTTACCTAGCCATAGTTTTTGCTTCCCAAAAGCTATGCCACTACCTTTTAACACACAAAGTCAAGGTCATATCCAAAATCAACCCCCTCAAATATTTCCTTAGCAAAACAAAATTAATCGGTCGATTGGCTAAATGGGTAATGATCCTAAGTGAGTTCGACATTGAGTATGTTGATAGGAAGAAAATCAAAGGATAGACCATTGCCAATCAATTTTTAGATGTGCCTATAAAGAATTAAAATCCTATCCTAGTAGATTTCCCAATATGCACATTCTTCAAATAGAGCTAGTAACATGGAAATTCTATTTTGATGCTTCCTACACACACCATGGATCAGGCACAGGTATCTTGTTCATCATGCCACTAGGTGTTACCATCCCTAAGTCTTACAAATTATTTTCCCCTGCACCAGTAACATGGTCGAATATGAAGCTTTGGTCTTCGGTCTCAAGTTAGCTTTAGAATGGAAACTAATAGCACTAGAGGTTTATGGAGATTTTGAGTTGATCATCAATCAAGTCATTGACACTTATCAGACTAAAGATGAAATTTTTTTACCCTATACACATATGGTCGATACACTCAAGGCATGTTTTATTCACATTACTTTTGAGAAAATTCCTAGAGAGAAGAAATGAGTAGCAGATACTATGGCCACCCTCGCCTCCTTACTCCAGTTCCTAGAGCAACACAAGCGGTATAAGTTCTTAGTAGAAGAGGTGGTTCAACCCACATTTATTCAACCTGATTCCATTATCATTTTCCACTTAGATTCTCCCAATTCCCTTTGGTACAACCCCATCGTCACTTACCTCTATGATAATACCATTTTGTCTAAATTCTCACGTAACCAAAAATGAAATTTCATTTGACAAACCTCATGTTACACCTTGGTGGCCGATACGTTGTATAGGAAAGGTCTTGATGATACTTTATTTAAATGTCTCAAAAAGGATGAGTCTAGAGTTTCTTTGCAGAAAGTTCATGCAAGGATTTGTGGGTCACACTCCAGTGGTTTCACACTAGCAAAGAAGATTCTTAGGATGGGCTATTTTTGGCCAACTATGGAAAAGGATTCTATCGACTATGTCAAAACCTACAAAAAATGTCAAATCCATGGTAACCTTGTTCATGCACTAGCCCAAGAGCTCAAACCTTTGGCCACACCATGGCCTTTTTTAGTGGGGCTTTGATTTGATTAGAGCCATACATCCACCCTCCTTTGGTGGACATAAATGGATTATCACCACTGCAGAATGCTTCACCAAGTGGGTCGAAGCAGTGCCACTTGCCGACTCTATGGGAAAAAAAATCTCTTCTTTCATTCTCAACCATATCATTTTTTGGTTTGGCATACCCACAATATCCTCACAGATAATGCCTTGTACTTTAAAAATTAGATAATTGATGAATTATGTGAAAAGTTTCACATTGTACACCACTCCTTATCAATTTATTATCCCCATGGCAATGGCCAAGCATAGGCCACTAACAAAACCATTACCAACATCCTCAAAAGAACCATCAATGATATTGGTAGAGATTGGCACTTACAGTTGAACCTTTCCCTCTGGGCCTATAGGATGAGTGTAAGGACACTTATAGGTGCGACACCCTTCTCCTTGATTTATGGCTATGAAGCCATTCTTCCTTTAGAAGTTGAGATCCCATCCTTGAGAGTTACTCTTTGAGATGTCCTATCGGATGAGGATTACAGAGTGGCCCATCTAGAGAAACTAGAGTTGTTAGAAGGACATCAACATGCAACACATGAACATCTTAAAGTGTATCATAATAGGTTATCAAGACATTACAACAAAAAGGTCAAACCTCATGTTTTTCAGATTGCTGACCTAGTGCTCTGAGAAAACCTTAAGAACCAAGTGGCTAGAGAAAAGAAAGGAAAATGGGAGGCCAATTGGATTGGTCCTTACATTATCACATAGTCCTTTGGGACTAGTACTTATAGACTTTCATATTGTGATGGCATAGACCTAGCAAAACCCATCAATAGTATTCACCTCAAGAGATTTTATGTTTAGAGCCTTGAGAAATACATCAAAAATACCAAAAATAAATAAATAAAAAACAATAAGAAAATACCAAAATAAAATAAAATTGGTACAACAAAAGTGAGAATGCCACTCTTGGGTTGAAAAGGGGTGAGAGGCCACACCTTTGGACTTCCCTGAATAACACAAGTCCTTCAATGCTGAAAAACAGTCCAGACAGCCCTCAAGCAACTACCTCTGGAAATTTTTTTCTTGTTTAGGGCCCATCCAACATAGTCAAATTAATTTCACACATACCTAATTGAGGAACACTTGGAGGTCACCATTTCATAGTTCTTTTCCATCGGATGTAGTTGACAGTAGTAGAGATAGCTAGTATGACAACAACAAAGGGGAGCATAGCAAATTCAACAAAATAGGGAGTCTGATTATATATTGAGATACCATAGACATGAATTGAAAGAAAGTTAATGCACATATAAGCTATCTACCTTGACCTATGATCACCAATGATTTTTTTAGTCCTTGTCTGGCCCATTTGATGTCCCCTACATCCCAAACATAGCCATCCATGCCCATGTTCTTGCCTTTTGGCTCATTTTAGCCTCCCAATCTCTTTAGATAACTCACACAATCTTGGTTACCCTTTGTATTCCGACAAATCTCACTCACATCCTCATTCCACTCCCAAGAATCCCAAAATCATCTAAAAATATCAAAAAAAGAAATCCAAAACTTGCCTAAAAATATTGAAAAAATTCAAAAATTATCTAAAAATTACCAAAAAATTCAAAAATTGTCCAAAATTATTTAAAAAAATTCTTGGTTCACTTCAGCTCAAATGGGGTATATGACATCTGAAATGCCTCAATGGTATTAAGAAGTAGCATAGTAATGTCTTGAAACATCTCCCTGGGCTTTGGAAAATCTGGCACAATGCAAATAGCACAAGAGGTGTCCCCTTTTCCTTCCTCTTGTCACGAACAATAATTCCCAATGGATCATTAATCTTATTTATGTTGCATGAGCATGATTGGTCTCACCCCTTTCAACAAATATATCAATGCTATCTCAAAAGTCCAGATATTTGTCGGACTCTTTCATTCTCACTCAACCAGGGGCACATAATAAGTAAGCATAAGTGTGAGAGCTTGGCTCCCCCTCAAGTGCTTGTTTACGCCCAAGCACCTTTTTTAGGCCCCTCTAGCACCTTTTTAGGCCCAAGCACCATTTTTAGGCCCCTCAAGTGCCTTTTTTAGCCTAAATGCCTTTTCTGGGCCCCCATATGCCTTTCCATGGGCCTTGAGAGTATCTGTCTTGGAACACACCTAGAGAAACATCTTAATGTTGGCCTTGTAATCATCTATAAAGGTTATTAATATACACAAAATTATGCCTTACATATCGAGACCCTCCAAATGTTATGAAAATCTCTACTCATCTTTGATTACAAGCCCACACAGATATTTAGTTCCTTGCATATAAGTAAAGGTTCTCCTTCCTCTATGGATCATGTTGTTCCCACTTTTACGGAGATTAAAACCTTTCCAATTTTTTTTCAAAAATCACAAAAACATTCAAATATCTATCAAAAAATTCCAAAAACATTCACATATTTTTCAAAAATTCCAAAACATTCACAAAATTCCAAAAATTCTAAAAATTCATATTGAATTAAGATCATCTCAGTAGGTGATACATGTTTGAGACAATGTTTAGAAACAAAAACAATATTCATGTTATTAAGGACCATCTAAAACATCGGTTACAAAAACACAAAGCCAAAACATAAAACAAATGCTCATTGAGCTCCTCCTTGTGGAGGCTGGATATTAGGATTCCCAACAAGTGGCATTCCCACTCCTATTTATGTTGTTCCAGATGATGAAGCTCTTGGCGTTATTCTTCCACCTTCCCAAATTATATCCATAGGAATCAGGATATGACCATGTCTCAACATAGTGTTCATTTGTGTCATAAATGTTCTATCTAAGAAGGATATTCCTCTCTTGTGCTCTGGAGGGACTGCCTAATGATACAATCCCATGTAGTATGCCGCCTCTTATGCAAGCTTCTCTGATCACTCTTGGACTTCATTCATATCTAACTGCAATCTCACTACCCCAAGTAGCATTGTTTCCTATTGAGCAATGTCTTGTTCTACCTTATACATATTTGCAATCATTTTCTAGGACTCTCTCTCGTGCTTCACTTCATGCATCGGGTTCATGAAGTGGGTGATCCTTGCATTGGTGACATTTAGTTGCTCTTGCAACTGGTACACTATGGCATTAGTCTTTGCCATAGTTTCTTTGAATGCTTCCACTTGAGCTCATAACAACACTATCTCATTTTGGATTTGCTCCACCGATGCTCGTTCTATAGCTAGAGATGCCTTAGTAGTCTTTGCTTGTGTTCGTTCTACTACCAACATTGCTTCCACTCATTTTTCTTCCTCACATGCTCCATCTTCTCAAGTTCTCTCGATCAACCATGAAAAGAACTCTATGTCTTTCTCAGCATTATCAACTCACTCTATCTCTACCTCTAATGCTTTCTTTAGCTCCATTTCCATTACCACTATTGCATCATGAACTAGTTGTGGGACAATACTAGGTTGCACTTCTCTAAAAGTATGAAATGAAGACATAACATAACTACTGACCTTCTCTGTAGATAAATCAATCATTCCACCAAGTATTTTCTTTCCACACCAATATGTTGATGCCACTGGCTTTACTACAAGTCCTTGCTCTATAACTGGGGTAGTCCCTTCCATAGGTGTTTGATCTTCTGGATGGCTACCTATAAAGAAGACACACACATTGCTATCTTCTAGTTGTGTCTACCCACCTAAAGATCTAGTCTCCTCTGCTATCTCAGCTTGCCTTGTAATTTACATCTCACTTTTAGATAACATCTATAGTAGGATAGGATCCTCCTCATTTTCTTTTGTTGGATCCTGGGGCAGTACAACTTGACTTTCCTCTACAGCTTCCTATTCACACCGATGCACATTTTGATGAGAGGATGCTCCACTCACTTCTTGGTGGCTACATTTTGCTCTTCTCCTCTACCTCCTCAGCCAATTTCCATCCTCCAGTTCTTGCCTCTACTGACTCAAATTTTTGTTGTGCATGTGAGTCTACCATTGCTATTTTCAAACAAACAATTATTTTCTCAAGCTTCTCTTGTGTTTTTTAATCTCTCAAATACACTATGAGATCAATGAGTATCGCTCACCTATTTATGGCAACAAACTCTCAATACCTTCTACTACACACTATTGATTTCTTAGGAGTAGGAGAGTTGTCCACCATCTTTTTCACAAACAACACGTAATAATGCCACTCTGATTGATTTTCACACATCTCACGACATATAAAAATTGCACAAAAACCAAAATTATCTTGCAGTTTGAGAATACAATGCCTTTTGATAGTTACACGACAATACTAGTTCTTCCAAAAGATGCTTTCCATCTGCACTCCTATGTATCATCCACACATGCTAACACCAAATACACTTTAACAAATACTTCGATTGCAACACCTTTTGTGAGTTTTCATATACTAAGTTAAATCCAATTTGCATGTACAAAAATAAATACTTACACTATTTTTATCACAAATTTTATTCTTCCAAGTGGGGACCACATTCCCATTTATTGTACAAATTATTGTATATTATTGTACAAATTATTGTATATTACAGATGCCAGGATGAAATCATGGGTCTTTTCTTTGTTTTTTGTTTGTAGTGTTTGTTAAATACTGTGGCAATTTTGTAATTTATTGTCAATATTATAGTTAATTTAAATAATTTTCTTTTTGTTTGGTTGGAATGATAAAGTATTCATATTGCCATGGTTGAGCTAGTGGTAATTGTACTATATCATGTTTTTAGTGCTCAATGATGATAATTAAAAGGCATCTCTTCACAAAAAGTGATAATTAGTTGCATTTCATAACTTAGGTTTGCATCGCATTTCATGTTGCCTAGGTTTGCATTTCATTCCTTTAGTTCTTTTTATGCCTCATCCAAAAGTTATTTTCAAAGGTTTGGTATAAAGTTTGAGGTTTACCCTCTATTTCATGACCCCAAGGACATTTGATATTAAAGAAACTATCTTTCTCAATAGCAACATCATTAGTCTACCAATGTGTCCAATTAAAGTCCCTATTCCCTAATTGATCATCAAACCTAGTGGTGAATCCATGCTCAATCAAAACAATCTATTTATTGTCATCATTGGATCCTATCACTAGGGGCACCAAAACAATCTATGTTTGATCTATAAATTCTTGCTCATTAAAGGCACCCATGCCTTCATCTTTTGATCACATACCTCATATGATTGGGGCCACCTAATTCATTGGAATTCTCTCCTATTTCTACCACACTAATCTCTAGACTATTGCATCCATCCCATCTCTTCACATTTGATAAAGCATTGCCTTCTCTCTAGTTTCATTGATGAAACCATTGTTTGAACTAGATTCACCCAAATCGGCCACATCATATTTAATCTCTACTATGTGCAATATCTACACTAGAGCACCTAAATTTTCCTCCATGGGATTATTTACACAAAATTCCAAAAAATTACATCAGTTTTTCATTGCACGTGATTATCCTACATCAGTCTAAGTCAACCACATCTAGCTATCTGGCTAATGGTTCTATCATTAACCTATTATTTGTCCAACTCTATATCTTGAGCTAGGACATGTTAGTTTTCCCACTTTGAATCTTGAGATGGGACTGTTTCATCTATTTGACCTCTTTGATTGATCTTCCATATCACTTGGGGATTACACTACTATGTTATTTCAAGTTTTTGTGTGATCCAGTTCTTCAACGCACCACTCTTATCATGTTCTACAGTCTTTTCATCATCATTTTTCAGAAATACAATTGGATTTTTCCAATTTCATTTCTAAGGGGGCAACATATCAATATCAACCATCATCATCTAAGTTTCTTTTCCAAGTTCTTCAACCATTCAATCCATTCTACTCCAGCCAATCAAACGAGAGCATCCAAGTTTTTTCCAGATCATCAAACATTAGTTTTTTCAACTTGGACCAAAACCAAAATGATTCTAGAGTATTCTTTGAACCAATATGCTATGCATATTAGTTCAAAGAGGGGCATTTGTAGACACCTAAAATTGGGCACATCTTTAAATCATGCCTTTCACCAAATTAACAAGGTTTTAAGGTTAAAATCATACGTATTTTGGAGAATTGAGGATAAATCAATCAAATTTGATTTAAATCAAAAATTCAAATTAATCAAGTATTTGAACTCATTTGAAATTTACACATGAAATTTAATTTTAAAGAAATTAAAATGGGCATTTATCCTCAAAAATCAATTTTATATTCAAATATCTCCAAAATCATATTTTAATCAAAGTGGGATCATGAAAATCATATTTTATTCAAAATGTACCCAAGATAATAATTTAATATTTAAAGTGGGATTCTCCATTATGAATATTTTTATTCAAAGTGAATCTCATGGATATTATTATATTTGTAGTGGGATTCTCCATTATGAATATTTTTATTCAAAGTGGATCTCATGAATATTATTATAAATTAAGTGGGATTCTCCATTATGAAGATTTTTATTCAAAGTGGATTTCATGGATATTATTATAATTGAGTGAGATTCTCCATTATCAATACTTTATTCAAAGTGGGTCTCATGGATATTACTATTTTATTAAAATAATAAATTAATAATTGAGTGGATTCTCCATAATGAATATTTTATTCAAAATGGGTTCATGGATATTATTATTTTATTATTTAACCTTTACCCTTGGTAAAAACCCAAACCTTACCACAAGCTCTTTGAAAAATCTATACATAGAAGACATTTGTAGAGCAAAATCATCAAGTTTTTAGGCACTGGCATTATAGTTCATTGTTGGGAGAAGGATCAAGTTTTTAAGCACTGGCATTATAGTTCATTGTTATCGTTACCATTTTTTGGTTCTTTATTTGTAGAGCAATCTCATATGCTTTGTTATTGTAGTTCATAGTTTCATTTGTATGTTCATGTTAATTTGTATATTCATGCTAGTGTCGCATCATTTCATGTTAGTTATACAATATCCCATTCTAGGATGTCACTAAGATGCATGATCTGAGAGCAAATTAGCCATCGTAGTTAGGGAGAGATGGTATGTTCTTGAGTTGAGAGAGTTGTTTTATTTATATTTGCTACATATTCCTTAGATTAACTCACTCTCATACACTCAAATTAAAGTCTCATGAATACACAATTTTCCATTGTGTACAGGTGTTTTTTTTGAATAATACATGGTGATGGATGCTTTTGGAGGCTAGATTTTTCCCTCAATGAGGGTTTTCCAGGGTATATCTTTTGTCACATTTTTTTGGGTAAGTTGTCTATTCTCTTGCATGTGAATTTTGATTACATATTTATTTTAGATCTATTATGGGTTATGTGGAAATAGTTATATTCTTTGTTGCAAGTTTCCTTACACTTGTGATTGTTGCATTTCATTGTCATGCCCTTATGATCTCTGCATTTTGTTGTCACACCCTTGGTGGAGATCAATGGAGATCTAGAATTTCATTTCTATGCCCTTGTGATCGGTACATTTCATTGCTGTGCCCTTGTGATCTCTACATTTTGTTATTGTGCTCTGGTGATCTTTGTGCCCTTGCTCTATGAATTTTTTTTCATGTTGTGCCCTTGTGATGCGATTTTATTCAAGGGGAGAAGAGGTACATGTTAGAAATAGGGATTATTGGGGGGTGGGGGTGTGAATCAGTAATCTACAAACTTTAGTTGCCAGCTGGATATTATTACTTACTTTAAACCATGCATAACAAAGCAATAAAGTAATGCTAAATAGTAATAGTAACAATGCACAAAGATAACTCATAACACCATATTTTGTTAATTAGGGAAACCCTAGCCAAGGGAAAACACTAGTGAGGATGATACCCACTAGATAATATACTAATATATATGTTCCTTGTTAGAGGATGGACCCTATTAGGAGTCAATGAGAAAATTTAGTATAACCAGTCCCTATTAGGAGACTTTGAATCTCTATTAGGAGATTCCAACCCTGTTAGGAGTTGTATTATAATGTATGCAAGAAGAGCTCACTATCCAAACATGCAATTTCAACTACAAAAAGAGCTTACTGCTCAAACAATTAATCTACTATTATTTAGCTTCCTTCATTGATCTTTGATCTTCAGCTTGATATCAAATCACTAGATAGTTAATACAAAACTTCGCATATATCACTTTCACAAAAGTTTTCTCACTTTGCATAATTACATAATCTGACAAGTTCACACACTTGATACACAATAGGACACTTCTTATCATAAGAAGTCCTTTGCATAAATACCATGCCTTTATAGAAAATACTACTAGGTCAGCTAAGACCACAATTCATTTTTTCCAAGCTAGAGTAAACATCCAGGATGTTGGCCCTCCTTGGACAAGTAATTGCTTTGCAACCAAAACAATTCTTTCCTTCAATCCCACTATCTCGCTTCATTAAAACATGATTAACTCTATTCCATACAATTTGTACAAACTTCTAAGGTTATACATGTCATCACCAACATGCATACTATCTCCATGTAACTTTGCTTGTCATAATATGACATCTACAACATGTTATAAACAAAACAATACACTATTGTAAACAAAATTCTATACTTAGACATTTTTCTAATAACCAAACACTAACTTTATTTTTGAGGTTTCTAGTCAATATGTACATCATGTGTTCCCTATGAGGCCTCACCCAATCTGCTATAGTATAAATGACATAATTGCATTGTTGTACTTTTAATTTGGTATTCTGATATACTTTCAAGACTATAGGGTTATGTTATTATCTGCATTTTGATGATCCACATTTATTTCTATACATTAAGGCCTAAATGATATAATCAATGATTTTGTTCATGAACTAGACCTTTTCTATTGCTTTGATAGAGGCTGAATTACAAAAATGCTTGTGATTCAATATTTATATTCGATATTTGGATTTTTGACATTTCAAGATCTAGTAAGACAATAATTTACTTTATTTAGTGATTTTGACACTTACAGTAGTATTCTGCTTCTACTATATGCACTATGAACCTGATATTGCGAATGGAATGATAGAACACATATGGATGCAAATTTATGACATTATAAAACTAGACTATAAGATGATGATTACAATGATCTAGGATTTAATGAGATATGTACATAAATGATAGTTTGATTTCGAGGGCTTATGATTTAAATGCAGATAAATGTTAACTTGAAAATGATGACTTAGGTATGCAGATAAATGTTAACTCGATTATGATGATTTATGATTTACTGTGGTATGTAGACAGATGTTGATTTGATAGTTGTGATATGCAAATCCTAATAATTTTACATCTTGAATAATTTATTTGAAATGATTAGTAAAGGAAATCTATTTGAATTATGCTAATAAGATTTCATAACATTTGAAATTATATGCATTTATGATATTTATTTATATAACTGCCTTGGACTACTGATGCTCGAGTTGAATGTGCAGGAAGTGGAACCATGGAAATTTTTGGGGGAAACAAGTTCCAAACCTATGTGAACACAATTTAACCAAGGTGAATCTTTGGAAGATTCAAAAGCCTCATTGTGAAAGTGTTTTTTTTCGTAATGTAAATTTGTTTGCATGAGGAAATGTTTAATCATAATTTAGAAGTATTAAGGACATGTCATTGTGAAGTATAATGTATTTTGATGTGTCACTTGACACTTGTATTTGTCTATGTGTTGATGACATGTCACCTAGAATGTTGGTTACAAGGTCACTTGATCTTAGTCCTTTCCTTTTCTCCAATTAATGTTTAAGTACACCCACTTGGGAGAGAGTGTTAGGATGGGTCAACATCATGTTGATTTTCGAATTCAAACTTGGGAGGGATTTTAGGAGGCCTAAATGGGATCTTAGGATGTCTTTTTATTGAAAATAAGCCACCTAAGGGTAGCATAACATGTTAGGGGCCTAAATTCAACCATTTTAGTGATTTGTTAACCTATGGGACCCCTTAAACATTGCCTTCTTAAACCAATTCGAAATTTTGGGTTTCCCCATGAGTGTACCCTCACCCTCCCACTTGGTCAACCTTCTTATTTGGAGGGAACAACAATGTAATAAAAAGGAGGCTAGATGTTCCTACTAAAAAAAGGTTGGTAGAGAGTCTTTTTAGTGGAGGGGTGACACACTAGTGAGTTTCTCACCCACTCTCTAATTTTAAAGACAACTAAGTTTTGGAGGGAGATTAAGGGAGCTTTACTACAACTATCCTCACCCTAGCTTGGATCAAGGTTGGTGACTCAACCATGTTCTTTTATTTCTTCTTTAGTATGGATAAGAAAATCTGCAAGTGTGAAGAGTTATCAATGGAGTATGCATTGCATTGTGAATCTTGTGTTATGAGCTTTGTCATTGTGTTGTGGAGAGGTGGATGTGTCTTGTGTTCATGGAGATTTTTCCTTGGTTTTTCTTGCTTGTTTCTTCATTTATTTGTGGTTGTTTTTTCTTTGAATTTAAGTGTTGATTGTGATTATGGGTGTGAAGGCTTCACTCACCCTTGGGAGGGAAGAGAAGCCTTCGGTGAAGGGCATAAGTTGGGCTTGACATTGTAGTTGAGAAAATTGCCTCATGATGAGGGTTTGTTAATATCATGGAGTATGGGCTCCATTAAGGCCATGAATCTTGTTGTTTTGGGAGGTACAAGGAGGTTTTGGTGAATGAAGAGGAGATGATTTTTTATGATGGCCTTGAGAGGAAAATACAATGGCAATATGTTGTTTATGATGGCCTTGAGAGGCAAAATGCATTGGCATTATATTATTTATGATGTTATAATATCTCCTCTTTGAAGAGCCCACCTTCACCCAACGTTTTATGATTCCAATGGAGAATCATTGTGCTAGCCATGTGAGGGTGTTGTTTATGTTTTGTGTAGTGTTCCATGTAAAGTTTGGTGATGTATGTGCAACCTGTTTGGTTCTTTTTTCCCCTGCTCAGTGGGTGGCCTCCTTGAGGGCTAGGTTGGGAGGTGAGCCTCCATGGTTCACCATTTTTATCTCTCATATGTAGGTTCTTAATGGATGATCTTGGAAACTTGGAGGTCTTGATTTCTTTTTGCATGCATAGGAGAAGGAGACATTATTGTGTTTTGAGTTGAGATAGAAGGCAAACTACACCTTGCTATGTGAATATCAATGTGTTGTAAGAGTAATGTTATTGTCTCATTTCATTTGTCAAATGGAAGGGTTATGAGTATCTCTATATTGTGGAAAGCAATTCCTTTTTGCATATTTGTGATACCTTGTTTCCACCATCTTTGAGTATTGTAGAGTATTATGGAAGAGGAATTCATTGTAATGGTATTATTGTTTCAATGTCTTTAATATGAGTGGATTGATGTGAAGAGTAAGCATCATAGTAGAATATGCATTCTGAGATAATGGAATTTGTATTTGGCTTATAGTCATGTTATGAATGTCAACATAAATCTAAAATACTTGAAGGTTCTTGAGTTGTATGCATAAGTTTCCAAGTTAAAATTGATATCATAGTGATAGGTAGATTTTCCCATTTGTATTATCCTATTATTCAGCTCCATTGTACAATAGATATGCATGAATATTCAAATTATTCCCGTCAAGAGAATGTATTATTAGAGCTTGAGAAAATGGCTTCCAATCTCCTAAATTCATAGATAAGAACAATTAGTTTGTTTTATATAAGAGTTCTGTCATGTTTTCTATATGTGTATTTGTATTGAGATTATTGTCCAAATGAATCTATAAGTTCATTAATTTAGGCTATGATAACATATTTAGTAATCCTTAATATACCATTGCAATAAATATCATGAATGTCTTAAACTATAGAAGTAAAGAAAAACAAAGGGATGACAATAATATGTAAGTTCAAAAAAATAACTTGCTATAGGCACACATTCCACTCTCTGGAATATGTATGGAGGAGGGTAAAAAGAGTGGAAAACACATTACAAATTAATATTTTATTCAAGGGCACACACTTAATATTTCTTTATAAAAATGTAATTGAATGAAAAGATTTGGGCTATAATCCAAGGACTTACCTAGGTCCCTAGACTATGTTTAATCACCTTGGGAGGAGATAAACACTCTATCACTGAGTAAGGTCACGTGTGTAGAAGAGCCACCTTTAAAATTTGAGCATGCTAAGGAAAAACATAAATTCATATTATTTTTAAAACAAGCAAACAAAAAGGTAAAATATTTATATCAACCTAATTACATACTAATCTACCCTTCCTAGGCGCATTCATGCCTTATGAGCACATGTACACTTGCTGCAATATTGGCTTATAACCTCATCATTTCCATAGCCTCCCTATTGCCAACCTGATGCATAGTACAAAGTGCAAGGTGGGCTAAATTAAGTCAATGAAACTACCTAGGCATCCCCACCTTGGGAAGTTAAAAGCACGCCACCTAAGAAGAAGCACCTTTGGATTGGGTGCTGACACACTTTGTTACATAAAACTTATTTTATGTGCAGACATACCCTTTTATACCAAACGTGATTTATATGATACCCTACCTTATTCTGACATGTGACAGAGGCTATGTATGGCACCCCCCCTTGGAAGAAGAGTTGTGGAACTTTATGGGAATGGGAGCTTCATTTTGTTTAAAAAAAAAAAAAATACTCACCTTCCTAGGCACCTTGGATAGCGACTTGGATTTGACACATAAGGCTAGCACCTGATTTGGGAATGAGGAGACTTATGGCATGGTTGGAGTTAGAATTGATGACTTGGGAAAAAGGTAATGCATATGTGGGAAGTGTAGATGTGAGGGTGGTAGGAATATTGGTAAGGGGGAATGTGGGTTTTTTTTAAAAATAAAATAAAATACTAAATAAAGTTATGCGTTCGGGTTAGAACTAGTATGTTGGAGTTGTATTGTTGCATAGTATTGATAGGTTATGGTTAAGTGTTAATATTTTCCTTGGAGGCTTAAATTTATATATAAGGTGGTGAGTTAGTAGAGAATGGGATTCTGTTGATTGTTGAGAGGGATTGTGAGTAGTGCTTCCTTTTGTAAATAAATATAAATAAATATAGTAAAATGAAGTCATGTGTTAGTAGAGTAAGATAGGATGAATGCTAGGGATAAAAGATTTATGATTGTGTGATAGTTTAATCTATTAATTAAATACACATTATTAGTAAATAAAATAATTTTAAGATAAAAAATAATGATAAATAATTAAAATAAAATAAACAAAGGAGAAGCGCTGGCTGCCGGCTGGGCTAGGGCTCTTTCCCTAGCCTGTAATTGCTGTTTGATCTTTACTAATTTTTTTTCTTGTTCTATTTGGATATCCGACTACTGGACATAGTTTACGTGGGTGTTTTTGGAAATCTTCTGCAACCAATTTCGGATTGGGGTTTTTCTTGTTTGCATGGCAGGGCCTAGGATTTCTTCTACATTGGTGAGAATAGATGGTTCTTCTCCAATTGTGCATGTAATGAGATCTGAATCATTTTATTCAGGAGAGAACTTCAAGTTGAAAAAATTTAATGGTTGTTTTCTGTGTAGCCATGATCGCCCTATTCTGGTTATTCCTTCAGCAGCTGTAATGGAGGACATTGAATATTGGACCAAGCATGCTTTGATATGCAAATTTCTTGGAATCTAGATTTCCCTATCTGCTCTTGAGGCATGGATCCGCCACTCGTGGCAGGTGGAAGCAATATGGAGATTATGTTGGTAGGGAGTAGTTTTTTTTATATTCTCTTGCATGCCTGATCGTGATCATGTTTTTGAAGGAGGCCCTTATTTCTACAACCATGTGGGGTTATTTGTTAAACCCTGGCATTCAAGATTTAATTCTACTAAAGATCTCCCTTCAATAGTGCCAGTTTGGGTTCACTTGCCTTGCCTTCCCCTAGAATTTAGGCGTGCAGACATCCTCCAAAAAATTGCTGCTTTGTTGGGAAAGCTGACTACGATTTCACATCAATCCCTTGATAAAAAGGTTATTTCTTATGCTAGAATTTGTGTTGAAATTAATTTGAATAAACCATTACTAGATTCTTTGGAAATTTGTCTTGTGGCTTCTTCCTGGGTGCAACAGTTAGATTATGAATCCCTCCCTTTTCGCTATCAAATTTGTCATGAGTATGGTCATTTACAGTGTCAATGTCCCCGTAACTTGACTTCCAAAGGAGTGGATGGTTCTACAGTTGGTAATGCTGGTGGTTTGGTAGATACTACAGGGAAAGAACAATCTTAGATGGCTAATACTACCAAGGGGATGAATCCACAAGATGCTAGAGGTAAGGGTAAGGCTCAAATGCAGGACAAGGATGGATTTACCTCTACTTGCCCATGAGCTAAGGGGCATGTTCAGAAGAGGCCTTTGAAAGAAAGATTATTTGATTCAGGATTTAATCACTTTGAGGTGCTGGATAGTATGGTTCTAGAGGAGGGTATTCCTCTTCCTATCTCTTTTGATCCAATTTTCCTAGATGAGGGATTTGTTCCTAATGACGCTTGTGGGGCATCCCAAGTTGTGGTATATCAAAACTATGAGGTCCCTATAGCTCTTATGTTAGAGGCTCTAGCAACACCTCTGATGTTGGAGGATAATGATGTTGTTCTCGCTAACTTAGTTAAGGATGTGCTACCATTAGGTAAGGGCAAGGGATCTCCTCTCCCCTTGGGGTTGATACCTAGACCCTTTAAGTGGGTTTCTTTTACTCCCCCTCTAAGAAGTGGGAACAAAACATACCAAGAGAAGATTAAAATCATAGGTGATATATTGATTGAGTTGAGGTCAGTGAAACCTTTGGATGCTCATTTTCCCAATTCTACCCAATGATGATTATTCTCTCATGGAACGTTAGGGGGTTGAATAGCATCCCTAGACAAAAGGCTATTCAAAACTTGGTGGTTGACCATAGTCCCAATGTTTTTTGTATCCAAGAGACTAAGCTCTCTGTGGAGTCTATGGTCCAACATGCCTCTAGTATTTGGTCTCATGGACAATGCCAGTGTGTTGGGGCAATAGGCAGTGTTGGTGGTTTAGCTATATTTTAGAATCCACAAAAAATTTCTCCCCTTGGCTGGGTGTGTTCTCGCTCAGCTCTCTCTATGGTAGCTTTTGCTTTAGTCTTAAGAGAGGTAATCATGGTTACTAATGTGCATGCACCTATTGATCTTGTGGGAAAAAAGCAACTTTGGAGCCATATTCAATATGTTAGAAATTGTCACCCTTATCATCCTTGGGTGTTAGCAGGGGACTTCAATTTAGTTTTAAGTCTGGAGGAGAAGCAAGGTGGTTTGGATAGACTGGGGCCTTCTTCTACTCTTCTTCATAAAAACATATCTCTTTTGCATCTCTCTGATGTTAAGCCTTCTAATGGTCTCTATACTTGGAATAATCGAAGGACTGGAGTTGATGCTATCTCAGAATGTCTGGACAGATTTCTTGTTTCTTGCTTCTGGGTTAGTGGCACCCTTACTCTCTCTTTAAAAATCCTTGATTAGAGGGGTTCTAATCATTGGCTAATAAAATTTTTTGCTATTGGGGCTTGTGTTCCAAAGCATCCTCCTTTTAAGTTCCAATTGATGTGGCTTTGTGACTCCTCTCTTCATGATTTTGTTTTATGTTGGTGGAAAGATGGTACTCCTGCATATGGTATTGCAATGTTCTTATTTTCTAAAAGGCTTCAATATGTTAAAGGAAGCTTAGGATATGGAATAGACAATGTTTTGGGAACCTTCACTCTTTGAAGAGGCTTTCTCAAGAAGATCTTGATGTCATCACAAGGGAGATTAGAGATCAAGGTTTCTTAGAGGATCTTGGAAGGGCTAAATCCCTTGCTTCTAGAGCTCTAGAAGAATGGGAACTTTGCGAGGAAATTTTTTGGAAGCAAAAGGCTAGACTTGATTGGCTCCAGGAAGGTGATCGAAACATTGCCTTTTTCCATAAAACAGTGTAATCTCACCGAAATCAAAGCAATATCTCTTCTTTGGTTAATTCTCAAGGTGTCCAACTGAATTCCTTGCCAGATTTGTTCCAGGAGGCTACTCGGTACTTTTCTACCCTCTTCTCTGAGGACTCTCCTCCTACTGATAATGAAGAAAATATTATTTTGTCTTGTTTTCCTTCCCTTATCACTCAAGAAATGAATGATTATCTCATGCATCCAATATCTTTGGAAGAGCTGGAGGAGGTGGTCTTTGGCATGCCTAAGGGAAAGGTCTCCTAGTCCTGATGGCTTTCCAGTTGAGTGCTTTCAAGAATTTTGGGACATCATTAATCATGATTTGTTGGAGGTGGTTAAGGAATACTATTCTAGCAAGTAGATGCTTCGGGCTTTGAATTTTACATTCTTGACTCTTATTCCTAAGAGAGAGGGTGCTAATCAATTGGAGTTTTTTTGACCAATTGCCTTATGTAATGTGGTTTGTAAAGTTATTACTAAGTTCATTATTGAGAGAATTAAAAAGTGGCTTCCCATTATTATCTCAGAAGAATAAGGTGGTTTTGTTGCTGGAAGATAAATTTTGGATGGGGTGGTTATTGTTACTGAGGCTATTCACTCTATGGCTACTTCAAGGGAGAGAGCAATGTTTGTAAAGTTGGATATGGCTAAGGCCTATGATAGAGTTAAATGGAGTTTCCTAAGGAGTATTATTCTTTCTTTTGGATTTAGCTCTGACTAGGTGAGTTGGACTATGAGTTGTGTTACTTCTGCCTCTTTTTCTATTCCTATTAATGGTCAACCTTCTCAGCTATTTGGTGCCTCTAGAGGCCTCCACCAAGGTGACCCTCTCTCCCCATATCTATTCATCATCATGGCTAAAGGGTTGGGTAGATTCATTAAGTATCAGGTGTCCTAGAATTCTATTCATGGGTGGCGGTGGGGTAATGGCTTACCTTCTCTTTCCCATCTTCAATTTGTTGATGACTTTGCTCTTGCGGGTCTTGCTAGGATCAAGGAAGCTGAAGCCTTTTGACATGCTTTGGAAATTTATTTGGCAGCTTCAGGCCAAAAATTTAATGAGTACAAATCTTCCATTGACTTTTTTAACACTCCTGATTCTATTCAGCACAGGATTCTTGGTATCCTATAGTTTTAGATTGGGTCACTTCCTTTGACTTATCTTGGCATTCCTATTGCTGTTTCTAGGAAACCATGTCTCTTTTGGAAAAAAATGATTACCAAGCTTTAGGATAAGGTTAATCATTGGACTCATAGATGGCTTTCTACTCCTGCCTAGGTTACTCTTCTTCAATCTATTATCCAAGCTCTTCCTACTTATAGAAGCATGGTTCAGGCTACTCCTATTTACTTTCTCAAGGAGTTTGATGCTCTTTCTCTGTAATTCCTTTGGAGTGGTAATTTTTGTAGTACTAAATGGAGCTTGATTAGTTGGGCAACTGTTTGTAGGCCTAAAAAGGAGGGTGGTCTTGGTCTTTGATCAGCTCTCTTGAGTAGTCAAGCATTGGCTGCTAAACTTTATTGGTGATGGTTCTCTAGACAACATCAACTTTGGGCTCATATTATCACTCATAAATATTTTTATGGTGCTATTCCTTGCTCTATTTTTGCACTTCCTCTTGAAGGTCATGGCTCAATGGTTTGGCATACTTTGAAGATAGGCATAGTGTTAGTCAAGAGGGGTCTTTTCTAGATATGTAACGGAAGTTATGAGTTTTTTTTGGTCTGATGCTTGGGATGGATTCCCTTCCATTTTATACATGTACCCTCATCTTCAGTCTCTTTGTGACTCTTTTCATGCTAATAGATGGGATAAAATGGCTCATTACAAGAATCCTTATCAATTGGGACCTATTGTTGGTTACATATGGAAGCATTCTTCCACTTGGCCTCTTGGAGGCATAGACATGGATCATCAGGAACTTTCTCAGATTCTAGCCTCTAGAGAGTGTTCCTCTTTTCTAGGTCTAGATGTTTCGGCTTGGGGAAGTTCCTTGTCTAGTAAATATCATGTCTCTTCTTGGTATCATGAGATAACTAGATAATTATTTGGGGATGTTGAGGTCCCTTGGTGGAAGCAAGTTTGGAATAAAGTTTCTTGGTCCAAGTGCAATTTTTTTATGTGGCTAGTGGCTCACAACCACTATCTTACATGGCATAATCTTTGTAAACGTGGATTTTAGGGCCCCTCTTATTGTGTTTTGTGTGGTAATGGGGAGGAGTTTGTCTCCCATATGTTCTTCCATTGCTCCTATTCTATTTAGCTATGGTACCTTTGGTGGAGTGCTTGGGGTTGCTCTTGTAGGCATGCTTCCTCTTTGCCTTTTGAGTTCTAGGCCCGCTTGGGCAGTGCTCCTTCCAACTCTTCTTCTCTCCATGTTGCTTGGATTGCTGGTCCATCATTCATGCTTTGGCATATCTGGTTGGAGAGGAATCATTGAATATTCCAAGGTGTTTGGCTTGGTGTTTTGCATCTTTGGTGGAAGATCTCACATTCTCGTCAGGAAACTATTCAAGTGAAGTGTGAGCTAGATGGGGGTATGGATCCTATTGATCTTGCTATATGCAATCACCTTAATTTTCATCTTTAGGATGGGGCTGTAGCTCAAAGGTTTCCTTCTATGTCTAGGTAGCTTCAACATCAGAGGAAAGGTCGGGTAAATCAGGATGGGCATTGGACTCCTCCTCCCTATGGAGTTCTAAAAATTAACACTGATGGTTCTTCCTGAGGGAATCCAAACCCTGCTAGTATTGGGGGAGTGGTTCATTGTAGTTCTGGTGATGTTAAATTCTTTTTCTCAGTTCATAAGGGTGATTACACTAACAATCTCATGGAAAATCAGGCTATTTTATATGTTGTGGAACAATGTTTCTTGTGGGGATGGAGTAAGATTATCTATGAGTCTGATTCCCAAGTGGTGGTGAACATGCTTTCCTTGCAGGATCTTGAGGATGTTAGTTGGTAGCTAGCCACTATTGTTAATCAAATTATTCTCTTCTCTACCTCTTTTTAGTTCATTAGGTTCGATTATATTCCTCATGAATGGAACAAAGCTGCTGATTGTTTAGCCAAATGGGCTTCTAATCATGATCCGAGTTGGAATATTATGGATAGGGGGAAACTTTCCTTTGAGATGGTGTAAGAATTTGATGATCTTGTTGCTTAGGATCGAGCTCCTTGTTGAGCTCTCCTTGTTGTATTCTTTTCTGTCTTAATAAAATTTTACCCCTTTTTTTCAAAAAAATAAAAAAATAAACAAAGAGCAAAATGTATGACAATTTCATTGAGATGGATATCCTAATTAATAAACTGCACAATATCCAAGGTACATACACAAATATTATATAAACGGAGTTGAACAATATATAGGTATAGGTGGGGTGACTGGTAAGACAAATTTTAGTGGAGATGCATTAGATTATGAAATAAATTAAAATTGTAGTAGATTATAATTTAAAAAAAAAAATTGATGTTAAATTTACTAGTAAATTAATATTGTAGTTAGATAATAAAACTTGTGATAAAATTTAGTAGTAATGTATAAATTTTGTATAAATAATTTAACAATTTATATTTGCTAATTAAATATATATACATCATTTCAAGATAAGTAATCCCTTCACAAACTATGACTCATAAATGTAACACACTATAAGTAACGTGTAATAGGATCTATAGGTAAGATAAAATATGAAATTGGAAGTGATCTGTTAGTTAGGGCACATAAGGAAAAATAATAATAATAATAATAATAAATAATAAAGAAAATTATCAATTGATAGATGTATCAATTTTGTTGACACCTAATTAGCAAACTGATGTAATATGTAAGTAAAAATAAACAAGAATAAATAAATTTTTAAAAAAATAAAGTAAAAATTGGTTGTGTTTTGCCTTATTAAATTTAGGGTATGACATTGCCATTAATGACAACATTACATATCACAATTAGCCAATTGTCAACAATACCTATGTAAATGTTCTTTTCTTTTCCTTCTAAATGTGCATCTCTTTATTTTCCCCTAGTAGGTGATTAGAGAAGCTTCTCTTTATGTAGATGTATGTGTATATATACATACATACATATGTGTGTGTCTATGTATATATGTATATATATATATACACATATACAAAGATCTCTCTTTTTATATACATACATACATACATACATAGATACACACGTGTGTATGTATTTATATACACATATATATAGATAAATATGTATATATATGTGTATATACATACATACATACATATACAGAGATCACAAGGGCATGCCAATGGGATGCAAATATCACAAGGGCATGACAATGAAATGTAGTGATCACAAGGGCACAACAACAAAATCTTAGATCTCCACTGATCTCCACAATCCACAAGATCTCTTTATATATACATACATACATACATAGACACACACATGTGTGTATGCATGTATATATACACACATATATAAATATACATATACATATGTATACATATGTATATACATACATACATATACACATACATGCATACATACATACATACATACATATATACATACATACATACATAGACACACACACACACACACGTGTATATATATGTATATATACATAAAGAGAATCTTCTCTAATCACCTATTGAGAGAAATATAAAGAGATGTTGAAGGTGATTAGATTTCTTACAAATTTGACTATGAATGTCTTTTCTATTTTTAGAACATAATTATTAGTAGTCTCTGCTCTTTATATTTGAAGTTACTGAACACAAAAGGGCAAGGCATTTATTGATTTCAATACCTATGTTCATTGTTTAGTTGGGTGTAAGTATTATTTCAAAAGACACAAAGCCAAAATCATGTTACAAGAGGACATGTCTCATGTCCACTCATGATATGACTATTGATATAAATAATTATTAACCTTATACTAACTAGTTTAGTTAATGCTTAACCAAATATGATTTATATTAAGTCATTGATCTATATAAACATAAATGGATCATTTGCTTGATACTATTATGACTTAATGTGAATGCATATGATCATTACCTAGATGATATTATGCATGAGATCTTTGCTCAATCATCAAAAGATAATATAATTTGTAAGTACATATTTCTACATACTTAGTTTAGTATGAATAGTTTTGAATCAATGCAAGATAATTGCTTGTGTGAATTCAAGGCATGAATTATTAATTTAATTTAGCACAAGTACTATGCAAGTGTGTATGTATGCATGTAAATCAGTTCACATAGTGAATTGATATACATACATACATGCACATATGCATACAATCATCATAAATAGTTATCCTTGAATCTGACCAAAGCTATTATATGCCATAAGAGATACATGTTTAGAATGAAAAAAAAGAACATTTACATAGGTACCTCTTCTCCCCTTGAATAAAATCATAGAGCAAGGGCATGGAGTTCACAAGAGAACAACATGACAATGAAATGTTGCGATCACAAGGGAACAACAACAGAATCCTAAATCTCCACTGATCTCCACCAATGTTTAGAGCTCTCCACCCTCTTTCATGCACAACTCTCAACAATAGATCAAAACAAATGGGGAATGATTAATGTCATGTTTTTTTGTTTGTTTGCTTGTTTATAAATGACAATCCACAATCCACAAGATCTCTCTCTCTCTCTATATACATACATACATACATAGAGACACAAATATATGTGTATGTGTGCATACATATACATATACATATAGATACATACAGACAACCATACATACATACCTACATACATACATAGATACATAGATACATGAAAATAACAATGCACATTCTAAGAGTTTACAATTGTTCAACAAAATTAATGTTTTACAAGAAAATTTACCTAAAGAATAGTTAGGTTAGAAGCAAGAACATGGTGTTGAAACAATACAAAAAGTGCTTAACATGAGAGGTCTGTAAGTGAGGGTGTTGACCAATCTTGAAAAGTTGAATGTTGAAATGAAAGCTATCAATGATCAAACACCTATGCTAGAGTTACAATATAATGTGAAGTTGATTTTAGATACGGTAGAGAAATATTTTCAAAATTATGATAATCAAAATTTAGGGCATGAGTGAGAAAGAGGAGTGGATTTAGAAAGAGAAGGAGAAGGAGTAGCTTTAGAAAGAGATTGCATGACAGAAACAACAAGTAGACAACATAGAGGATATTATGGGAGCTAGTAGATAGAATCCAAGAAAGTGTTGTAGTAGGTACTATGACATTGGAATCAATTTCAAGTGTCTTTGATAATTTGTAGTCCAAATATTGAGAGGACTACAAGTTGTGCAATTTGTCATGTATTGCATCTACATTTTCTTATAAGAGTGTTTCAAGTATTGACACAATCTTCCTGCGATAATCCCAAGTATCAATTGCTTATAAGAGTGTTTCAAGGTTGGGTATGAATTCAACATCCTTTGCATGGTTTAGAGTTAATATCATTGTGGTAGAGGCTTCCACAAGGGAATGAGCCTCGTGATTATGGCATTTACACATAAGAAAAAATTTCTTCTTCAACTTCTTACACTTACTCTTCATTGAAGTTATTCTTCCAATAGTGAGAATAGATGCTATAAATTCTTTGGAGCCAAGGTATCTTGAACCTATGTTACATTTTCTAGAGACATGGGATAAGTTAATATTGGCCTCAATACTTCCTAACATTCTAGATCATATAGTGATGCCCAAATTAACAACAATAGTAGATACTTGGGATCCTCACAGGGAGAGTGTGCCAATACATATATGGTTACATCCTTGGTTTACATTGTTGGGCCATTTTATGGAGCCTTTACATCTAACCATTCATTATAAATTAGGGAATGTGCTTCATGCTTGGCATGTGAGTGATGCATCTAGATATTTAATTTATCACCTTGGAAAATTGTATTAGATCCTGTTAACTAGGAACAATTGATTGTTCATTTTATTGTACCTAATCTGGTGATAGTTCTATAAGATTTTGTAATCAAATTATCTAATTAGCAACTCGACCCATTTAATTGGGTTATGGCTAGTTTGTTTCTAAAAATATCTTCTATGATATGTTTTTGTAAAATTTCTTGTGAACTCTATCCATTTTTCCTAGTCTATATTATTTTTGTTCAAGATCTTGAGGTAAGTCACTTAGCATGGGTTGAGTAAGTTTTATTGTTTTATTATTTTGATTCTAGAACATGTATGTAGTTGGATCAATTATTTGTTGTGTTAAGATGTAATAAGAACTTTAAAAAAGATCTCCAAGATATACACATTTAGAAGGAAATATAAAGAGATACATGTTTAAAAGGAAAAGAAAAGAACATTTACATAGCCCTTGAAGAAAATCCCAGAGAAAGGGCACATAGATCACAAGGGCACAGCATGAAAATGAAATCATAGAGCAAGGGCTAAGATGTAATAAGCACCTTAAAAAAGATCTCTAAGACATACATGTTTAAAAGGAAATATAAAGAGATACATGTTTAGAAGAAAAAGAAAAGAAAATTTATATAACCCTTGAAGAAAATCGTAGAGCAATTGCACGACATGACAACAAAATTGTATAGAAAGGGAAAAACATGACAATAAAATTGCAGAGAAAGGGCACAAAGATCAAAAGGGTACGCCACAATAATAAAATCATAAAGCAAGGGCATGACAAAAAAATTGTAGAGCAAGGGCATGGCAACAAAATGCAGAGATCACAAGGGCATGACAATGAAATCATAGAGCAAGGGCATGACAAAAAAAAATAGAGATCACAAGGGCACCCCAATGTTTAGAGCTCTCCACCCTCATTCAGAGATCTCCACCCTCTTTCATGTGCAACTCTCTACAATCAAAACAAATGGGTAATGATTTATGTTGTTTTTTATTTATTTATTTTTATGCTCATACAAGCATCACAATTATGATGCCAACATCAGTATTGTGATAATGTTGAGGACAATTGCAAAAAAACATGAAAATCACCATTAATTACATTATGGTTGCAATTTGACCCCAAATGTTGTAGTGTAATTAAACTTATGAATGTAATCTAAGATTTAGGAACACAATCTAAGATTTAGGAGATAGAAAAGATCACAAGGAACAAATTCTTTTAACAAAGTTTTGCCAAAAAAGATCTAAAAAATCCCATAGTTTGATGCATGGAGGGTAGTGCTCTTAGGGGAGTACAACTCCTCAAGAATACTTCAATGACTAGGTGAGACACCAATATTTAAAGATGTATATCCTATATTGGTGCAAGTGTTCAATATTGTTGCTAAAATTGTGAGTTAGCATCATAGTATTTTCTACCATTGTAGACCAATTTTGATGGTAGAGTCTTGACGAATGAGAAATCCCAAGGTATAATTTTCTTCCCAAGATGTACCGAGCAACATAGAACTACCTAGGAATGGAAATTAGATCCTAAGATGTTAGAAATGATAGATATAGATATCTTAGGCTCCTAATCATAAGAAACTTGTCAGATCTTATTGTTTTTACTTGCATTATTAATACAATAAAATAATTGAGACTATTGGTGGTTTTTTTTATGATTATTTAATTATGCATGAATGTGTTTAAATCTATATGTTATTTCCAAATAGAATTTAAATCAAAATGATTTCTTTTCTCCTTGAGGAGTAGATCTACACCCGCCCTCCCCACACACACAATCTATATATGTAATAATATAATAATTTATATAAACACATACACATACATACATATGTATATGTATATATAAAATCCCCATACTAATATCTAATCCTTAGGGATAGTTTGTAATTTTCCCCTTGGAGATGATATTTTGGGGCTCGAGTTGACTCATGATCAACATGGACTGATCTGCCATACCACCTCCCTCTATACTCCTCCCTCTATCTGTTGTACTAGCTCCCTACATCCACCATACTATCTCCATCCATAATCCCTCCCTCCATTGTACACCAAAATTTTGGTATACCATCCTCCCACTTAGATTGGAACATTACAATGGTATCAGAGCTGGTGATCTTACCAGCATGTTAGTGACATTGGATTCCACCAAGATCTTAATAAGTAGGGAAGATGGACAAATGAAGCACTAAGATGATGCAAATTCTAAGGGAGCTAAGAAGAGGACAACAAAAATTTAGTGAAACTTTGTTGAACAAACAACAATAGCTCAGTGAGATGTTGGCAAAGGGGCAAGAGAAAATTGGCTAAACCCTTCAAATTTTGGCAGAAGGAAGGACAAATAGAGGACACAATGGGCATGGTGATAATTCTATCAATGAAAGGCTTCACAGAGAGTGCTCCTGCACATGACCAATGATGCCAACATTTATACAATGACTAGAACATAGTGAGGAACAAGAGCCTACCTTCCTTGAGATACAAGATTAGTTCTGGAAAGACTAGTTTGATGCTAGATTTGGAGTGGAATTATCATTTAAAGATTATGTGGATTTATGGATGATGTATTCTAAGAGGCAATGGAATTACAACGATAATATTAAATGAAAGATTGGAAAGATAAACCTATCATGCTTTGATGGATATGAGCATACATCAATACAAGCATGGGTTCAGAAGGCAAATACATATGCCTAGCTCAAACCCATGCCCGAAGAAGAGGCAATCAAGTTTATGCCACATCACTTGGAGGGAATCACTCATGAATGATGTCACTATAGGATGGTCACCCTTGGTCATGATCAAGTTACTTCATATGTTGACTTCACAAAGAGACTTATTAACCACTTTGATGGAAAGGATCTAGAGCTCAACTTCAATGAGTTGGCACAACTAAAGAAAATTGGATCATTGGAGAGCTATATCACAAAATTTCAAAGACTATTAGTACTAGTGATAGACATTCATATAGAAGACTTATTTTCTTATTCATGGATAGATTGACCAAGCCCTTAAAGGGTTGGGTGAAGGGTTTTAACCCCAACACACTTGTAGAAGTAGTCAAGAAGACACAAGAGATGAAAACATCCACTTCTTCTTCCAAAAGTTACTCACACATCAAGCCACCCCTCGCTCTAAAGGAGAAAGACAACAAGCTCCCTCCAAAGAAGCAATCAATGGATGAAGACAAGAGACAAGGTTTGAGGAGGAAGCTTGATATTAATTGTAAGGAGTCATGGAAACCAAGACACTGATGCTTAGGCAAGGGGAAGGTCCATTACATTGAGGTGGTGTCAGACAATGATGAGGATGAGGAACCAAAAAGTAAATAAGATGTTCAAGAAGCTTCTAAAAAGGTTAACATATTTTGTGCAATGAGGATTCCTATGCTATTATGTCAAGGATATACCATTTATCTTGCTAGCACTCTAAGGTGTATTATTTTTTGGGTACGAGGAATCTCCAAGGAAAAGGGGTCATGCTCATTTTGGATAGTGGGGTTACACTCAATTTTATTAATTCATCACTTGTAAAATGAAGAGGTTTGGCTATGGAGGCACATGTACAATTCCAAGTCAAGGTCGCAGAAGGAAACCTCCTATCATGTACCTGTCTAGTCCCACAACTTAGCATTACTATGGGGAACCATTCAATGGAAAAATACTTCTTTTTACTAGATCTAGATGATGTATGGAAGTCATTCTCGACATTTAGTGGATAAAAACTTTGGATGAGTACACACAAAGCTTCAAAAGAATGGAGTTTTCATTTGTATTTGGTGGGAAGATGGTAGTCCTAAGGGGAATGTCAAATGGAGGGTTGAAGGAAATCTTGGCACAATGGATGGAAGGTATTTTTTGACATGATGACATTGTGTGGGCAACACATTGTTTCATCTTAGAAGGACCAATGAAGGGGCAACAAACTAACTACTAGGGTGATAAGCTTTACATAGTATTGGAAAAACATAGTATGGTCTTCGTCAATATCTCTCTTGATGTTCCTCCACATAAAGGTTTTTATCACACCATTGAGTTGGAGGAAGGAGCCAAACTAGTCATCACTACACCCTACCACCATCCTAAAAGGTTTAAGGATGAGATAGAAAAAAATGATCCAAGAACTCCTAGAGAAAAGATGGATCAAGCCCAGTTCCATTCCTTTTGAAACATTAGTAATTTTGGTTAAAAAGAAGGATGGAACCCTTCTGATGTGTGTGAAATACCATGCAGTAAACAAGAAAACCATAAAAAATAGGTACCCCATTCCCAGGATTGATGAATTATTGGATGAGTTACATGATGCAATCTATTTTTCCAAAAAAGAACTTTGTTCTAGTTACCATCAGATTCACATGAGGGAAGAAGATGTGGAGAAGGCTGCCTTCCATTTACATTATAACCATTATGAGTCCTTGGTCATCCCATTTGGTTTTACTAATGCTCCAACAACTTTCCAACCATGCATGAACCAAATCTTCAACAAACAACTACCAAAGTTCCTATTGGTGTTTTTTGATGACATAATTATTTATGGTAAGACATGGGAGGAACATTTGAGGCATTTGGATGAAATGCTTAGGATCATGGAGTCATAGTCACTATTTTCTAAGAGACCCAAATGTGAATTTGGAATGACAAAGATATTGTATTTGGGGCATATAATTAGTGCTTGAGGTGTTCAACTACACCATGAAAAGATTTAATCCATCTTGGATTGGCTGCCACTCAAGATTCTCTCCAATCTTCATGGATTGATTGGATTGTGCAATTATTAAAGAAGGTTTGTAAAGGGTTCTCATAACTTAGTGTGCCATTGATAATTCTAACAAAAAAAGGATCTTTCCATTGTAATGAGAAGGTATTAGGGAAATGTTGTGCAAGATCATCACTCATTTCATTTGAGAGTCAGAAGCTATCAAGAGAAAAGCAACTGTACTCATCTATGACAAAGAGATGTTCATCATCATACACACACTTACAAACTTTTGATAGTATCTCGTTGGAGAATTTTTTTTCATACACAAAATCATAATAGCTTGAGATATTTCTTGAAGTAGAAAGATTTTAATGAATGAAAATAGAATTGGGTGAGAAAAATCCAAGCATTTGAACTTGACATTGAGTATGTGAAGGGAAAAAATAATGTTGTGGTTGATGCTCTATCAAGAAGGCCTACCATATGTTTTTTTACCCATATTTCAGTAGAGTGGAAGGAACACATATTGGTTGAATAATAAAAGGACACATTGTCACCAAGTATGAGCTACCATTCACAGTCAGATGTAAAAACAAAGATTGTGAACAAATGGTTGGAGGGCTGTTTGAGGAACTAGGTTGCATGGGTTTGTTGGCTACATTTGGGTGAGCATTGATATAGCATGAGCTATCACATGTTGATAAACACAACACCCTTCAAGGTATTATATGGATATGAACCTTCATCATTCATGGATCTTGCATTAGGCAATTTTCATGCATTGAGGGCTAAATACTGGCTAAAAGAGAGTTTAGATATCATGAAATCTCTCAAGGAAAATTATAGAGGGCTGAAAACCAACATAAGGTGTATGCTTATTGCCATTGGGTAGAAAGAAGTTTTGAGGTTGTTGACCTAGTATACCTTTAGCTTTAACCATATAGACAATAATCCTTGAAGTCATTTGGTAAGGAGAAGTTCAAAATCCATTTATATAGACCATACAAATTGGTTTTGAGGGTAGGTGAAGTTGCAACTCCCTGACGGGATCCGAATCCACAATGTTTCTCACATGTCATGTTTGAAGAATGCTATTGGAAAACACATAAATAATTCAAAGGAATTGCCTCCAATTTACAAAGAGGGGAAATTAATTCTAGAGCCAAAAAAGATCATAGATGTTTGGGAAAAGAATCTTAGACCCCACATCATTAAGGAGTTTCTTGTGTGATGGAAGGATCTTCCAGTTGAGGTTGCCACCTGGGAAGATGACAAAATTTTGAAGCATCCAAGTTTGTAATTACTTGAGAGAAATAAATTTTTAGGGTGAGGAGGATTGTGATGTCCCAAATATTAATAAATAATAATTTTTGATTATGTGGCCAATGATCAATATTTTTATTCTCGGCTCCCCTCTCTATTTTATTTTTTTTGTAACTTGTTGGCCTGTTGATGTTGTTGTAATCCTTTGAGAAGCTTCCTTGAAGCCCTTTATAAGGCCATCTTGTCAATTTTTTTAGGATGTGATTTGGATTTTTTTTGTAATTGCAAATTCTTGTTGGAGTTTTGGATTTTTTTACTATTTCAAAAGTGGAAGATCTTCCCTACTTGGCTTTTTGGTTTTAGTGGTATTCAACCCTCACCCAATTCTATAACCTACAATACTTTACTCAGATCTAGCAAAGAAGAGTATCATCTTTATATATAAATATTAATTGGAGCTTATCTGTATTCAATATCAATTCATGCTTCACATTTATTTGATGAATTTTGTGTTCTAATATTACTTGCATATAAGTTTGTACTCTCTTTTGAATCTACTCCTCCTTCTATCCATCACAATACCTCCCTTCGTACTCCTCCCTCCATCCATTGTACGACCTCCCTCCATACTTCTCCCTCCAACTATCATACTATTGAAAATTGGATATATGTAGATATGTAAATATTGTCATTAATGGCAACACGTGATGTACATGCTTAATGTAAACCTCAAAAATAAAGATACTTATCTTTTTGGTACACAAAAAATTGTCAAGTATGAAAGTGGTTTACAATAGTGTATTGATTTATGTATAACTTGTTTATTCAATGTTATTCTTGAGAGAGAAGATATATGGAGACCTTATACATGTTGAAGATGATGTGTATAACCTAGGAAATCAGTACAAACAATATGGAAAATAAACATTTTAAAATGTACAAAACATCAGAATGAAAGGTAAAGGAGTAGTTTTGTTTACAAAATAATTACTTGACCAATTAGGGACAAGATTCTAGATGTTTACTCTAAGTTGAGAAAGTTTATTTTGGTCTTAGCTGACCTAGTAAAAGTTTGTGAAAAGGAATGGTATTTATGTAAAGGCATCTTGCGAGATTATTTGGAAGTGACATACGAAAGTTGTGAATGGAAAATTTTGTATCATATGCAGAAGAAATTTTTTGATAACTTCAGTTTGTGATCCAAAATCAAGTTGAGGTTAGAGATCATCTAAAAGAAGGTACAACATCTACTTCTGTATTTTAGGAGCTTTAATTACTTGTTTTGGAAGTGAGCTCTTCTTGTAATTGAAAGTGCATGTTTGGGCAGTGAGCTCTTCTTGCATATATTGTACCACAACTCCTAATAGGGTTGGAATCTCCTGATAGGGATTCAAAGTCTCCTAACAAGGACTGATATGTACTAAATGAGTTTATAGACTCCTAATAGGATCCATCCTCTATTAGAAATAGATAACACTGAGAGGTGGGGTGAATCAATATTTTCAATCTTTTTGCCCACAACTGGATATTATTAACTACTTTAATACATGCATAAGGAAGTAAACCAATAATGCTGAATAGTATAAAAAACCATGCACAAAGAGTGCTCATAAGACCATATTTTGTTAACTAGGGAAATCTTGGCCAAGGGAAAACCACGGTGGGGATGAAACCCATAAGATGATTCACTATATATAAGAATCCAGTTAAGGATATTGACCCTGTTAGAAGTCTATGAAGAATGTATATTGTCTCAAGTCTTTGTTAGAGACTAGGCCTTGTTAGAAGCCTCAACCCTATTAGGAGTTGCTTCAACCTTGTTAGGAGTTGGTGGATCACATACAAATATGTGCAAGAAGAGCCCAATGCCCTAACATGCAACTATACAATAAGTTCTTCAAGAGAATAGATATACATACAATACTAGATCACTTCTTGTACTCCACAATTCTTCTTATTGTCAATTCTTCATACAAAGAGTGATTGTAGACATATCGATTTGCATTATATACCGCATAACATTGCTTTGCATCACATATCATAATATCACATTCATTATTAACTTTGCAATTGAAGTTCTTTACTTATATCAAACATATCAATAAATCCTTCCTTAGTTGGCTCACATATCATCCTTAGAGTCAGCTCATCAATATTTAGTAATCAAAACAATTATGCAAGTTGTACAAGTCAATTTGCTGACATGCTCTATTCTGCACTGTGAGATAACTACATTAGTATTTCCTCCATAACCTGAATTAGGTTGTTCGTACATACATGTGCACTGGTATGCATCATCAGGATGATGTCATGCATCTAGGGTTAACTATGCAAGAGAATATTCCACTATCAACGAATCTTGTTATGCTATTGTAACATTGTCTAATACTTAGAAAATTTTCCTTCACAAATAATCATGACTAAACTACAAAACATATGTTGCCATAAATGACAACCACATATCTCACCTTATTTGATTGATTGGTCATATTGCCAACAATCTCCCTCTTTGGTATTGATGGCAACATTTTTGGGAAAATTGGCTAAGTCCCAAACATGCTTTCATACTAATCAAAGTGAATAACCATAACATAGTAAAAAAATATTGTATTCATGTCTTGAAAAAAGATTACATCCCTTATAACTTTGATTACAAAGCTTTATTAAGGAAAAACTTACTAATATATGTCATAGTACAACTATATAACTTACAATTACAATTTTCCTTATTTCTCCCCCTTTGACATCAATGACAAAGGTGTCAACAGAAAGAAAATCTTCTCAAAATATGAAAGCTGAATCAAAACTTGGAAAAACAATCATTGAAGTTAGTCTTCAACTGTGCAAGGTGTTTCTTCCAACTATCTTTTAGTGCATCATACACACTAATTAGCACACATAGAGCATATGTGGATAACTCTGCTATATTCAAATCTATATCCATAAACTTTTCATATGAGGTCTTGGCTACCAAACATTCCTCCAACTGATTTTGTAACAATATAATCTGTGGGGATAAATGGTCCCTCAAAAGAGTAAATTTTTTTAGAGCTTTCTCCTTTTCTGTTTGTATAACCCAAATGCTATCATGAATTTCTTGCATTGTATGCTCGAAGGTTTCTAATTTCTAATTATATTTTAGAAAGTTATCACTGAGCCTTTGAAGCTCAGTTATCTTTTCTTTGATTTGTTCATCAAAACTATGAAGGTGAAGGTATGCCATGTTGCACTTAGCATATATCTACTTCCCTTCCTCCATACTTTTCCTTAATGCCTTAATGCATAAATTTAGTGTTTCTATATGATTTCTTGTATTTGTACACATGGTATTAAGAAGTTTACCATCATGCTCAGTCCGTGCTTGAATTGTAGCCACATTGGTAAGTGTTGTAAACTAACTATCAAAGGCTTTGTACAAAATTGCTGCTCTTTGTTCAATGTTTGCAAGTGTATCAACAATATTTACTATCTTTTCCAATCTATCCAAGACTGAGGTTAAAGTCTTCTCAATAGACTTGTTTGATTTCTTCTTTTCAAGGAGTTTATTTAAAGAAGATACAAGGTTTTGTGCCTCGTCTTCTTCATCTGACTATACTACTACTATAGTGACCACTACTACTTGTGTAGGTGGTGTAGATGGTTTAACTAGTACTATAGTTGTAGGCACACTTGTAGTAGCTGCTTCAATACTAGATTCAAATTTCTTTGTAGAAGGTGCATCTTCTTGCTTTTGCTTCTATTATTTTTCCTCATTAGATGAACTGTTGTAATAAAAAATATTGCCAACAATGTTGGGGAAAAAATCTTTAAATGGGTCTTTAGTTCTATCCACTATCACATTGGTGTTATCTACTTGCATAGATTCACTACCAATGGTAATGTGTGGTGAATCACTTGGTTGCTCAGAACTATGAGGTGGACTAATTGTTACCATAGTAGGACTTGTCTCCTCTATCTGCACACTCTTCTCAATCTCCTTAGGCATAAGGTTTGGCTTCTCTAGCTGCACACTCTCCTTAGACTCTTTAGGAATAGTAGACATGTATGTGACTATTGCCTTTTGAGTTTCCACATTCACTTCTTCATAATTTTGTCCAATAAGACAATGGTGTTATTCCTTTTAGAATTTCCATTATCTCTTCCTCATTATTTATTATACATAACTTTTTCACCATATTTATCCTTATTTTCTTATCTTCCTCAATTACTCTGCTTTTCATATTTCTTAGTCTATTGTACAAATCTTTATGTATTTGACCTCCTATGCTATCAAACCTTTTATCTTTTAGGATCATATTTCTAACTATAACATTCTCTAGCTGTCTTCTATTAGTATTATTGTACAAATCATAATACTTATTCAATTGCAAAAAATTATTGTCATTAATAATTTGCATGTTAAGATTTTCTACCTTTGGTTTCCATGCTTTTCTTCCTATTGAAGTCTTTGCTTCCTGATCTGCTGGTTCTACTAGTCTGTCACTAGTTTCTTCTTCAAATTTAGAGGAACTAACTTGTAAGGTTATTCTCCTCTTATTTGGTCCACTTGTAGTTTTCTTGATTCTCTTCTCAGGTTTGGTTTTCTCAAGCCTTGTGGACTTCCTTGGTGCTGACACTTTCTCTTTTTTTTTTTGGATTCCTCAGAGGTTGCTTCTGCGCCCCTACTGTATATGGAATTGTAGGTGCTTGTAGTCTTGTTTTTACAACTATGACCTATTCAGTAGGTCCAGCCACTGTAATAGGTGTAGGGGTCAGTAGTTCAGATTAACTACTGGCCTTCATTTCGAAGGCTATCCCTTTCACCTCTTCAAATTTCTTTCTTGACATTCTTGATTCCTTTAAGATAGAATCAATTACTTTTTCCACCTTCTTCTTAGAGTCCATGACTATTTTTTTTTTTTTGATTTGTCTCATCTTCTTAGTGTATGTCCCCCATCTAGGGCATTCTGAATCAACTTCTGAGTGTAGAATTATCTACATATATCCTTTAATCAATTTATCGCTCATTTCATAACCTATAGGTTTAATAAAATTTACTTGAGGGACTACTACCTCGATGCATGTGAAATCTATTTCTACCATAAAACATAGTTCATCCTTATATTTCTCTACCAACGAAGGAGGTATCCTATGTCTTTGCATCATTTTAGCTTGGAATGATTTCATCATTCTATCAATATTTTTATCTCTGACTATTTCTAGTTAGTTCTATATGTACAAGTGATAGTCTACATTGCACAATCACTTCCATCCCAATTTGAGATACTAGGAAACTTCTTTTCTTTTCACCCTTTACTACCATCACATATGTTGCATGAAGAAATCCAATAGGGACTAAATCTATCCTAGATCCATGATTGAACTTATGTCCCAAAATTCTATCGACAAGTCTCACTCCATCATCTTGGATAGAGTTGATCTTCATATTTATGCCATCAAAACTTGTGTTGAGGTTTGTTTCAACTAATGTGCACACATTCTTTATGTTCACAGGATTGTATCCTTCATTTCTCAAATCTATGATCTTGTGAATTAGGTCATTGTTAATGCATATGATTGAATCTCCCAACCATAGAAGGTCATCATGAACTCTTCTCAAAATGATTCTTGTCCATTCATGGTTATCAAAGTCCGTGTAGAATGTATGCTTAACTAGGTTAAGTTGTTCTAGGTATGCATATTCAAATTTTAATGACAAATCATTGTTGAACATTTTCTCCAATTCCTTATGAATCTCAATATCTCCTATGCTTTCTATTTTATAGTGAATATAACCTCTTATGTCCTTGACATGAAGAATATTTTTTGGTACTTGTAAAAATGCTCCAATGGGGTCATCAAGCAGAGAAACAAATAGGTGTTTCTTGAAGTTATATCTAGGTCTATTACTGACATTAAACACTTCTTGTCTTGCCATTTCTAAAAATATGCTCAACAAGTTTGAAAATACCTTAATTTTTGCATTTTAGGGTTTTAAACCATCTCGCATATCTCCAAACTTCTTCAACACTTCAAATATCTCTTCAATCTTGCCCTTATGATTTTGCACAAGAAAATGATGTTCATAAATCAATTTGCATCCTTTAAATCTTTTTCAATCTGTACTTCACATTAAATGCATATCTGCCACTAGTCCAAAATTTTGTCTCTGTATAATAGAGAGGTTATTCTTCTTACATATCCTTATACTAATCATATTAAGCAATGCACACTTTACTGTAGACTCCTCTCAATGTCTAGTATTTACTATTAACTACCCAACTAGTGATATTCTTTCTAACACCAGTTATTATTAATTGACACACTATTTTATTGAGGATACTTAATGCAAGTAAGATGGGTCACATACAATAAGTGACGTCATTGTCTTATCACACACATTAGGATGAGATTCTTCCTGAACTGTATGAGAACTTCCAGTTTCTCTTGCCTTTACAAATATCTCCTTAAATTCTTCTATCAGCTCCTTCATTTCCTCCTTTAGATTGTCATCATTTCTTCTGTAGTTCCTTCCATAGTTTTGATTCCTCTTAAGGTTTCTTCTATACATTCTGCAAAGCTTTGCTGTGTGTCCAAAGTTATAACATAATTGGAATACATGTACATTCCTTCTTTGTTCATTATTCTAGGTTCTACAATTCCTTGCTAAGTGTCCAAGATTTTTGCATCTATAGCAAACATTTTGTCTTCTTTCTCCACTTTCATTGTTGTGAGATCTTCTTCTGTTGCCTACATAGTTAGTGTTCCTAAACATTCTACTATTTGCATTATCATTGTCAAATTTAGGTTTCTTAAAATCTACTGCATAATGTCCATATCCATGAAAATTATGACAATAAAAATTTGAAATAGGTTTAAAAGACTTACCTTTGTAATCATCTCCAGTATGTTCAAGTTCATTACAATTGGCATGAGATTCCTCATCTTGATAAGATTCTTTAGATTTCTCAAAGTGAATAACATTACCTGTCTTTAGATGTATCATCTATTTTGCTTATGTTTAGATCCTTTTTGACTTTAGGAGTATCAAGTTCTTTTCTTTCAATAGATTTCTTGGTGGATTGTCCAAGGAAGAATCCAAGTTGAGTCTTGGCATAACTAGGTCTTTGTACAAATATTTATTGTTCAATATTTTCACTACTAGTATATAATTTCTCTTGTTGCTATTTGGTTTGCACCAACTCACCTTTAACAATAGTGTTGTATTTCTCTAATTCTGCATGCTCTAACTCAATAGATTCCAATTTAGATGTTACTTTTCTTAACTGGGATATTAGATCTGCATTTTTAGCTTTTATTTTAGAGTAATTATTTCCTCCATTTTTCTTAAGACTTAGCTTGAAATCAACTATTTTTAACTCATGTTTCAAGATTTCATTTTATTTCTTTAGATCTTAAATATCATCATCACTAGTTTTCTCACTAGGTCTTTTTTGCTATAGGTAATATATCTTGTTCTTTAGTTCACTAATGTAAGCTTTTACATCTTTGTATCTATCTTTTAGGCCATCTCTTTCATTTGTAAGGAGATTAATTTGTTTAAGATCTTCTTCAAGATTCTTCTTCAACTGTTCCATATCCATAGGGATCTTACTCAAGCTATTAAGCCTCTTCTAAATAATTAAGCTATAATACCAATTGTTAGAAATAGATAATACTGAGAGAGGGGGGGGGGGGAATGAATCAGAATTTTCAAACTTTTTGCCCACAACTATATATTATTAACTACTTTAATAAATGCATAAGGAAGTAAACCAATAATGCTGAACAATATAAACAACCATACACAAAGAGAGCTCGTAACACCATATTTTTTTAAGTAGGGAAACCTTGTCCAAGGGAAAACCTTGGTGGGATGAAAGCCACAAGATGATTCACTATATATAAGAATCTGGTTAAGGATATTGACCGTGTTAGGAGTCTATAAAGAATGTATAGTGTCTTGAGTCTCTATTAGGAGACTAGGCTTTTTCCCCCTCTTTTTATGGCTTCTTGAGGATTCTCGGTCTACATATTTCCTATTCTTGCATTCTCTCATCCTGATGATGGATCATGTAGTGTGATCTAAAATGTTGATGCTCAAAAAACCCACACAATCTAATCTAGAAACATTGCTCTCAGACTAGGCCTTGTTAGAAGCCTCAACCCTATTAAGAGTTGCTTCAACCCTATTAGGAGTTGGTGGATCACATAAAAATGTGTGCAAGAAGAGCCTAATGCCCTAACATGCAACTACACAATAAGTTCTTCAAGAGAATAGACATACATACAATACCAGATGACTTGCTATAATTCACAATTCTTCTGATTGTTAGTTCTTCATACAAAGAGTGACTACACACATATCAATTTGCATCATATCTCACATAACATTGCTTTGTATCACATATCATAATATCACATTCATTATTAACTTTGCAATTGAAGTTCTTTACTTATATCAAATATATCAATAAATTCTTCCTTAGTCGGCTACATATCATCCTTAGAGTTAGCTCATCAAGATTTAGTAATCAAAATAATTTTTCAAGTCATACATGTCAATTTGCTGACATGCTCTGTTCTACACTATAAGATAATTGTATAAGTATTTCCTACATAACTTGAACTAGGTTTCTTGTACAAACATGCACACTGGTATGCATCACTAGGATGACATCATGCATCTAGGGTTAACTATGTAAGAGAATATTCCAAGGGAATTTTTTGCTATCAACAAATATTGTCATGTTGTTGTAACATTGTTCAATACTTAGACAATTTTCCTTCACAATAATCATGACTAAACTGGAAAACATATGTTGCCATAAATGACAACCACATATCTCACCTTATTTGATTGATTGGTCATATTACCAACATCATTTATATTAGAACATTATCTTGTGGGCTTCATTCCCACTAGGGTTTTCCTTTGGCCAAGGTTTCCCTAGTTAACAAAATATGGTATTATGAGCTCTCTCTCTAAATGGTTACTCTTACTATCCAATATTACTTGTTTACTTTCTTATGCATGGTTCAAACTAATTAATAATATCCAGTTGGTGATAAAAATTGTAGAATTTTGATTCACCCCCTCTCAGTATTCCCTATTTCTAGCAACTAGTATCAGAGCATAGTTACTCAGAAGAGGTTTAATAGCTTGAGTAAGATCCCTTTGGATATGGAACAGTTGATGAAGGACCCTGAAGAGGCACTTGAACAAAGTGATCTCCTTACTGAAGAAAGAGATAAGTTGAAAGATAGATATGAAGACTCCAAAGTATATATTGGACAACTGAAGGACAAGATTGAACATCTCAAATCAAAGCCTAAATCTACTAAATCTGAAACTAGTGATGATGAATATTCAAAATTGAAAATAGAGTACAAGATCTTGAAGCATGAATTAAAGATTAAAAATCTAAAGTTGAGCATGAAGAATGATCTGAGAAAAGTTGAATATGATTTGAAGACTGAAAATTCAAATCTTAGAGTCAATTTGAGTTTGAGATATTAAAAGTAGATCATGAAGAACTTCATAAGTACAACACAATTGTGAAAGGTGAACTAACTAAGAGCAAGCTACAACTTGAAAAGCTTTATTCTAGTAGAGAAAATCTTGATGAATCAATGTCAATACAAAGACCTACCAATGATAATACTGGTCTTGGTTACCTATTTAACATGTTTGTGAAGAAACCTAAAAGTGGATCAGATCTAAAAGAAAAACATAAATCTGATGATAAGATTGAATCTATTCAATTTTTTGATAAATATAAAGAAGTTGGAAAAGGGAAGGAAACTAATAAATTGGATGAACCTAAGCAAGTGGAATCTCCTAAGGAAACCAAGTATGAATTTTGAGGTAAGTATTTTTCATGTAATGAGATAGATCATATGAACATAGATTGTACAAATAAGTCAATCATATTACAAACTTTTACTGTCATATTTTTCATGGTATTGGTCATAAAGAAATTTATTATAAGAAGCCTAAATATGATAATGATAAAAGGAATAGTAGAATGTCTAGGAATACTAACCCTATAGATAGAAGAAGATCTAATGAAAGGACATCAAGAGAAATAAGACCTTACGAAGAAAGAAAGAAGATCATTTTTTATAAGTGTAACAACTTTGGACACATAGCCTAAAATTGTCAAGCACCCATTGATCAAAAAAATCCTAGAAGAAGAACCCTAGTATATTAGTTATGGACAACTTTAGACATATAGTGAAGTACTGCAAAATGGATAGAAGCAACAATGGAAGAAACTTTAGAAATAAAAACAACAATGGAAGAAACTTTGGAAATAGAAGGAACAATGGAAGAAACTTCAAAAACAAAAGCAACAATGGAAGAAACTTTGGAAATGATAGAAGGAATCATGAAAGTAACTCCAGAACTAAGAAAGATAATGAAGATCAAAGAAATGTAACGAATGAACTTTGAGAAGAACTTGATGAGACATTTGTAAAGGAATTAACTATTGATTTGAAGAAAAGTCAGTTTATGCAAAGAAAGAAATATTGAAGTCAGGAATTGATTTTGATTCAACCAAGTTGAATTAAGCTTGTTCACAACACCAAAATTTGAAACTTCATTTAGAGACCAAACTATGAGTAGTGAGGTTGAGAGAAGATGTATCTAGATGAGTTTAGATTGTAGCTAAGCTCACTTACAATTTGGAGCTTATAAAAAAAAGTTACAAAATAAATAAGAGTTACTATTACAATAGAGAAAGTTTACTCTATGATAGAAGATGAAATCTATGTTTTCACAAAAAAATTTGTGAAGTGAAGTTTTGTGGAGCATTTTCATGATGAAAGGAAACTATGATTAACCTCAAGTAGCGTTTAAAGATTAGACAGATGATTTTGAGAAAATATTTGATTTTGGAATGAAATTAATAGGTTTTTTAATTTAGCAAAAGTATGCAATCAATTTCTAGTAGTTAGAAGTGATTTGTTGAAGCAATTTCGAGCAAAAACCTACTTTGAAAAAAGTTATTTAATCATTTTTTACATAGAATTTCTTTGATAAATTTCTATTTGGTGAAATCATGGATATGTTAGTAGTTCATAATGTTGACGATGATGAGAGACCCAAGTTGAAGGTAACTCCTATGGAACCCTTAGAAGGAAACCTTAATTTGGCTCTATCAACAAATCTAAATAATGTGGTATATTTGGAAGATGTACAAAGTTATTTAACTAGCAAGTTTGAAACTGTTTGAAGCAAAGTTATAAACAAGGATATCAAAATTGTTTTCAACCATGACATGTTTGTGAAGTGTAGATTTGAACAGCTAAAAGATTTAGATTTATTTAGATATTACTTATACCATGAACTTGATAATGAAGAATGGATTCAAATTATATTAAGTAGAATTCATAATGGGAAGTTTTGGGTGGGAGATAATGTAGTTGACATTTATGTCGACCTTATTTATGAAGTTACTGGTCTTAGAAAACAAGGTAGTGTACCTATTGGTGAGAAATTAGTTAAAAAATAAGGTTGAAAGTTATACTAAGGTAGTTTGTAATGGCAAGGCAATGGTGATCAAGACCATCATACAAGATGATGTGGGATTCTTGAGCATAATCATTACATATTCTCTTTGTGGAAGTTATAAGAGTGATGAGTTGTTAGGAAGCTTTATCTATGCAACCTACAAGAATTGTGTTGAGAAAGAACAAGTGAATTTTAGTGAGATTTTGAGAGTGCAACTCCTTGAGAATCTTGAGAAGATTAAGAGAACTAAGAATAGTGTATTCAAATTTTAGTCACTAATCAATCACATTTTCTTTCATGTACTTAAAATATTTCCATTTCTATTAGTTATAGAGATTATGAGCAGTGAAAGATGTATTATGGATAAGATAATAGATGTATGCAAAAACCATCTCACAAATAAAATCTTGGACAAAAAAACCCTAATTATGAGAATATTCTAGAATGAAATGAAACAAAGATTCATAATTGCACCTGCAATTGTTGATAGATTTAAGGATGACATATGTTTTATGGTAGATATAAACCTAAGTTATGTTGAAGTAGTAGAACCAAGAGAAACATTTCTTGAACCCTTATGTTATGGATTAAGTGATAATGTAGAAATTGGTTACATTGATTCATTATTGAACTTTGGAATGGATCAAGCTTCATATAGATTTGGAACATATGAAGAGTTAACTCAGTCAGCTTACTAGGCATTTTTAGAAAAAGCATCTCATAAGAAAGTTGAGACTATAATGAAGAAAGCATTGCTTGAGACTGGTATGTTAGAAGAAGAATCACAAGAAGTCAAACAAACTATCTCCAGACTAAAGCAAACTAGTGAACAAGGTGTGATGTATATAACACCTCTATCAGTTGGGCAAGCATCAAGCGTATCTGTTGTAGCAACTCCTATAGAACAAAACATTCCATATGATGTTATATTAGTTGAGCAACCAAGTGAACCCAAAAGGAAGTCTGAAAGGTTAGTAGAATTTAAGACTCACAAATCAAAGAGAGTTAAGAAACTAGCTACTAGACCTGAGAAAAGGAAGAAAACATTATTGACAATTGAAGACTCCAGTGAGGAAGATGAAGGGGAACAAGAAATTGAAAAGCCTGAAAAGGTTATTGTTTCTAAGTAGCCAATGGGTAAAACACGGTAACCCTAGAAACCAAAGATAGAAAATATTAACACAACTATTGCCAATGAAGGGAACTTTGTGCAAATGAATAAGTTTTATGATTTGTACAATGATATTAAGAAAGAATAGATTGATATCTCTACTTTGAGATATATGATTCTTAACAATTTGAAACATGAAGACATTGAAGGCATTGTGGATTAGAAAGTCTATGTCAAACTTATAGCAAAGAGGGAACTAGTTTGTGATGAAGACATGGAACTTTTGGAATCTATGATAAGAACTACATGCAAAACTGATGAAGAAGAAGATATTAGGAAATTGATGAATAATATAGCACCTTACTTACAAAGTAAGATGAGACCATTTCTATTTATGGGAGGTGAGAAGAATGTTATAAGAGGTGAAATAGCTATAGCCATCGAAAAGATGATGATTGAACTAAAGACAACACCTACCATTTTAGAGAAAACTTTGGGAGCATCAGTAAGTTGTGATACAATGAAAATTGATCAAACTCATGTTACTATTAACATGGATGAGAATCCTTTTGAAAACTTTAATTAGCCTGAGTCCCATTCCAAAAATATTCAAGATTAGTTAAAACTAATGGAGGAAGTGAAAATGTAGTTAGAAGAGAAAAAGAAAAGGATTGAAGAAGCCAAGATAAAATTGCTTAAGGAGGATAAGAAGCTAAAACAAGAAAAGAAACAATAGGAAATGAAATAAAAAGAGAAGGAAGGAGAAGAGAGAAAAGCAAGGGAGGCAATAGCGAAGAAGGAAAAGGATGATGAGACTAAAGTGTCTAGCTCATCCACTCCACTATCTCTTGCCAACCTTATAGGTGATGATGATGAACAATCTAACTTGATCCCATATTCGAACAAATTGATTGAGAAGAATAGGAAAGTCAAGAGTCTACAGAGAGCATTAATGGAGGTTCCTGATAGATTGTACAACACTTTAGCAACCAAACATACAGAAGAAAAACTCGAATAGAGAGCCAAAGTAGTAGTAAAATCATTTGATGATGAATTTACTAAGTTTTTGAATATTGTAGAATCTAAGGCTCAAATTTCTCATGATGCTAATCTTTTTAGCACTATTTGTCAAAATATAAAGAATGACTTGTTGAGTCTTGATACTTATATCAAGGAACTTTGAAAATGTCAACAAGATGGAAAGGTATTGTACATCAAATGTACCTATCTCATAGGTTGACTAAATATTTGGATAATAAGGTGAAAGGGAAGGTGAGTGAGCTAGAAACTCTGACAAGTCAGTTACAACAACCCTCTAGCAAAGTTGACTATTTTGAAGGACAAGTTGTCAGTGTTCACACTAACATTAGGAAACTTCAACTTGAGAAAGAACTAATTTTAGAAGATTATCATATTTTAGAGAATCTATATCTCTAAAACTATCAACCATTAAGAGATAATTGGAGGAATGTGTTAAAGAAAAGGACACTTATTCCAATTTCATATACTTTGACCTTAATGTAGTTGAGATTGCATCATATGCCTTATGTACAATTCTTACTATAGATGAAGCATTCAAGGACACATGGGAGAAAGGTATGGATAGTCTAAAGGAAAATTTTGATGATTGTATGAAGATGATATCAAATTAAGGTAGGGAGACAAAATTTTTTAGTATTTTTTTTGACAACAGTTAGCACAACTTTTTGACAGTTTTTGGAAATTCCAACCTTTGTCTTTGATGTCAAAGGGGGAGAAGTTGTATCAAATCTTTTTAAGTAAGTTATGTATTTTTTAAGTCATAGCAAAAGGGGGAGAATTTGTAATAAATGAAGATGAAGCATTTGTAATAGATGATATGTATAGTAATGTTATAAATTTTGGTAAAGTTTTTTGATACTTAGTCAATTTTCCTACTTTGTTGCCATCAATGCCAAAGGGGGATATTGTTGACAACTGGCTATATGAAGATATGTAAATATTATCATTAATGGCAACACATGATGTACATTCTTATAGTAAACCTCAGAAATAAAGATACTTAAAGCTTTTTGATACTTAGAAAATTGACCAAGTATGAAAGTGGTTTACAATAGTGTATTGGTTTATATATATCTTGTTTATATGATGTCATTCTTGAGAGAGAATATATATGGAGATAGTATACATGTTGATGATTATGTGTATAAACTTGGACATTAGTACAAATAATATGGAAAAGAGATATTTAAAATGTAAAGAACATCGGAATGAAAGGTAAAGGAATTAATTTGTTTACAAAATAATTACTTGACCAATTAGGTATGAAATCCTAGATGTTTACTCTAAGTTGGGAAAGTTTATTTTGTTCTTAGCTGACCTAGCAACAATTTTTGAGAAGGCATGGTATTTATGTAGTGAATCTTGTGAGATTATTTGGAAGTGACATGCGAAAGTTGTGAATGCAAAGTTTTGTATCATAGGCGAAAACAAATTTTTGATAACCTGAGTTTGTGATCCGAGATCAAATTGAGGTTAGAGATCAGTTGAAGGAAGGTGAAACATCTACTTCTATACTTGAGGAACTTTGATTACTTGTTTGGGTAGTGAGCTCTTCTTGTAATTGAAAGTGCGTGTTTGGGCAGTGAGCTCTTCTTTCACATATTGTACCACAACTTCTAACAAGGTTGGAATCTCCTAACAGGGACTTATATGTATTGAATGGATTTATAGACTCCTAACAGAGTCCATCCTCTAACAAGGAACATTTATATTAGTACATTATCTTGTGGGTGTCATTCCCACCAGGGTTTTCCCTTTGCCAGGGTTTGCCTAGTTAACAAAATATGGTGTTATGAGTCCTCTCTGTGCATGGTTACTCTTACTATTTAGCATTACTTATTTAATTTCTTACGCATGGTTCAAAGTCATTAATAATATCCAGTATGTGACAAGTTTGTAGAATACTAATTCATCCCCCCTCTTAGTATTCCCTGTTTCTAACACATACTACCACCCTCTATACTCCTCCCTCCATCCATTGTACTACCTCCCTCTATAGTCCTCCTTCCATCCACCATACTACCTCCTTCCATACTCCTCCCTCCAAATATCATACTACTACCCTCTATAATCCTCTCTCCATCCATCGTACTACCCCTCTTAGTACTCTTCCCTCCATCCCTCGTACTACCACCATTTTCACTCCTCTCTCCGTCTTCCATAATACCTACCCATGTGCTCCTTCCATCTTCCATAATACCTCCCTCTGTACTTCCTTCATCCATCATACTAATTCCCTCCGTACTCCTCCCTCCATCCACTATACTACTCCCTCAATCCACCATATACCAACATTTTGGTATGTCAACCTCCCACCTAGATTGGAACATTACATTTTAGGCCTCTTACCCTAATGGGGACCCCTTTTTAAGTTTGTTTTTTGATAAAAATCATCTGGGTTAGATTGTGGGCTTTAGGGCCTAGATAGTTTTATGTTTAAGGTTGATAAGATTATTTATTTTCTCACTACTATATTTGGGCCCAAATTATGATGAAAAGACATTGCAATTATGATGGTAACTCATTACCAAACTAACATCACTTAGAATTGGCTCCTATTAGATGGGCATTAAACTTTTTTTTGTCCCAAGTTGTGATGGAAAGGGTTACCATCCTAATTGCAATGACCACAAGTGTCATAAATTGGGCTACCATTCAAGTAAAATGTTCATTTTCACCATAACAATTGTGATAGAAATATGTTGATGAAACTATCACAATTGGGATCTTTGAGTAATAGATATGCTATGGGCCCCACGACAAGCTGTCAAAACCATCCATTACAAAGGGGATGGTCATGTGACAGGAATGTAATGAGATTGATGGCTAGCCATTACAATTGTGATGACATGATGTTTAAATTAAAAAATTGTTGGAAAATGTTGAATAGCTATGATGCAATCATAGGTTAATATTGAGTTTCACTCGGTTTCAAGAATAGTTTAATATTCTCTACTAACTAGGGATAACTACGTGAAGGTGGAAGCTCATTTACCCCCCTCCCCCCACCCCCCAACATCCAAATTCCCCATTAACATCTAAAATATTTAATAAAAGATCAATCTTTAAAGTACAAAAAAAGGTTCTAAACCTACAAAAGTGATATCATTTTCCCATCTTCTGGTTCATGTCATTTTTCCATTGCAACCAAAATAAGATTTTGCCACTTTAAATCAAGAATGCACATTCTACTATGTTCAAATGCATGGAAAAAAGGTGGAGTTGATAAAACACAACATAATTGTATTTATTTAAAAGGTCTATTAAGTTTTTAAAATTATAGACCATCATCATGAAAAATGTTTGTGATGGTCCAAAACTTAAAATACCTAATGAAAGACTATTGACATAAAAGCTTGCATCATAGCCTGAGAGAATACTTCTTAAGAAGCCTTGTGTAACATGGAAACAATCTTGAAAGTGTGAGACTCTATAATTTGAGATTGAGTCTCTAGAGAAGGCCATCTTCCTTCACTATTAGGATGTACCTAACTAGTTCTTGAGAGAAAAAGGGAGAATGAATACATAAAAGAAAATTTACCTAATCTAATCTAGAGGAGATGATACACCAAATAGTATATGGATCTACTTATTTCCCAATGAATGTACTAGAACTTAATATATTTCTCAAAATATACCATTATCTATACCTTTTCAATCTCAATATCTTCGATAAGCCAAAATATAACACAATTAGAGAAGGAAATCGATGTATTCACTTGATCTAATTAGTCACCAAGTATGAACATAATCATATGATATTTCAAATATGAAAATAAATTCAGACGTGAGGCCATAAGAATGCACACACACTCAACTATCAAAAAATGGATATAGCAGAGAAGATTTCTATTGAGTAGAGGCAAAATTATAGAGTAGCTTTGAAAATTAGAAAAGAGAGATCCCTTGAGAAGACAAAAAAACTTGATTTTATAGTTCAAGCATAACTCCCAATTTCTTTACAACCTCATCAATGCCTTTAAGACTATTAGAGGGTGATAGGATACACTCTAGATGATGATTTTATCTGGTACACCTTTAGAGGCATGAAAATCATCAAAACCCAATAGGAAGAAACCTTCAAGGTGATAGGAACAACACCATTAATTGCTCTGACAAGTAGATGAATAACCCAACAATGATGGAGTGTCCTTTCTATCATTTCTAAACCCTACATTTATTCAAAGTGGTTGAGATTGATCATTAATATTGGATCACATAGAAAAAATAACTTCTTTCATCCCTAGCTTGATGAATCATCAGTAAATCAACAGTCAAATTGGGTCATGTGTACCAAATATGGTGTTATTTCTTTCTGCCAACTTGCAAAAGTCTTTACAGGTTTGACTGCTTTATCATCTTAGCCATGCCATCCTTTAAGACTTAGCCATAACTACTTGTGACATGGAAAGCTTAACCACCACTGTTTACTATTTTCCTTCTAAACTGGGCCTTTGTGACACGTGTCTTCCTACTACATTCTTGCATTTTTAAAAATCTCTGCATCTTAAAAATACAAGAAAGTGACAACCCTTGATCTTGAATTATCAAATAGCCTAGGAATATGTAATCATTTTAATATCCATGTTAGCATCTCAACCAATTAGAACTACATTTGTATGCTAACTAGTGTAAGACCTTCCACCTTTTCTATGGTCCACAAGAGAAACATTACCCACATGCCACATGTCATACCATCTTTTTAATGCATGAAGTAAAGTCCTCACATCTTTGAAAATATACAAAGTGATAATAATGAATTGTCTTTGATCTGATGATGACTAAAATACACTAAAGAAACATTGGCCTATGATACCTAGCATGAATTAGAACCCACCAGCTATACTTTTCATGACAACTCTACTAGCCATAAGGAAAGAATGGCCCACCTTGGATACATAGCATGCTATTGATTTGTCACATAAAATAAGGTTCATGTTTTTTTGCAAAGTGACAAAGAGACATTCGTTGATTCCTCTGCATCTTACAGATGAGAAGATGTGGGCCCGCAGAAGTATTAAATCATGAACTTAACCATGGAACTTAGGATATAATTTGTATAACCAAGGTTTTGAATAAAATATTATTTTGCATTTAAATATTTGAAAAGATAAAATATCCAACTAACCATTAGACATTTTGACAAATATGAAATATGAATTTTGGCAAGGGAAAAATAGCTAAAAATTTTGGTGACTCAAAAGGGATGATAGCCTATTATGCATAAGACCAGTAACCTAAAGAATTCATTGGGATATAGAGTCATTGAAAACATGAAGATCTATCTATAGGAAAATAGGAACTCTACAACTTGAACCAGGAATCAAAAACCTCCTACAACCTCTGCAAAACACCTTGTGCTCATGCACTTCTTGGAAATAAGGAAGAACATAAAGTAAACTATCTAACTATGTACATGCATATTCATCTCTATTAGAAGAAAGCTTTAAGATATAATCCATTCACTAGAATAAGAATAATTTCACTGTTAGGCCTGCTTAACTAATTTTTTTTGTTGTCTATTTGTAACAGATAATCACATAGGGACCACTCCATAATATATCAAATTTTGGATGCCTCCTTGGTTTTTCCCTATGAACATCCCACTTAAGAACAAGATCTTGTTCCTCGAAAACCCTAGCCTTGGGCTTCTTGTCAAAGCTCTTTTTTACCTGTTGCTAATGCACCTCAAGCATATGCATGGTTTGTTACCTTCTTTCTTCTAATTCAATCAGTTCTACCAACCTAATTATCATGGGGTCATGTTCTTCTAGCTCCAATTGATGAGCTAACTCAAGAAAGGGGAACTCTAATGAGATAGGAAGCTTGGATTCTCTACCATATACAAACATGAAAGGTGAATTCCCTACTATTCTCTTAGGTGTAATCTTGTTAGCCCAAAGGGCTATCTTAAACTTGGCATGCCAACACCTCTAGTTATCTTCAATTGTTCTCTTCATGATTTTAATGAGGTTCTTGTTAGAGGATTTGTCCAAGCCATTAACTTGGGGGTAATAATTTGAGGAGGTGCTCAAATATAACCCATGTTCTAGAGCCCAAGAGCATATACAAGTTCCAACAAAAGATTTGGTATTGTTAGATATAATTGTGGAAGGAACACCAAATCTGGTTACAATTCCATTAAGGAATTCAACCACAAAAGCCTTTGTTGCATCCTTTAGAGCCACTTCTTCTATCTATCTTGTGAAATAATCTTTGGCTTCCAGGAACCACTTGTGACTTGAGCTGGGGACAATAAAATCAAAACCCCATTGAGTAAAAGGTTGATCAACCTGAATGGGATAGAGGGGAAGTGAAACCAACCTTTTCTTTCCATAAAAGAAGACACATTGCTCACACTTCCTTACCTACCTATAATAGTCATTAGACAAGGTTGGCCAATAATAGCTAGCCCTCATTATCTTCATGGCAGTCGCTTTGGCTGAGAAATGACCACTAGCATGACCATCATGGAATTCTTTTAGCAACCTACTAACCTGATTAGTTTGGATGCATCTTTATAGGACTCCATCATAATCCTTCTTAAATTATATTCCATCTACCAAGGCATATGGAAAATCCAATAACCTGAATTGTTTGCTCTTTATTCTATTTAAGCCTTGGTGATATCTTCCTTCTAGCAAGAAGGTTGTCATGTCTTGCAACCAATTAGACTAATTCTCATTCTCTACTAGTTACTCACCTTGAATCAAGATGGAAATTTCCTTAGTTTTCTCTAAAGACAAATCCATATTCTCACAAATTCCTTTACCTCTTATCAACTTGGTGATCTTGATATCAATGTCATATTCCATGACCTTAGTAATCCACCTAGCCATTTTCTTATTGATATCATTGTTAGGATTAAACCATGGATAGAAATAAAAATTATATGCAAATATAACTAATAATAAAAAATAATAGATCACACAGAAAAGAACAAAAGACACCAATATTTAATGTGGTTCAACCAATCCCTCGGCTACGTCCACCAAACAAGAAGTCTGATATTATTACAATCCAATGTTTATAACCTGATTATGATGGAGACACATCCGAAGACTAGAATGAACACACAAGAAAAGAGAAATATTATTATCAATGAAAAATTCCCTATGGGCTTACAACAGTATGATTTTGGAGAAAGAAATCCTTCACACAGTACCTTCTTTCTAACTTCACTAAAAGCTATCTTTACAATGCTACGAATATTCTTAAATAAGCCCCAAATGGTTTATGGTTAGGAATAAATTCTAGAATATGCTGATTGACATTCACCACCAAAATAGAACGTTCTAGAAATCATGTTAGAAGTTGGTGTAAAATTAGAAAAATCCAGAAATGGTAGTCCAACTTACGAGAGGCATAACTTTTGAACCATAACTCCAATTGACGAACTATTTACATTTTTGAAAAGCTCTCTAGCCCTATGGACCAGCTTCACTCATCCCTCATTTTTTGGCCCCAAAAAAGGCTATTTAGTGCCCCATATCTGATTTGAAGTGCTCTTAGGAGGTCTCCATGAATCAAAAAATTGCAATAACTTTCTAACCATGAAGCCTTTTGACTTGGTTCTTTTTCTGGAGTGCTTTAAATTATAAATATAACCTTCCCTCCAATTTACACCCTCTAACTCACCATAATTATGGCTCAATTACATAGTCCTACTTTTTTGGCATTTACACGTATCCCAAGGTGTTTAAAAACTAATGAAACTCTAACCCAAAAAACTAATAGTGGAACTATGAGAGTTGGAACTTTTATTTGACCCAAATGGGTATTCAAAAATGAAAACACATTAAACATAAAATATCTCTAGGAATTTTTTTTTGGGTGGTACAGGATTTCCCTTACACCACTGGATGCTCCTGCATCAGACACCTAGGGTAGATTGAAAAGTGACCCTGTCACTTTATGGTAGAGGAAAACCCAGATGGGCAACCTCTACTACTGATATCCAAGTTGAGTTCTCTATTGGTCATCCTTTCCACTTCACCAGGTAATCTTCATATTGCCTATTTCTAGTACTCCTACCAACATGACTATCTAGAATCTCTTCTATCTCCTGCTTCTTAGAAGTAGGAATTGGACATGGTTCCAACATCAAACCCTCATCTGTGCCATCATCATGATATTATGCTAAGTCTACAATATTGAAGATAGGAGAAATGTGAATCCCATCTGGCAACTCCACCTCATATGCATTTCCCGAGTCATGTTTCTTCAAAATTTCATAGTGGCCAAATTTTTTCATCTTTAGCTTGTTGTAAGTACCCATTAGAAACTATTCCTTCTATAAGCATACCATAACCATATCCCTTACTTGGAACTCCTTATGTCTCCTCCTTTGATCAACTCCAGCTTTATACTAGTGATTCATCTTAGTAATGTGTGCATGGACCTCCTCATGTAGGCACTTGATATGTTCAACAAATTCTTCTGCCTCGACACTTGTCCTCTCCCCTTGATCCATCTTTCTCAATTCTAGTGTAGTCCTTGGGCTACTCCCATACACAATTTGGAATGGAGATCTACTAGTACTCCTATTTATAGAGTTATTGTAGGCAAATTTTGCTTGTGGTAGAATCAAATCCCATCTCTTGGGCTTATCTCCCACTAAACACCTCAGCAAATTGCACAAACTTCTATTTACCACTTTGGTCTATACATCAAACTATGAATGATGTGTAGAACTGAACCTCAATTCTATCCTCAACTTCTTCCATAAAGTCCTCCAAAAATACCTCTCAAATTTAGTATCTCTATCAGAAACAATACTCTTTGGGAGACCATGTAGCCTCACCACCTCTCTGAAAAAAAAAATTGCAATATGTACAACATCATGAGTCTTGTGGCATGGGATGAAATGTGCCATCTTGGAGAACCTATCAACCACCACAAATACTAAGTCATTACCCCTTTGTGTCCTTGGCAATCCAAGAACAAAATCCATACTTATGTCCTCCCAAGGCTTTGATGGAATAGACAATGGCTAATAAAGTCTAGTATTGTGACTAAATCCTTTGGCTACTTGACATACTTGAAAACTTTGCACAAATTTCTTCACATCTTGTGACATTTGAGGCCAAAAATAATGTTCTCTAAGAATGGAAATGGTCTTATCTCCACCAAAGTTTCCTACCATTCCCCCATGTTGTTTCTCCTTTATCAAGTTTTTCCTCATGGAATGCATAATTGACTACCCTTGAAAAGCATACCATCCTGAATCAAATAATCTAGCCACCTAGTTCTATCTACAGTAACAAGTTCTTTGTAAGCATTCCATGCTTCAAAAAAATCAGGATCCTCAAGGTACAAATTCTTGAGTTCATCAAACCCAACCACTTAAACTTGCATTACTGTAAGCAACAACTCTCTCCTACTCAATGCATATGCAACCCTATTAGACCTTCCACTTCTATGTTTGAACACATTGAATGTATAGCTCTGCAAGAACTCTACCCACTTCATATGTCTCTAGTTCAATTCACCTTGGCTATTTAGGTACTTCAATGCCTGATGATCAGTATACAAGATAAATTCTTTTGGAAATAAATAATTCCTCCATTTCTTTAAGGCCTGAACGATTGGATAGAACTCCTAATCATAAGCAAAATACTTCTTCTTTGCATCAATAAAATTTTCACTAAAATATGCAATAGGCTTATCTTCTTGGCTCAATATAGCTCTAATAGCATTGCCACTAGCATCACAATATACCTTGAACACTTTACTAGAATCTGGAAGTGCCAACATAGGTTGTTCTATCACCTTCTTCTTCAACAGTTAAAAACTCCTTGCAACTACTGTAGTCCACTTGAACTCTTTTCTATCCCCCCTTATGATTTTAGTCAGGGGTGCACATATGCTACTGAAATTCTTAATGAACTTTCTATAAAAACTAACCAGACCATAAAATGATTTCACCTTAGTAGTAGACCTTGGAGTAGGCCATTCCAAGATAGATTTTACCTTCTCTAGATCCATTTCGAGACCCTCAGATGATACAACAAAACCCAAGTAGACTAACTCCTTTTTTACAAAGCTCCACTTCTTCAAATTAATCAACATTTTCTCTTCCCTCAACCTTTCAAAGACACTACGAATGTGCAATAAATGTTCATCCAAAATCTTAGTAAAAATTAAAATATCATCCAAATAGACAATAAATTTTTTTCCCAAGAATTTCTTTAGTACCTCATTCATAAGCTGCATGAAGGTGCTTGGTGCATTGGTCAGTCCAAAAGGCATGACTAACCACTCATATAGACCCTCCTTGGTTTTGAATGCAGTCTTCCACTCATCTCCCTCTCATATCCATATCTGGTGATAGTCACTCTTGAGATCTATCTTTGTGAAGTACTAAGCCCAACTTAGACAGTCCATAAGATCATCCATTCTAGGCAAAGGAAACCGATACTTGATGGTTATTCTATTTATAGCTCGAGAGTCTATGCACATTCTACACTCTCCATCCTTCTTTGGTGCTAGTACTATAGGTACTGCACATAGACTTAGGCTCTCTCGAATCAAACCCTTCCTCAATAGATCATAAACTTGTATGTTTAGCTCCTTAGTTTTAGTAGGAGTCATCCTATGAGTAGCCTTGTTAGGAAAACTAGCTCCAGGGATTAAATCTATCTGATGACTAATTTTCCTTACTGGTGGCAACCCTTCTAGAACATTATCAAAGATGACATATCCATACTCACTTAATAGGCCTAAAACTTCAAGTGGAATTTCACTACTACCTTCCTTATCTCTTCTAGGAATCAAAGCATAACACTTACGCTAATGTTTCATACCATCCAAAATTTTTCTTCCATCAACAAGACATATCCTAGCACTACTGCATACCTTTTCACCTTCCTTTATCATGGACTTCAATTTGTGGAAAACTCCATCCTTTGTCAGAGGGTATGTATTTGCATGACCATCAAGTACAACATGTCTATCAAATTTCCATGATCTTTCCAACAATAAATGGCAGACATCCATTGGAATAATGTTACAGAGAACTTCATCATGGTAACTCCCAATCTTGAACTTCACCAAACACTGTTCATTGACCAAGAGCTTATGATCATCCTTCACCCAAGAAATTTGATAGGGTTGGGGGTGTTTCTCCCTTTTGAGTTTTAGCTTAGAGACCATCTCCTCAGACATCAGGTTTTCAGTGCTACCACCATCAATAATCACATCACAACACTTATCCTTGCACTTGCACTTGGTATGAAACAAACTCCTCCTTTGCCCAAGTTTAGTCTCACCACTTAGTAAGACCCTTTCATTTATGAGAACCTCTCCTCTTTCTACATCCTTAGAATGCAATGATTATGCATCTTTGTCCACATGAGCAACCCTTGCTTGACCATCAACTCTCCTTTCTGTCCTTCCTTGTCACTGAGGGCATTCAGAGGCATGATGAGCTTCATCATTGCAATGAAAATAGGTACCAAAAAAGCCTCCTCTTCCTGATCCTTGTCCATGTCCTCTACCTCTTCCTCTTTGATCTCCAAAGTTTTGATCATAGGAGTGGCTGAAACCCTCATTTCTCTAGTTTTTGCTAGTACTTGCATCTTCATTTTTCTTTTGTGTCTCATTTCGGCCTCCAGATGACCTACTACCACCCCTTCCTCCTTGAGCACAACCTCTTTTCCTTGCTTCAAACCTTTTATTTAGCTTCTCTTTGACTCGTACGACAAATTCGTATACCTCTTCAATGCTAGTCATTCTAACTAGACTTACCTCCTATTGAATGCTAGGTCGTAACCCACTGAGGTAACATGCAAACTTCTCCTTATTTGCTTCTAAACACCTTTCTCTAATAATAAGTTGGTAAAATTCCTCCATATATTCTTGGACAGATTTTCTTGCCTACTTTAATCCTTGCATTTTCTTGAACAAATCAAGCTCGTAGTCAACAAGAATGAATTGATTTTTTAGTTTATCCACCATGCAATCCCATCTTGTGATTTTATCCTTTCCTCTTCTATTTATTTTGAGCTAAATCTCTTGCCACTAGATTTTGGCATGGCCTTTCATTTTTGCCTTCGCAAACTTAACCCTATCTAGATCCCTGATATCCACATACTCAAAATACTCCTCTGGTTCATTGATCTAGTTGATCAACTCATCCAGGTTTAGATTTCTTGAAAAAATATCCACATCAATTTTAGGTCTTTTTCCAAGCTTAGAAATGTCCCTAAAAAGCCTCTCCTCTACCTAATTTAGGACTTCCCCTTCACCTTCCCCTTCCTGTCCAATTTCTTCTTCTTCATTTTCTTCCTCACTTTTGTCACTTGTGGCAACATTCAATCCTCTACACATCTCATCTTGTAATGCTTGAACCTACCTCTAGAGGGTTCTAACCTCTTCAAGATTAACAACTCCAACCCTTCCACCATGCTCTCTTCATGGAGGCAACTTCTTGACTCAAACCCACAACCACATAGTCCTAGTGCAAACTACCTCATAGTCGGCACTCTGTCTACACACTTAAGAAAATTAGCTTTGATACCACTTGATGGAGACACATCCAAAGACCAGAATGAACAATATTATTATCAATGAAAAATTCCCTATGGGCTTACAACAATATTATTCTAGAGAAAAAAATCCTCCACACAGTACCTTCTCTCTAACCTCACCAAAAGCTACCTTTACAATGCTAGAAATATTCTTAAATAAGCCCCAAATGGTTTAGGGTTAGGAATACATTCTAGAATATGTTAGTTGGCATCCACCACCAAAATAGAAGGTTCCAAAAATCATGTTAGAAGTCAGTGCAAAATTAGAAGAATCTAGAAATGGTAGTCCAACTTCTGGGAGGCATAACTTTTGAACCGTAACTCCAATTGATGAATCGTTTACATTTTTAGAAAGCTCTCAAATCACTCTATAGCCCTATAGAAGATCTTTGCTTTTATCCCATTTCTTGGCCCCAAAAAAGGCCATTTAGTGCCCCATATCTGATTTTGAAGTGCTCTTAGGAGGTCTCTAGGAACTGAAAAATTGCAATAACTTTCTAACTGTGAAGCCTTTTGACCTGGTTCTTTTTCTGGAGTGCTTTAAATTAAAAATATAACCTTCCCTCTAATTTACACCCTCTAAATCACCATAATTATGGCTCAATTACATTGTGTTTAAAAACTAATAGTGGAACTATGAGAGTTGGAAACTTTATTTGACCTAAATGGGTATCTATAAATGAAAACACATTAAACAAAAACTATTTCTAAGAATTTTTTTTTGGGTGATACATGATTTCCTATACACCACTAGATGCTCTTGCATTAGATTACAATCTGTAATCCCTTACAGCACAATACTGCCATAAGAACCAATTTTTGCATCACCATTATGAAACAATCCCTAAACCTAAGCTCTTTTATACAAGTATTTTTACCACTTTAGGGTTATAATTAATAACTACATGTCAGGCCAAAATCCTGATAAAATAAGGCCCAATTTTTTTCAGGGCGATGCCCCCAAGCCCCAAAGATTTTATGAAGTATGTACAATACTTTCCTAATTAGTCACCAGAATCTAATAATCTCCCACTTGGGGACTAATCAAGCTCCACACTAAACAAAAATCTCCCACTTGGAGATTGATCTTGTAGCTATGCCACTATTCCATGAGGCTTCCACTGGATCAAATAACCCTAGACTCAACTATTCTTTTATTCATGTTTAGTTTAGAAGACCAACCAAAGATGAACAAGATTTCAACTTCTCCCTTGTTACTACCTTTGTCAACATATCTACTAGATTGTCATTTGTATGTATCTTCTCCAGCTTTAACTGTCCATCCACAAAAATTGACCGAATGAAATGGTACCACAATTGTATGTGTTTGGTCTTTGAATGTAGAGCTGAATTCTTTGCAAGATGAATGGCACTTTGACTATCTATAAATAAATAATTATCTTTTTAAGGGTGTCCCAATTCTTTCAAAAAGAATTGAATCCATATCATCTCCTTGACTACCTTTGTAGCAGCTACATACTCTGCCTTTGTATTGAATAAAGCATTAACCTTTTGTAACCTAGAAAGGCAACTCATGGCTACCCCACCAATAGTAAAGACATCACCTATAGTACTCCGCCTAGTATCAATATCTCCTACCAAATATGAGTAAACATAGCCCTATAAATCAATAGTAGAGCCCACAAAGTGGAAACACTTATTGGATGTTCCTCTTAAATATCTAAGAATCCATTTGACTACATTCCAATGCTCAATTCTTGGATGACTCATATACCTACTAACGAATCCCACTACATGTGCAATATATGGCCTAGTACATACCATAAGATACATCAAGATTCCTATAGTTGAAGCACAAGTTACCTTGGACATCTTATCCTCCTCTTCTTGTGTCGTAGGACACATTTCCTTAGTCAACTTCAAATGACTAGGTAAAGGTGTGCTGACACTTTTAGCATTCTCCATAGAGAAACATTGCAACACCTTCTCAACATAATCAGCCTGAGATAGCATCAATTTTATATTTTTCCTATCTCTACAAATTTTTATACCAAGGATTTGTTTTTCTGTCCCCAAATCCTTCATAGCAAATGCATGTACTAATTGGTGTTTTAGCCCCTTAATGTGATCCATGTTAGACCCAACTACAAGCATATCATCAACATATAAACATAAAATAATGTAGCTATCATCATCCAACTACTTAAAATCAACAAAATGATATGAATGACACCTATTGTATCCATGCTCATGCATAAAACTATCAAATTTTAGATACCATTGTCGACGTGCTTGCTTCAAGCCATATAAAATTTTCTTCAATTTGCACACTAAGTTCTCATTACCTTTGATTGCAAATCCCTATGGTTGAGCCATATATATCTCTTCATCCAAATCAAAATGAAGGAAGGTTGTTTTAACATCAAGCTACTCTAAATGCAAATCTTTAGTAGCCACAAGGCTTAAAACACTACAGATAGAAGTCATCTTAACAACAAGAGAAAATATCTCATCAAAATCAATGCCCTTTTTCTTTGCAAATCCTTTCACAACTAACTTGGCTTGAAATATATTCTTACCTCCATCCTCTTCTTTTAACCTATAAACCCATTTATACTATAAAGCTCTTTTACTTGTAGGCAACTTGCATAAATCCCATGTCTTATTCTTCAACAAAGAGTCCATTTTGTCTTTCATTGTAGACTCCCACTGAATCTTAGTATCCACCTGCACAACTTCATCATAACATTCAGGTTCACTAGCATCAGTAAGTAAAATTGAATACAAAGAGTGAGAGAATCTTTCTGGAGGTCTAATTTGCTTTGTTGACTGTCTAACATTCACAAGTGTATGTGGTATTTGTTGTTGTAGTTGTTGCACATCATGAGGAATGGCTGGAACATTAGCTTTTGGAGTATCATCTAGCACTACATAATCATCTTCTTTCTTCATATGTTGCTGCAACAGATCTTTGTACAACACATTCTCGTTGAGTATGACATCCTTGCTTCTTACAATTTTTTGATTTTCAAAATCCCAAAGCCTATAACCAAATTCATTAATGCCATATCCAACAAATACACAGTTCTTTGACTTAGCTTCTAGATTGGTTCTATTTTTAGAATCTATGTGAGCAAAAGCTTCACAATTGAAGGTTTTGAAAAAATAATAACTCACCTTCTTACTAGTCCATACTTCCTCTAGAATACCACAACCCAAAAGATTAGAGGAAGCTCTATTAATCAAGTATACACCAATATTGATAGCCTCTTCCCACATGTGTAAGGGTGACCCAACATGCAGCCTCATGCTCCTTGCACATTCCATTATAGTCCTATTCATGCATTCAACCACTCCATTTTCCTGTGGAGTCCTTGGAATAGTTTTTTGTCTATAAATGCCATTAGTGGAGAAATAATCTTCAAATTTATGATTGCAATACTCACCACCATTATCAAATTTGAGAAATTTTAATTTCTTACCAGTCTCATTTTCAACCAAGCAATCCCATTTCTTAAAAGTTTGAAATACATCATATTTCTATCTAAGGAAATAAATCCATACCTTTCTAGTTGCATCATCAATAAATGTGACATAATAATGAGAGCCACCAAGGGAAGATACCTGAGCTGGTCCCCATAAATCGGTATGCACAAGTTCTAATTTCTTCTTTTTGTTTTCCTTCTCAGTCTTCACAAAAATCACTCTCTTTTATTTTTCATACACACAACTTTCACATAAATCCATATTAACACATTTAAGGCATGGTAGGACTTTCTTTAAATAAAGTACTTTCATGCCTTTCTCACTCATGTGCCCAAGTCTGTCATGCCACAATGCTATATCAAAATTTACAACAACTATTTGTTCTTCATGCTCAACTGCCACAACTATTCTTAAATATTCATTTTTCTTTGAAAAAATTAAATTAGAAGGAACAATATGACGTATACAAAGATATAAGGTGCCTACTTTCACACCTTTTGCTGCTATAAGGGAACCTTTTGAAACCTTCCAATTTTTATCATTAAAAGTAATTATGCAACCCTCATCATTGAGTTGTCCTACTGAAATTAAATTCCTACTTAGCCTTGGAACATGTCTTACCTCATGTAGTAGCCAATGATTCTCATTCTGTAACATAATCTTAACTTTTCCCTTTTCAATAATCTAACAAGGTTCATTATCTCCCAAATAAACAAGTCCAAAATCCCCTTGAACATAATCAAGAAAACAACCTCTATGAGGTGTAGCATGAAATGAAGCACCATAATTTAAAACCCATGAATCAGCAAAACTTTCTAAAGACAGAAGCAAAGCATCCTCTTCGGATTTGTTACTTACAACATTTTCCTCCTTGTCTCCATCTAGTTTATATCCTTCATTTTTCTTTCGATTCTAGCAATCTTTCTTTTTATGACTTGGTTTCCCATAGTACCAACAGTCATTTGGTCCTCTCGATTGAGACCTTCTCCCCTTTGACTTTCCTCTTGCTTTCCTATGATTTCCAGACTTACTTCCTCTCTTAGTCGTTCTGCCCCTACTTTGTGCATTCAAAGCACTTCTTAATGTAGATCCACCCAAGGTTTTCCTATGAGTTTCCTCACTCAAAATAACACTGATCACATCATCATATTTTAGGGTGCTAGATCTAGGAATAGAATTACTCACAACCATTACCAAGCTATTTCAACTTTTAGGAAAAGAACACAAAATCAAGAGAGCCCTAATTTATTCTTCAAAATTGATACCCATAGAAGATAATTGACTAGTAATAGTATTAAACTCATTTAAATGATCTGCAACAAATTCAACTTCTACAATTTTCATATTAAATAAAAGCTTCATGAGAAATACCTTGTTTGAAGCAGAGGGCTTTTCATATAGTTTCACTAGGGTTTGCATCAATTCTTCTATCGTCTTTGCTTTTCTAATATTAAATGCCACTAATGGTGCCAAGCATAATCAAATGCTTCCAAGTGCCTTTCTGTCTAAAAGATCCCATTCATCCGTTGACATAGATCGCTGATTCTTGGCTTTTCCTTCCAACAACTTCCATAAATCCTTCTAAAAAGATAGTCTTCCATTTGCATCTTCCATAACTGAAAGTTCTAGCCATTAAACCTATCAACCCTCAGCTTACCCTCATGTGCTATCACTCCCACTCAACCGTGAGACTTTCTTGCAAAGGATAACTAAAAAGATAACCTTGCTCTGATACCACTTATTAGCATTAAACCACATATAGAAATAACAATTACATGCAAATATAACCAATAATAGAAAATAATAGATCACATAGAAAAGAGCACAAGACACAAGGATTTGACATGGTTCACCCAATCCCTAGGCTACATCCACAAAACAAAAAGTCCAATATTATTACAATCTAGTGATTATAACCTAATTACAATTCATAATCCATTATAGCTTAATATCACCACAAGAATGATTTTTTTTGCATCACCATTATGAAACAATCCCTAACCCTAAGCTCTTTTATACAAGTATTTTTAGCACTTTAGAATTATAATTAATAATTATATGTCAACCCTAGAGAATTTATGAAGTATGTATAGTACTTTCCTAATTAGTTACCACAATCTAACAATCATTGTTTAGGAGGAAATCTTTAACACTTGAATGTGGAACCAAAAGTTGGACCTTGTTGTGAGATAGGAGATGTTTGAATTTTTTGAGAGCCCTCACAATAGTAAGGACCTACTTCTCTACATAACTATATCTATCCTCATAATCATTAAAACCCTCACTAAAGAAAGCAATGGGTTGTTCCAAATTCTCATTATTCAGCTATATTAAAACAACCGACAAACTTGATTCTCCTCCAAAGGAGTAAATGATGAAATCTCTATTAAACTTAAGATTAACAAGAGTGGGGGCTAAGGTAATTGATTTCTTAATCTCTTCAAAATTAAATTTCCCCTACCTAGTCTAGGTGAAGGTCATATTATTTTTCAACATGGATGTAAGAGGTTTAACCATGTCAACAAGATTATGAGTAAAGACTCTCACAAAATTAATTCTACCAAGGAAACTTTTCAGCCCCATCTTATGAGTAGGAACTAAGAGAGCGAAAATTGCTTCTACCCTCTCTAGATCTATTGTCAATCCATCTCTTGACATAATGTATCCTAGAAGCCTCCCCTATTTAGTGGTAGACACACATTTCTTGGGATTTAGGGATACACCATATTCTCTACATCTAAAAAATACCCATCTCAAATGATCAAAGTGATCTGTTGCATATTTGGAAAAGATAGTTATATCATCAAGATACACTAATAAAAAATTTTCCATCACACCTTTGAAATCCATGTCCACTACCTTTTGAAATGTGGCAAATGCATTAGTTAGTCCAAATGGCATCCTACAATAGGCATAGATACCCCATTTGGTGGTGAAGGTTGTCTTATGTTGGTCTGACTCCTGGAAAAGCACCTGATTATAGCTTGAAAAACCATCCAAGAAAGAAAATCTCTCTAAACCACTAACCTTGGATAGGATCTGTTCCATAGAAGGAAGAGGGTGATTATCTTTAAGAGAGGCTCTATTAAGGTCTCTAAAGTCTACACAAAGTCTTATTTCTTCGCTCTTCTTCCTAACAGGGACAAGATTAGCTACCCATGAGGAATATTTGACAAGGACTATGATATTGGCCTCTATGAGCCTTGACAGTTCTTTCTTCATCAATGATTCAATCTTGGGGTTAGTTGTGTTAGTTTGTGGTGACTGATCAAGAAAGTACTATACATACTTTATAAACTCTTTGGGGCTGAAATTTTTTTGGGGCCCTATTTTATCAAAATTTTGGACTGACATATAATTATTAATTATAACCCTAAAGTGGTAAAAATAATTGTATAAAAGGGCTGAGGGTTAGGGATTGTTTCATAGTTGTGATGTGAAGATTGGTTCTTGTGGTGGTATTGAGCTGTAAGGGATTATGGATTGTAATAAGATTCTAATTACTGGATTGTAATCATATCAGACTTGTTATTTGGTGGACGTAGCCTAGGGATTGGGTGAACCACATTAAATCTTGGTGTCTTGCTTTCTTTTTTATATGATCTATTATTTTTTGATATTGGTTATATTTGCATGTAATTGTTATTTTTATTCATGGTTTAATCCTAACAAGTGGTATTAGAGAAAGGTTGTTTTTCAGTTATCCTCTGTAGGAAAGTTTCATGGTTGAGTGGGAGCAATGGTAAACAAGGGTAAGCTAAGGGTTGATAGGTTTAATGGGTGGAACTTTCAGTTATGAAAGATGCAAATGGAAGACTATCTTTATTAGAAGGATTTATGGAAGCCATTGGAAGGAAAAACCAAGAATCGGGGATCTATTTCAAATGACAAATGGGATCTTTTAGATAGAAAGGCACTTGGAAGCATTCAATTATGCCTAACACCATCAACAACATTTAATATTACAAAAGTGAAAGTGACAAAAGAATTGATGCAAACCCTAGTGAAATTGTATGAAAAGTCCTTCGCTTCAAACAAGGTATTTCTCATGAAGCATTTATTTAATATGAAAATGGTAGAAGGTAGATCTATTGTAGATCATTTAAATGAGTTTAATACTAGTACTAGTCAGTTATCTTCTATAGGTATCAATTTTGATGAAGAAATTAGGGCTCTCTTGATTTTGTGTTCATTTCCTGAAAGCTAGAATGGCTTGGTAATGGTTGTGATTAATTCTATTCCTTGATCTAGTACCCTAAAATATGATGATGTGATTGGTGTTGTTTTAAGTGAGGAAACTGATAGGAAAACCTTAGGTGGATCTACATCAAGAAGTGCTTTGAATGCACAAAGTAGAGGTAGAACGATTGAGAGAAAGTAATTCCAAAAATTGTGGGAAATCAAGAGGAAAGTCAAAGGGGAGGAGGTCTCAATTGAGAGGATCAAATAACTGCTGAAATTATGGGAAACCAGGGCACAAAAAGAAAGATTGTTGGAATCAAAAGAAAAATGGAGATAAATTAGATGGAGACATGGAGAGAAATGTGGTAAGTAACAAATTCAAAGAGGATGATTTGTTTCTATCTTTAGAAAGTATTGACGATTCATGGTTTTTAGACTCTGGTGCTTCATTTCATGCTACACCTCATAGAGGTTAACTTATTGATTATGTCCAAGGGGATTTTGGACTGGTTTATTTGGAGGATAATGAACCCTATCAAATTGTTGGAAAGGGAAAAATTAAGATTAAGTTGTAGAATGGGAATAATTGGCTACTACATGAGGTAAGACATGTTCCAAGGCCGAGTAGGAATTTAATTTTAGTAGGGCAACTCGATGATGAGGGTTGTGTAGTTACTTTTAATGATAAAAATTGGACGGTTTCAAAAGGTTCCTTTGTAGTAGCAAAAGGTGTGAAAGTAGGCACCTTATATCTTTGTATAGGTCATATTGTTCCTTCTACTTTAATTATTTCAAAAAAAAAATGAACGTTCAAGAACAATTATTGCAGTTGACAAGGGAGAACAAATAGTTGTTGTAGATTTTGATACAACGCTATGGCACAATAGACATGGGTACATGAGTGAGAAAGGTATGAAAGTGCTTCATTCAAAGAAAGTTTTACCTGGTCTAAAATGTGCTAATATGTATTTCTATGAAAGTTGTGTGTATGGAAAATAAAAGAGTGAGTTTTGTGAAGACTGGGAAGGAAAATAAAAAGGAGAAATTAGAGCTTGTGCATACAGATGTATGGGGATTGGCTCAGGTATCTTCCCTTGGTGGCTCTCATTACTATGTTACATTCATTGATGATGCAACTAAAAATGTATGAATTTATTTCCCTAGATAGAAATCTGATGTATTTCAAACTTTTAAGAAATGGAAATACTTGGTTGAAAATGAGATAAATGGTATTTGTAGACAAAAAATTGTTCCAAGGACTCCATAGGAAAATTAAGTGGCTGAATGCATGAACATGACTATAATGGAGCGTGCAAGGAGCATGAGGTTGCATGCTAGGTTTTCCTTACACATGTAGGCAAAGGCTATCAATACTATTGTATATTTGATTAATAGAGGTCCCTCTACTCCTTTGGGTTGTGGTATTCTAGAGGAAGCATGTACTAGTAAGAAGGTGAGTTATTCTTTTCTCAAAACCTTCAGTTTTGAAGCTTTTGCTGACATAGATTCTGAAAATAGAACTAAGCTGGAAGGTAAGTCAAAGAAATGTGTATTTTTTGGATATAGTATTAATAAATTTGGTTATAACTTTGGATTTTTTAAATCATAAAATTCCAAGAAGCAAGGATGTCATATTCAATGAGAAAGTGTTGTACAAAGATTTGTTGTAGCAACATGAGAAGAAAGAAGATGATTATGTAGTGTTGGATGATACTCCAAAAGATGATGTTCCAGCCATTCCTCATGATGTGCAACAATCATAATAATAATTACCACACATATCAGTGAATGTTAGATGGTCAACAAGGAAAATTAGACCTCCAAAAAGATTTTCTCCCTCTTTGTATTCTATTTTACTTATTGATGCTGGTGAACCTGAATTTTATGATGAAGCTATGTAGGTGGATACTAAGATTTAGTGGGAGCCTCTAATGAAGGATGAAATGGACTCTTTTCTGAAGAATAAGACATGGGATTTATGCAAGTTTTCTGTAGGTAAAAGAGCTTTACAGGTTAAAAGAAGAGGAAGGAGGTAAGAAAAGATTTAAAGCTAGGTTAGTTGTAAAAGGATTTTCCTAGAAAAAATGAATCAATTTTATGAAATATTTTCTCCTATTGTTAAAATGACTTCTATCCATAATATTTGAAGTCTTGTGGCTACTGAAGATTTGCATTTTGAGTAGCTTGATGTTAAAACAACCTTCCTTCATGGTGATTTGGATGAAGAGATATATATGGCTTAGCCATGGGGATTTGAGTTCAAATGTAAGAACTTAACGTGCAAATTGAAGAAAAGTTTATATAGCTTAAAGAAAGCACCTCAACAATGGTATCTTAAATTTGATAGTTTTATGCATGAGCATGGATACAATAGGTTTCATTTAGATCATTGTGTTTATTTTAAGAGGCTAGATGATGACAACTACATTATTTTATATTTATATGTTAATAATATGCTTGTAGATGGGTCTAACATGGATCATATTAAGGGCTGAAATTCCAGTTAGCACATGCATTTTCTATGAAGGATTTGAGGGCAGCAAAAAAAATCCTTGGTATGAAGATTTGTAGAGATAGGAAGAATAGAAAATTGATGCTATCTCAGGCTGATTATGTTGAGAAGGTGTTGCAACATTTCTCTATGGATAATGCTAAAGTTGCTAGCACACATTTACCTAGTCATTTGAAGTTGACTAAGGAGATGTGTCCCAAGACAAAAAAAGAGGAGGATAAGATGTCCAAGGTATCCTATGCTTCAATTGTAGGAAGCGTGATGTATGCTATGCTATGTACCAGTCTAGATATTGCACATATAATTGGAGTTGTTAGTAGGTATATGAGTCATCCAGGAATAAATCATTCAAATGTAGTTAAATGGATTCTTAGATATCTAAGAGGAACATCCAATAAGTGTTTACACTTTGGGGGCTCTACTACTGATTTAAAGGGCTATGTTGACTCAGATTTGGTAGGGGATATTAATACTAGGTGGAGTACTACAAGTTATGTATTACTGTTGGTGAGGCACTCGTGAGCTAGGTTTCTTGGTTACAAAAGATTAATATTTTATCCACTATAGAGGCAAAGTATGTAGCTACTACAAAGGAAGCCAAGGAGAAGATATGGCTTCATTTCTTCTTGGAAGAATTGGGACACCCTTAGAAGGATAATTATTTGTTTACAGATAGTCAGAGTTCCATTCATCTTGTAAAGAATTCAGCTCTACATTAAAAGACCAAACACATCCAGTTGTGGTACCATTTCATTCGGTCAATTTTGGAGGATGGACAATTAAAGCTGGACAAGATACATACAGATGACAATCCAACAGATATGTTTACTAAGTTAGTAACAAGGGAGAAGCTAAACTCCTCTTCAACTTCATTTGGTCTTCTAGATTGAACATGAATAAAATAATAGAGGAGTCTAGGTAGTTTGATCTAGTGGGAGCCTCATGGAGTAGAGACATAGCTACAGGATCAGTCTCCAAGTGGGAGATTGTTGTTTAGTGCAAAGCCTGATTAGTCCCCAAGTGGGAGATTGTTAGTTTGCTGTGATTGATTAGGAAAGTACTATACATACTTCTAAAAAGGGCTTAGGGTTAGGGATTGTTTCATAGTTGTGATGCAAAAATTGGTTCTTATGGTAGTATTGAGCTGTAAGGGATTACAGATTGTAATTAGGTTGTAATTGTTGGATCGTAATAATATCAAAATCGTTATTTGGTGGACGTAGCCTAGGGATTGGGTGAACCACATTAAATCTTGGTGTCTTGTGTTCTTTTCTATGTGATATATTATTTTCTAATATTGGTTATATTTGCATGTAATTGTTATTTCTATCTGTGGTTTAATCCTAACAAACTGGACTTCGTTTCTACCTAACAAGTTTAGCATCTTGATTCAAATCTATAGTATGCTGAAATAAGAGTGGATCAAAACCATTTAAGTATTCTTATGTCCATGAAATGACATCATTAAACTCTTGACATAACTTAATGAAAACTTCTTGTTCAACTTCAATATATACCTTTCTAAGTTGAAAGTATTTCCATCAACAACAATGATGGTGTGTGGTCATCCTTACTTGCACTCAGATTTGAACCCTTGTTGCATGCTTGATCATCAAAATTGAAAAGTCCTTCCAATGTAATGAGACCTTTAGGTAACTTATTAGAGTTCAAATTCATGATTTGGTCTCAAAAATAACTTTGGAGCTTGGACTAATTTTTAGCAGAGAATTCTACTTCATTTTGCAGGAAATAGACAATTTGCACATCAGAATCAAACACCTACCAATTTTTGCAAATATCAAGAACAACATGCCTCACAATAATTCTAATTTTTTGTTCCTTATCATTAGCAACATGCTCTGGTAAGTTTTAGTTGGCACTAATGGCTACAAAATTGTCAACTTGTTTGTTCTTGTTCCTTGGAACACTCTGAATATTGAATGCCTAAAATCCTTCAAGTAGATCCCATACTCTATGTTTTTATGAGTTGAGGAGGTTATTCTTTGTGACATTTTGATTCCTAACTTGATTCACAACCAGCTCACAGTCTCCATATACTTTTAAATCTTTGATTTATTTCCTTTGTGCAAGTTTATGAACTTGGCTTAGAGCCTCATACTCTACTATATTATTTGTACAACTAAATTGGAGCCTATAATAAAAATAATACTTCTCCAATTTAGAAGAAATCAGCATAACACTAGCCCCAGAACTATTTTTTTTTCTTGAACCATCAAAGAACATATCCCACAATCCATTTGTATCTTCTTTGGTTTTCATGAGATTTGGGATAGGAATGCTTTCTTCAAATATACAATAGGTCCCAAGACTAGTTTCCTTGGCTTCTTGTATTGGATAAAATTGATAGGCAATAGCCCACTCATCCAAAAGGTAGTCAAGAATCTCTGCTAATGAAGTAGTAGGCTATTGGAATGTGTACATTTCCTCCTCCTCCTCTCTAATTGTATAATTCATGTTTATAGGGCTTGGCGTATAAGTCTCTATGTGGTTAAGTGGCTAAAGGTTCTTCTCTTAAGGAAGCTCCTACTCCATTTATTGTCCTAAAGAATATTTAGGACCAATCTACTACAATGTGACCTCTTATTTGTGTAGTGAAGCCTCTAGAAAGATGAATACAAAAATATGGTTCTACCTTAGCTAATGATATATCTTGAATTAAAGTACAACTAGGGATAGCATGCAATGCCATCTTTACATTTCTAAGGATTCCTACAGTCTTGAGAGAGATGTCATCTAACTAAAGGACATCCCTAACTATAGGCTCATACTGGATACCAAGGAGATTAGCTACACTTCTAGGCATTACCAAGCTACTAGCCCCTAAATCTATCATACAATTGTGGACTAGTTTATCTCATATGATCAAGGAAACATAAAAGGGGGGAGGTCTAACTTTCTTTCTTGTTTCTCTTTCCTTTATTAGCTACACCAAGCTTGTTGCACTCTCCTCTCTAGGTACCTGATTCTTGGCCTCCATGTTCTCTAACTCCTTCTATAGTAATTCCTTCTACAATGATATGGTGCCAACAACATCCCACATGGAGATATTGACATTAGTACTTTTAATTTAATCCACCACATTAAAATGCATGTTTATTATCTTGGTTGAAACTTTGGGAATTGCATGGGTAGGTGGCTGAGGTTGAGTAACCTGAGGTTTGACAAGGTCCTTGTTGCTTGTGTTATGCTTCTACTGAGGGGAAATATTGGATTGGGAATTCATTACTCGTACATGAGGAGTAGAATCTATAGTTGAAGCCTGATTTGTTGAAGGAGATGTAACATCCTCAACAACTCTCCTTTTGTTTCTACTATTGTAAGCTAAAGCCTCATGATTAGCATGATAGTGTTCCTCTAGTTGATGGTTCATGAAAGAACAATCACTGTGCTAATGTAGATGAGAGGCATTGTTGGATTGGCTTACATTCTATGATTTCCCTATTGCAAGCTCCTGGGTAGTTAGTGCCAAATAAGATTCTACCTTTTGGCACATGCAATAGGCATAGGAATAGTTGCAAGAAGGGAAAAAAAATTTCTCTTGAGAATTTTTTTTTGAGGGACTAAGGCTCTACTTTGATTCATACTTGATGTAGAAGCATGACTATTCTACCTATTCTGACTTAAAGGCCCACTATTCACAAGGGTGTGACATTGTAGTTGAGGATCCTTAGTAGCTTGAGCTTATTTCCTTTTCAAAGTCACCACGTCATTTCTCACCTTTTGAATCATAGAGAAGCTATCTTCCAACTTCTTATCTTCGACTTGCAACTTCTTCCCAAAATCTTGGATTAGGGCCTTCAACTCTCCTAGCTCACTAGATGATGTGGAAGCTTGAGGGACTAGAGCAAGGGGTTGTGATGTAGGAGTTGTGGGAATAGGGGGTACTGCTAGTTGGTGATTTGGTATGTTAGGGAAGAAAGGCATTAGAGGCCTTGGAGCTAACTTCCCAACTTATATCAAAAATATTTTCTTCCCTTATAGAAAACTCATAAGCATCTAGAAAAGTATCCCCTCCCATAGTTTGCACTATGATAGCTATATCAGTATTTAGGGCTTTTAGGTAATGTAAGAAAATATTAACAAGGTAGGCTTTACTATGGTGGGTATTCTATCCCATCTCTTTTGAAATCTATAGTTAAAATTTATCATGAATTCATAAGGGGCTCTTTTGATAATCGTTAATTTTTCTAAAAGTGATAGGTGATCACTTTTATCCTCAAAATGTTTACATAGCCCTATCCCTAACCCATCCCAATGAGTAATAGAATTAGGAGTTAAATATCTATACCACTGTAGTGCTTTTCCCTTTAAAAGATGAAGCTAGAAGCCTAACTACAACATCATCTTCAGTAATCCCATGTATATTAAAAATATGAGAAACTTCTTGAATGTGTTCTTTAGGGGAAGTGGAAGTTTTACCAATAAAGTTAGGTGCACTTTTAATGTATGATATTGGTATATTATTTATATGTGCTAGTAAGAGAGAACTTCCACCATTAAAGGTCAAAAAGTATGAGATCTAGCCATATAAACAAGTGGCCTATTAATATGAGTAGATGGTATTATAGGGTGAGATCTATCATTAGGAGGAGTAGAGATGGATCTTGTAGGTGTATGGATTTATTCTATACTCCTAACTGGTGATAGAGATAATCTAGTCTTCTTTCTTCTAGGATTTGAAAATGAAATCTCATAATATTGAAAATTACCTCTAGAAGACATCCTTGTGTGTACTTTGGGCATGAATAATGACAACCTTGGTTTTGAAATAGGATGTTTCAAAGCTTGGAGTCACCAAGTACTTGGAGAAATGAGCCTCTTAAAGGCTTGAATGCTAAAGGCAGTACTATCTCCTCAACATGTATTGGAACTTTTCTTCTTTGACACTAGTGAGCTTGTAATATGCTTTTAATTTTGTCCCATCGGGTGTGCCAAAAACTATTGACACAAAGGCTTTCACCCAACCTAAGGGAATACTTCTTAGGTAGACTTGTATAACATGGAAACAATATCAAAAGTGTGGGACTTTGCAGTTTGAGATTGAGTATCCAAAGAAGGCTGACTTCCTTCATTATCAGGATGCACCTAACTAGTTCTTGAGAGGAAAAGGGAAAAGGAATGCATAAAAGGAAATCTACCTAATCAAATCTAGAGGAGGTAATGCACCAAATAGCATATGGATCTACTTCTTTCCAAATAAATTTAGATCTCAATATCCTAGATAAGCCAAAAGATAACACAATTAGAGAAGGAATACGATGGACTCACTTGATCTAATGGGTCATCAAGTATGAACATGATCATATGATATTTCAACTGCCAAAATACATTTAGCAGTGAAGCCATAGGAATGCACACACACTTAGTTGACAAAAATTGAATATAGCAAAGAAGATTTCTATTGAGCAGAGGCAAAATTATAGAGCAGCTTCAAAAATTAGAAAATAGAGAGCCCTTGAGAAGAAAAAAAAAACTTTCTTTTATAGTTCAAGAATAACTCCCAATTGCTTTAAACCTCATCAATGCCTTTAAGACTATTAGAGGGCAATTGGATATGCTCTAGATGATGATTTGATTTGGTACACCTTTAGAGGCATGAAAATCATCAAAAGCCTAAATGGAAGAAACCTTAAAGGTGATAGGAATGGTGCCATTAATTTCTCTAATAAGTAGATGGATAGTTCAACAATGATGGAGTATCATTTGTATCATTTCTAGCCCCTACATTTATTTGGAGTGGTTGAGATCAATCATAAAGATTGGATCACGTAGTAAAACTATTTTCTTTCATCCTTGGCTTGATGAATCATCAGAAAATTAGCAGTTAAATTGGGTCACATAGACCAATGGTTTTATTTCTTTTTGCCAGCTTGCAAAAGTATTCATAAGTTTGATCACTTTATCATCTTAACAAGACCATCCTTTTAGAGTTAATTATAACTTCTTGTGACACTACAAACTTAACCACTGCCACTAACTATTTTCCTTCTAAACTACACCCACTGTGACACATGTCTTCCTGTCACATTATCACATTGTTTAAAATCTTTGCATCTTAAAAATGTGAGAAAGAGACAACCCTCAATCTTGAAGGATCTGATGGCCTAGGAATATGTAATCATTTTAGTATCCGTGTTAGCATCTCAACCAATTAGAATTGCATTCGTATGCCAACTCGTTTAACACCTTCCACCTTTTCTGTGGTCTACAAGAGAAATAAGATCCACATGCCACATGTCACACCATTTCTTTGTCACATGAAGTAAAGTCCTTGCATCTTTGCAAAGTGATAAAGAAACAATCATGGATTGTCTTTGGTCTAAAGATGAATAAAATACACTGAAGAAACATTAGCCCACAATACCCAACATGAATCAAACTCGCCAACTATACTTCACCTAACAACTCCACTAGTTGCAAGGAAAGGAAGGCCCACCTTGGATACATGGCACATTATCACTTTATTGCATGAAATAAGGTTCATGATTTTCTACAAAGTGACAAAGTGACATTCGTTGATTCGTTTGCATTTGACAAATGAGAATATGTGGACCCACAAAAGTATTAAATCATGAAATTAACCATGGGACTTAGGATATAATGCGTATAACCAAGGTTTTGAATTAAAATTATTTCATGTTTAAACATTTGAAAAAATCAACTATCCAACTAACCATTAGACATTTTTCCAAATATGAAATATGAATTTTGGTAGGAGGACAAAATGGCTAACAATTTTGGCAACTCAAAAGGGATGCTAGCCTGCTATGCATAAGACTAGTAACCTAAAGCATCCATTGGGCTATATAGTCATGAAAAACATGAAGATTTTCCTTGAAAAACCCAGAAAATGCCCTCTAAAATGGGAAAACAGGAACTCTACAACTTGAACTAGGAATGAAAACCCCTCTACAACCACTCAAAAATAGCATGTGTTCATACACTTCATGGAAAATAAGAAGAATAGAAAGAAAACTATCTAACTATGTAATGCATATTCATCTCTAGCAGAAGCAAGCTTTAAGATATATTCCATTGACTAGAATAGGTAGAATTTCACCATCATGCTTGCTTAATTGAAAAGCATTTTCCTATTTGCAACTGATAATCACATAGGGACCACTCCATAATGCATCAAATTTTGAGTGCCTCCCTAGTTTTTCCCTATCTGCATCAAATTTTGAGTGCCTCTGTAGTTTTTCCCTATTTGCATCTCACTTGAGAACAAGATCTCATTCCTTAAAAACCCTAGCCTTGACCTTCTTGTCAGAGCTCTTTTTGACCTATTGCTAATGTGCCTTAAGAATATGAATAGCTTGTTGCCTTCTTTCTTCTAATTTAATTAGTTCTTCTAACTTGATTGTCATGGGGTCATGTAATTGATGAGCTAACTCAAGAGAGGGGAATTCTAATGAGATAGGAAGCTTGGCTTATCTACCATATACCAACATGAAAGGTGAATTCCCTACTTCTCTCTTAGGTGTAATCTTCTTAGCCCAAAGGGTTGTCTTCAACTTGGCATGCCAACACCTCTGGTTATCTTCAATTTTACTCTTCATGATTCTGATGAGGTTCCTGTTAGAATATTTGGCAAAGCTATTACCTTGGGGGTAATAATTTGAGGAGGTGCTCAAATATATCCTATCTTCTAGAGGCGAAGAGCATATATGAGTTCCAACAAAAAAATTGGCATTGTTAGATATAATTGTGGAAGGAACACCAAATTTGGTTACAATTAAATTAAGGAATTCAACCACAGAAGCCTTTGTTGCATCCCTTAGAGCCACTACTTCTATCCAGCTTGTGAAATAATCTATGGTTTCTAGGATCCACTTGTGACTAAAGCTAGAAGTTGGATTGATGGGGCCAATAAATACCAAACCCCACTGAGTAAAAGGCTTATCAACCTAAATGGGATGGAGGCAAAGGGAAACCAATCTTTTCTTTCTAGACAAGAAATCACATTTCTCACACTTACCCACCTATAATATTCATTAGACAAGGTTGGCCAATAATAGACAACCCTCATTATTGTAGTGCCTGCCCCTAGTTCGCATTTCTGTTATCATTGTCAAATTCCTTAGGCTGATTTTATGCATCGATTAGCTTTAGAGATACTAGAATTGTAATATTATGATATTATTTCATGACTTTGATTACAAATGTATCAGTTATTATTGCTTAGTTGATTTCATTCATGTGTTGTTTTAATGATCCTAGTTAGTAAATGTGATTTCTTTTATAAAAATGTTAATAGGATGTCTTTAATTATTATTATGTTGTATTGATAGAGATGCATTATTATATGTACGCATTTGATCTTAGATTTGTGATTTTTACGATACTTACCCCATACTTGCATGTGTATGGTGCATGTGTTTATTTTATCTTTCTGTCTAAAGTGTTTGATGTGGTTAAGGGAGGGAGTCGTAGTCACCTGCTAGTCGGGATCTACACGATGAACCACTCCCCGCCATTGTCTGTTTAGTTTAGATATATTATATACATGTACATGCTCGTCTTTTATGCAGGATGTAGGTACCGGGCATCGACTTCCCTGAATTGCCAGGATGAGCGTGCCCTATTACAAATACTCAAATGGTGAGAATGGGAAGATAATGATCAGGTCCAATCCTAGCCATAAGCCTATAATACTTGTCCTGCAAGGAGGACTCGTAACAGACTATCTACCCTTTTTAAAATCTGCGAGTCTTTTGTGCATATGTTGTTTTGTGAGTCTTTGATGAATTTCTATTAATTAAGTCTAATTAATAGATTAAATTAATAATTTAATTTAATGGAAAATTATTATGATATTTTGAATATTTAATTATATTTAATTAATTGAGAAATTAATTAAATATAAAGAATTAAATTGAAGATAAAAGTTTTAAGAATAAATTTAGAACGTGATAATATTTATTTAATTTAATAATAATATATTTAGAGTTCATTTTTAAATAAATGCTAAATATTATTGTTATTTAAGTTAATAAATATTATCAAATTAAACGTTCAAAAATATATTAAAAAGGAAAAAGATATGAATTTATGGAAAAGATTTAAGTTCGCATGAATGAGTTTTAAATATAAGAGATTAATTTAAAAGATAAAAAAAAAAATGTGAACTCAAATAAAGATATTTTAATAATGTGCACATGAGATTTAAAAAGTTATAAATTGATTTAAAATAGAAGTTGAGTGGAAGTTAAATAAAGTAATTTAATAATTCACTTAAAGTGCATGAAGGAATAATAAAAGAATATTTTAATTAAAAGAAAATTAATTGTGCATGAATGAATTAATTAAATAAAGTAATTATTATTTTAGAGTTGTGGAGATAGAAACCCTAAAGGGTAATTAGATTCTATATTAGAGGGTTTTGGGGTCATTATTTGGGGAAAGTTTTTCAGACACAGGTTTCAGGGAACACACTTTTGGAAGGGGAACAAAGAAATCTTTGAAAGCTTTGAAGGGTTTGGATTAGCAAAGGTTTCAACAAGTTGTTAGCATCAGATCAAGGTAGGGTTTGTGAACCATTGTAGAAATATTTTCGGATCTCTGTCTTCTTCGTGCTTGTTGAAAATTGATTTCTCAAATTTTGTTGTATAAATCTTGCCACCCTTCGTTCTACATCTTTTGCTTTTCGATTCCATCTGTGAATTCGGATTGAAAAACTATTTAAATAACCTCGTTCTGCAATTGAAAGAAATTGGTAATAAATCGGGATCTGGGCTTTTGAATTAAATTGGAATTTAGAAATTTAAATTTAGAAAGGGTTTGTTTGTGGAAATGAAAATCTTAGGATTGAAAATTCAAAGGGTTCGATTTATTTTTCCTATTAGACTAAAATCATGGATTAAATATATATATATATATATATATATATATATATATATATATATATATATATATATATATATATATATATATATATATATATATATATATATATATATATATATATATATATATATATATATGAGATAAAAAGAAAGTTATATAATTATTTTATAAAATATACAAATATTTTAATTACAATAATAACAATAATAAAATGTTTTATGAAATATTATTATAATTTTAAATTAAAAAAAAAAATTAAAAAAAAAATTATAACCATCCTACCTCTCGAATCATAGTACCTGTGATGCGCAGTGTACTGCAGATCGCAGTACCTGCGATAGCCTTTATATATAAAAAGAGGCCGCACGGCTAGAATGCCGTCGGCCAATTATAATTTGTTTTATTTTTTTGGAATTAGATTGCTATTTATATTAAATTTAATATATGTAAATTATTAATAATTATGAACAAGTTTCATTTTATTAATAAATTTTAATATTAAATCTAATCTTATTTAATAATGTTTTATTAGTAATTAAATAAATTATTGGTTCTTAATTAAATTTGTTTTAATTAAGAATGATTAATAATAAAAGCTATTTAACGAAGATGTGAATTTATTTATTTAATTTATAATATTAATTCTAATAAAATTGGAGGGTTTCTTTTACAATTAGTAGAGTGTTAATTTTTTTATAACTTAAATAAATAAATGGGGTAATTTTGTAGAGTTGACTTGTGGAATAAACTGAGAATCTTATACACTTAAACGTTCATTTAAATGCAAATTGAAAACGTTATTTTTGACTCTATTATGTCTTTTCAAATCAAACCCAAACTATGAAACTGTGATGTTGCTTGTACTATCTATGCTTTTGAATTTTGGTGTTGATTAGATGTCGACCAGTCTAGAGAGTACACCAGAGGTCTTTGTGAGAATTATTGTATACTATTTATATGGCTAGTTGTCATGATGTGTTATGTGATTCAAATTGGAGATTATATTTATGAGGTTTATCTTGTGGAGCAGTTATGTGTACTCGAATGGGAGAACCATCTTGTTATCAGGTTGCCTATTAAGGAACCGAGTTTGATTTTTATGGGTGTTGTGCTATGGGACACAACTGTGTTTTTATGTGCTTAGGAGAGGTTGTCTAGGTACGTGACCTGGGAGTGGCTTGCATAGGGGTCCGGGACCTAAAGTGGTCAGTACCAGGGTAACCTAATGCAAGTTATGTAATAAGTGATAACCTAGTAATTAAAAATTTTGGGGGGAAAACACACTAAAAAGATAAGTTAGAGATATTTGATCTACCCATGCCTTTAGTGCTTGTATAGACTAAGGATGGGAATGAGAAGAGTGCCTCGTCTTCTTGAGAGGACTTTCTAGTTTCCATATGTGTGATGTTGAGGGTCCGGGGTTCAAAGTAACCAGTCTAGGATAACTCAACGCTTGAGGGTCCAGGGTCTCTTAAGAGATCAGTCTAGGGTAACTTAAGCAGCCATGTGATGACACTCCCTAGTATGTAGCCTGAGTCTCCTCTATAGATTTTGTGTACCTCTGGTGGTGTATCTATTGTTGGATGTGTTTATTGTAGTTACTTACTTTCATTGAGGATGATTGGTAATTCATGGATGTTGTACTTTTGACATGTGGCTTTTGACTTGAGATGATTATCTTTCATTGACTTTATCTTATGATCTTGGTATTTGGTTTATACTTGGTTTGTGTATGATGTTTGGTTATGTGGTGTCGGTATTGGATTGAGCGTTCTTACTTTTGGATTATTTTATCTTCTTGAGTAGCATGTGTTACCTTTGAGGTAGTTTTGGCTATTAGGGGTACCTTGCCTAGGAATGTTTTATGTTTGATAGCCGTATGTGGATCGTTCATTATCTTCCCTGCACGGTGGGAGTGGAAGCCTAACTAGGTAACCACGCGGTCGGGAGGTAGTGCCTTCTTACCATTTGGTTCCCCCTTCACATTGCCAGCTGTTGGATGTTCGTTGCAAAAGATGTACCTTTATCATTCTTATTTCTTATCTTATAGACTTCTTTTCAGATGATGTATTTATGCTATCATGTATTATGATGTATTGTATCTATTCTCACATACCCTGTGACATGTACAGTGGATGTTATTTATTGGATGTACTTTCATTGTATTAGTTATACTTATGCTTTGCTTATGCAATTATGTATCTGTTATTCCTTTATGAGCTTGAGACATTGTACTTAGATCTTAAACTAATTAATTTAAAAACATTAAATGTGACTCAACGTAAAGGAACTCTTGAGGAATTGAAACTATATCTGTAATTGCAAATGTGTATTTGTTGTGTATGTTCATATTGCTTCCGCATTAATGTTATCTTGATGTTGTTTAAACTTCAAAAAAAAAATAGTTCAGTAAACATTGTAACATGTTAGGTTTATTTCTCTTGGGTTCCCAAGCGGGGTGTTACAATTATCTTCATGGTAGTCACTCTAGCTGAGAAATGACAACCAATAGGACCATCATGAAATTATTTTAGCAATCTACTAACCTAATCAGTTTGGATGCATCTTAATAGGACTCCATCAAAATCCTTCCTAAATAATATTCCATCTAACAAGCCATAGGGAAAAGACTATAAACTAAATTTTCTCTTCTTTATTCTATTTAGGCCTTGGGGATATCTTCCTTCTAGCAAGAAGGTTGTCATGTCATGCAACCAATCAAACTGATTCTCATTCTCTACTAGTTGCTCACCTTGAATGAAGAGGGCAGTCTCCTCAAGTGTCTCAAAAGATGAAGACATTTTCTCACAAAGTCCTTTAAATCTTATTAGCTTTTTTATCATGATATCAATGTCATATTCCATGAATTTAGTAATTGACCCAATCCTTTTCTCATTGATATCCTTGTTTAGGAGGAAACCCTTAATACCTAAATGTAGAAACAAAAGTTGGACCTTGTTGTGAGATAGGAGATGTATAAATTTTTTGAGAGCCCTCACAATAGTAAGGACCTACTTCTCTACATAACTCTATCTATCCTCATAATCCTTAAGCCCCTTATTGAAGAAAGCAATGGGCTATTACAAATTATCATCATTCAGTTATGTTGAAACAACTGATAAACTTGATTCTCCTCCAAAGGAGTAAATTATTAAATTTATATCAAACTGAGGATTAATAAGAGTGGAGGCTGGGGTAATTGATTTCATAATCTCTTCAAAACTAACTCTCCCCTCCCTAGTCCAAGTTAAGGTCATATTCTTTTTCAACATGGATGTATGAGGTTTGACCATGGCAACAAGATTAGGAATAAATATTCTCATAAAATTAATTTTACCAAGGAAACTTTCTAGCCCCTTCTTATGAGTTGGTTGGTTCTCTATTCAAAAACTTCCCTAATTCCCTGCCCCCCTGCACCAAAACATTAGTTGGCCCCTACCCTAGCTCCCTAATCCCTAGTCCCCTAGCTATTTTATGGCCCCCCATATAGATAAACTAATAGGATGGTCTATAATTTTATGGTGGGGAACCCTTTTATGGTATGGGCCCTACTATTATATCCCCTTTTATGGGCTATCATTTTATGGGGGTGCCTACCCCCTATAATTTTATAGGCCCTAGCCCTAGCCTAGTAAGTGGGAGAGAAATAATTGCTTCTACCCTCTCTAGATCTATTTTCAACCCATCTCTTGACACAATGTGTCCTAGAAGCCTCCCCTGTTTAGTGACAAACACAAATTTCTTGGGATTCAAGGATACACCATATTCTTTGCATCTAACAAATACCTACCTCAAATGATCAAAGTGATCTACGACATATTTGGAAAAGATAGTTATATCATCAAGATATACTAATACAAAATCCTCCATCACACCTTTGAAATCCATCTCCATTGCATTTTGAAATGTTACACCTACATTAGTTAGTCCAAATGGCATCTTATGATAGGCATAGGTACCCCATTTGGTGGTGAAGGTTTTCTTATGGGGGTTTGACTCTTGCCCAAGAACTTGATTATAGCCACAAAAACCATCCAAGAAGGAAAATCTCTCTAAAGCACTAACCTTGGATAGGATCTATTCCATAGAAGGAATAGGGTAATGGTCTTTAAGAGAAGCCCTATTAAGGTCTCTAAAATTTACACAAAGTTTGATTTCTCCACTCTTCTTCCTAATAGGGACAAGATTAGCTACCCATGATAAATATTTGATAGGGAAAATGATATTAGCCTCTAGGAGCTTTGAAATTTCATTCTTCATCAATGGTTCAATCTTGGGGCTAACTGGCCTTTGTTTTTGCCTAACAAGTTTAACATCTTGATTCAAATCTATAGTATGCTGAAATGAGCTTATGTCAAAAATCTTTAGGTCTTCATATTTCCATACAATGGCATCATTATATTCTTGACATAACTTAATGAAAACTTACAGTTCAACTTTAACACACACCTTTCCTAAGTTGAGAGTCTTTCCATCAACAACAATGATGGGTGTGTGGTCATTCTTACTTGCAATCAAATTTGAACCCTTGCTCCATGCTTGATCATCATAATTGAAAATTCCTTCCAAGGTAATGAGACCCTTAGGTAATTTATTAGAGTTCAAATTCATGATTTGGTCTCCATACTGACTTTGGAGATTGGACTAATTTTTAGTAGAGAATTTTTCCTCATTTAGCAAGAAATTTACAATTTTCACATCAGAATAAAAAACCTACCAATTTTTATGATTATTAGGAACAATAGGCCTCACAATGATTCTAATTTTTTGCTCCTTATCATAAAAAACATGCTTTGGTATGTCATAGTAGGCACCAATGGCTGCAAGCCTATCATTATGTTTGTATGACTTGAGGAGGTTATTCTTTGTGACATTTTGATTCCTAACTTGATTCACAACCAACTCACTGTATCCATATACTTTTAAAAAAATTATTTACCTCCTTTGTGAAAGTTGAAGACCTTGGATCAGAGCCTCATACTCTACTATATTATTTGTACAACTAAATTGGAGCCTATAAGAAAAATAATACTTCTCCAATTCAAGAGAAATTAGCATAACACCAGCCCCCGAACCATTTTTGTTTCTTGAACCATGGAATAAAATCTCCCACAATCTATTTGTATGTTAGTTTTCTTTCATGAGATTGGAGATAGGCACACTTTCTTCAAATGTAAAATAGGTCCAAGACCCATCTCCTTGGCTTCTTGTATTGGATCAAATTGATAAGTAGTAGTGCACTCATCTAAAAGGTAGTCAGGAACCTATGGTAATGAAGTCCCCCCCCTAAAAATCTAAATTCCCTATTAAAACTAAATTATTTAAGAAAGGATCAATCTTTAAAGTACATAGAATGTCCTCATTGCTTCTTACTACTCTCAAGGGAAGTCCATCTTCATTGATCACAAGAAATTCATTACATGAGTACATCCAAGAATGTCCTCATCATAAAATGAATCTAGTATTAGAAAATGCCCCATAAGAAATAATAGTTTAAGAAAATAAAAACATGAAAAATGAGAGAGAAAAAGAGGAATCTACTTACCAATAGGTGTTGCCATCGCATATGTGGCCATGCTACTTGTTGAGTGAGTTTAGTTGTTTTTTTTTGTGCAAAGATCTCTTTGTTTGTAGTCATACATAAATACATACATATATATACACACACACACAAACACATTTATACATGTACATATGTATATATGTATGTATATAGATACATACATACATGCATATATACATACAAACATATACAAAGATCACAAGGGTATTGCAATGAGATGCAAAGATCACAAGGGCACGTCAATGAAATGCATTGATCATAAGGAACATACATACATACATACATACATACATACATACATACATACATACATACATACATACATATATACATATATATATATATATATATATATATATATATATATATATATATATATATATATATATATATATATATATATATATATATATATATATATATATATATATATATATATATATATATATATATATATATATATATATATATATATATATACATACATGCAAAGAGATCTTTTTTAAGGTGCTAAGTGACTTAACTCAAGATCCTCTACAAAAATAATGTAGACCAGAAAAAATGGGAAGAATTTGCAAGAAATTTTACCTAAACATATCATAACAGATATTTTTAGAAAGAAACAAGAAATAACCTAGTTAAATGGGTCTAGTTCTTGATTAGTTGGGTCAATATATACATATATTTAACTAGGTTATGGCTTCTGCAAGGGAATGCACCTTGTGATTAAGGCATTTACACAAAAGCACAATTTGCTTCTTCAACTCCTTACAATGAACTCTTTGCTGAAGTTATTCTTCTAGTAGTGAGAATAGCCACTACAAATTCCTGGGAGCCACGGGACTCTAAACTTGTGCTACATTTTTTGGAGACATGGGAGAAATTACTACCAGCTTTCGTACTTCATAACATTCTGGATCATATAGTGATGCCCAGATTAACAACAATAGTAGATACTTGGGATGCAGAGAGCACAAGGGCATGGAAAATTTTTACTATAAAACTATCATCATATTAGGTATAATAAAATAAATGAGATGCAGAGATCAGAAGGGCATGACAATGAGATGCAAAGATCATAAGGGCATGACAAAAAAATGATGTGATCACAAATGCATGACAAAAAAATCCTAGATGTGCACATGATATATACATACATGCATACATACATATATACATACATATATACATACATATACATACATACATACATACATACATACATACATACATATACATGTATGCATGCATGCATGCATGTATGTATATAGAGAAATCTTTTTAAGGTGCTTATTACATCTTAGCACAATAGAAAAATTGATCTTGGTGCATACATATTCTAGAATTAAAATAATAAAACAATAAAACTCACTCAACTTGAGCTAAGTTACTTAGCTCAAGATCCTACACAAAAATAATGTTTTTTGTTCCTTTTATTGTACCTAATCTAATGACAATTCTACAAGAATTTGTAATCAACCTAGGTAATCAACAGCTAGACCAATTTGACTAGGTTATGGCTTATATATATATATATACATATATTTAATTTGGTTAAGGCTTTTGCAAGGGAATGAGCCTCATGATTATGGAATTTATGTACATAGAAGTAGAACTTTCTTCTTCAACTCCTTAGACTCAACTCTTAACTAAAATTATTCTTCTCACAGTGAGAATAGATGCTAAAAATTCTTAGAATCCAGTACTTCATTACATTCTAGATCATATAGTGATGCCCAAATTAACAATGATAGTAGATACTTGGGATCCTCATAGGGAGAGTGTTCCAATACATGCATGATTACATATTTTCCTTCCATTGTTGGGCCAATGTATGGAGCCTTTATATCCAACCATTCTTTATAAATTGGGGAATGCACTTCATGCTTAGCATTCAAGTGATGTATTTGCACATGCAATTTTATCACCTTGAAAAATTGTATTTGATCCTTCTAGCTAGGAACAACTAATTGTTCATTTTATTGTACCTAATCTAATGACAGATCTACAAGAATTTGTAATCAACTCAGCTAATCAACAACTAGACCAAATTTATAGTAGCAGTAGATACTTGGGATCCTTGCAGGGAGAGCATTCCAATACATGCATGGTTTCATCCTTGCCTTCCATTTTTGGGCCAATTTATGGAGCCTCTATATCCAACCATTAGTTATAAATTGGAGAATGCACTTCATGCCTAGCATTCAAGTAATACATTTGCCTATGAAATTTTATCTCCTTGGAAAACTATATTTGATCTTGCTAGTTGGGAGCAAAAGATTATTCATTTTATTGTACCTAACCTAATGACAGTTCTACAGGAATTGGTAATCTCCCATCCAATCAACAACTAGACCAAATTATCAATAGCAGTAGATACTTGGGATCCTCATAGGGAGAGCATGCCAATACATGCATGGTTACATCTTTGGCTTCCATTATTGGGCTAGCACGTGGAGCTTTTATATCCAACCATTCATTATAAATTGGGGAATGTGTCATGGCTGGCATTCACGTGATGCATCAACATATGCAAGTTTATCACCTAGGAAAACTATATTTGATCTTGTTAGCTAGGAACAAAAGATTTTTTATTTTATTGTACCTAATTTGATGATAGTTCTACAAGAATTTGTAATCAACCCAACACATTAGCAACTAGACCAAATTAACAATAGCAGTAGATACTTAGGATCCTTGTAGGGAGAGTTTGCCAATACATGCATGGCTTCCATTTTTGGGCCAGCATATGTAGCCTTTATATCTAACCATTTGTTATAAATTGGGAAATGCACTTCATGCCTGGCATTTAATTGATGCATCTGCATATGCAATTTTCAGCTTGGAAAACTATATTTGATCCTACTAGCTAGGAATAATAAATTGTTCATTTTATTGTACCTAATTTGATGATAGTTCTATAGGAATTTGTAATCAACCTAGGTAATTAGAAATTAGACCAAATTAACAACAACATTAGATACTTGGGATCTTCATAGGGAGAGCATGCTAATACATCTATGGTTACATCCTTGGCTTCCATTGTTGGGCTAGTGTATGGAGCCTTTATATCCAACCATTTGTTATAAATTGGAGAATGTTCTACATGCCTAGCATTCAAGTGATGCATTTGCATATGCAGTTTTATCACCTTGAAATTTTTTATTTGATCCTGCTAGCTAGGAACAACAAATTATTCATTTTATTGTACCTAGTTTGATGACACTTCTATAGGAATTTGTAATCAACCCAACTAATTAGCAACTAGACCAAATTAATAGCATAAGTAGATACTTGGGATCCTCACATGGAGAGAATTCCAATACATTCAATGGTTAAATCCTTGGATTCCATTTTTGGGCCAATATATGGAGCCTTTATATCCAACCATTGTTTATAAATTGGGGAATGTGCTTCATGCCTAGCATTCAAGTGATGCATCTGCATATGCAATTTTATCACCTTCAAAAATTGTATTTGATCCTACTAGCTAGGAAAAATAGATTTATTTTTTTATTGTACCTAATTTGATGACAATTCTATAGGAATTTGTAATCAACCTAGCTAATTAGTAACTAGACCAATTTAACTAGGTTATGGCTTGAGCATGCACTATTCCCATTTATCATATAGTTGCAATGTTGGAGGCAACATTTTTTATTTGTGTAGGATATGGAGGAAGAGTAGTGGTGTTGGAAAACATTAAGATTTAATAATACAAAGTAATTGTGAGGAACTTGTGTATGCTTTTGACAAACATGTCATCAAAAATGTTCATCATGAACCTTTTTGCTTCTACATGTTTTTGCATGGAGCCTTCACACACCTAGTGCTCACAAATTTCTACTTAAGAATGTATGTGAACCTGCAATGCACTACTATGTGGTGAAATATGTAGAAAATTATATAATCCTTCATCACACAAGGTCTTTTGCTAGGTGTGTGTTGTCTCACTTTTCATCCTATACCTATCTTGCAAAAGTGGAATTAGTCTGGTTGAGTTAGTTGGTCCTTTCCTCCTTAAGTGATAAGTATCTCCATCAAGTTTCCATCTTCTCCCTTCTACATTACATAACCAGGTGGGTTTCCTTATCATCATGAGTCTTGTGGGTAGCTTAGAACCTTGCTCGATGGAGATTCTTGGATTATGTTATTGTAGATGAACTTACTCGCATCTCATTTTGATCCGAGCATAAAGAAAATTGAACTTGCAAAAAATCTAGTTTCATCTTCTCCTTGGCAGGTTTTCACACCCTGAAGGTGAAACTCCGCGATGATTTATGAGTACAATTTGTGAGCTTGAAGAAGGAGAGTAGGATTATATTATGGATTGATCATTCGAGTATTGCCATATTTTTATCATGAATCATTCAAAATTCACTAAGATGATCATAATAAGATCTGGTAGAAAACTCTGAAATAGCTTCTCCTCAGCAAACTTCGAACCAAGAAGTTAGTTTTTTGAAAAGACATTTGCGGAAAGGTGAAGTAAGTTAGTGGGTCCCATTTTTCACTTTCAAAGTCTCTTTCATATTTTCTAACCACTTGAAGTCAAGTGATTTGGGCATAGGAGGAAAAACAAAGAAAAATATAGAAAGGCAGAAATTGCCGGGGTTTCCACCCTTGAAAGCAATTTTATGCATCTAATGGAAAATTACTCTTGCAAGCATGGTTGTTTGCGAAATTGATCATGAGGTGTTTTGGGAAAGTAATGGAAGAAAATTTCTTACGTATGTGAAATTATTTTAAATAGAATCCAGCCAAGCAGGTTTTCTTTCAAGGAGTACTCTGTTTCTATTTCTTTGAAACTGGGTAAAAATGGGAAAGTAAGTCTATAATTAAAGAAAGTTACCATTGGGCCAACAAAAGTAGTGAAAAGATAGGGAAAAATATGTTAGAACCCTCACATTTACTAATTCAATGAATTTATCATTAAATTTTCTCATGTGACATAGATCATGAAAATCAACAGATAGATTAAGGGTTCTTATATAAAGATGAATGTAACAGATTTTCAAATTAATGCTTTCTCTTTTGAACTTTTATGCTGTTGTATTGAATAGTGCTTTCAAAAAATTTCAAAGTTACAAGGTTCACTCCTTGCACTATTTCCAATTGTTGAATTTCAGTTTACCGCCATATCAAACAAAATGGCAACAAGATTCACCTATTTTGATGGACTTGGTGGAATCAAGTCTATATGGTAGAATATCACAGACACTTCACTTCATTTCTTCGACATGCAATATTTCCAAAGAAGGCTGAGGATGGAACCAATCCATCCCATAATGGAGAGACTCCAAGGAAGTGGACTAGTAGAAGCAACTGGATTTCCAATAGCAGTACAAGCCTTGGAGCTAATCATTGAATGTATCAATCACTACAACCTAGATACTAAGCAAATCCTACTGCCTGATAAAATGGTATTAATATCAATTAATAGACAAGCAATAGCCAATTGTCTCTAGATTCCAGAGCAAGAAGAATTCTCTAAATTGATAGTAGGAGGAGGTAGGTCAGAATTATCTCTGAAGAAAATGGTATGGTGAAAAGAGATTATGAGATCTTGGTTTCAGAAACCAAGGGGAGCTAAGAGTAAGGTTCCTAAAACCCTTTTTGGCATTGATCTCAAGCCTGAGATCATGGACATTCTAGTCCTTTTGCATCGATTGAAAGGTGAGGTAGAAGCACTTAATTTTACAAAACATTTATTCTTTTTGGTGCAAATAATTTTGTTTAAGGAAGAAGGGAGATGAATTCCCCATGAAAGTTGGAGCCTACAGTTGTGAATCTTGATTAGATGCTAAAAAAATGCTCAAAGCATTCAAGAACAAGTATAAGTTAGAGAAGTATGAAGTGGTGAGGCCTATGTTTGACCCAAATGGGTATGCCAGAGATGTGCTTCAAATTGGAAGCATAATCAAGCATGTTACTACTGTGGAGGATTATTGGGCAGATTGTAAAGATGAGTTGGAGAGCTGAGATTGGGCTTTTGCTAGATTTACAATGGATCAAGTAAAGACATATGACATTGACTTGGATGTGGAAGGGCTAGAAGATGATGGGAAAAATATGTATAGTAATACATATTTGACTAACCTAAGGAATACTCCTATCAGTTCTAAACCTTATGTGGCTATAGAGGAAAATTTTGATGTTAGGATGGCTTGAATCATCAAGAGGACTGGGAAATGGGTTGAATGGATAGAAAAAAAGGGTCGGAGTAAGAGTAAGACTACTCAAGCTTCTCCAACCATTGCTACTCTTACTTCTTCTTAGAGTGCCACACCTAGTGTTACAACTATAGCTGCTCAAGGACCTACTCAATCTATAGGAGGAGGTGATCAACCCCCAGAGAAGAACATTTCAATAGCTCCAACTTGTTAGGGTGGTCCTCTACTAGTTATTGGAGCCCAAGCTAGTACCGAAGAAAAGAAGATGGAAGAGTCAAAGGATGGTGTTACTATTCCAGTCTCATCTCCTCACATTACTCCAACTCCATCTCCTCATCTTACTCTTATTCCATCTCCTCATCATAGCCTTATTCCATCTACAAGTGCTCCTCTTTTGAAGTCAATTAGTTCCCCCATTCAGTTAGTAGAGATTAGGGATGAAAAGAGTAGTAGCAGTGAGTCCACTGAATCTAATGAAGCTATGAAGAAAACTCAAGAGGAAGAGAAAGCCTCAAGTTCATCTAGGCTTCTTTTTCAAGATCCAAAGAATCCTTTCTCTACAACTACAATATAAGTGACTCCAATAAAGAAGAATACGTTTAGCATAGAGTCACTTGGGACAGTTTCTAAGGTGATTGCTAGAAAGTCTTGGTTAGAAGACACGTTAGAAAGGAAGAAGAAAAGAAAAGATAAGAGTGTACCTACAAAGGACAATGTGTCTCAAGCGGTTCATTCTAGGACTACAATGGTGAAAGCTAAGAAGCAGAAGGTCCTATCAATACTTAGACAAGATCTAGAAATAGGGCACTTGACTATGGAGATAGAAAAATTGAATAAAGATGGAAGAATTGAAGATATGTCATCTGATGACTTTACTCTACACTCAATTGATCTTGGAGAAGCTAGACATAATACAAAAGTGGGCTTGTGGACATCAAGTAATGAGGTGATAGAAGAACGATTGGAAAGCCTAAAATCATCAAAAATAAAGATGAAGGTTGAGATAGAAGAATTGAATAGGTTTATCAGGCAACTAGTTGTTCCATTAGCAACAATCACTAGTGTACCTGCTACTTAGAATCCTACCACAGAAGAAGTACATGCTTTTATCTTGCAACTCCATAAAGATAGGCATTTTGGTCAGATTGGAAAGGAATGGATTGAGAAACTCAATTTAGATGGAATTGCTCTGATTGATCAAATCGAAAATGTTATCCTTCGATTGGAAACTAAGAAAGATAATATCATATCTAATTGCAACACTTTGGCCATAGAGAAGGCAAGATGTGATGAATGCATTTCCCTCCTAAAAATGATCATCCAAATGAAGGCAAAAGAGGTGGTTGAAGCAAAGATTTTGAAGAAAGGGATTGAGCCTCTATTCAAATGGCTTCAAAGTATGCAATTTAAGCTGGAGATGATTCAAGAAGCTAAATAAGGACTCAAAGAAATAGAGGAAAGAGTGAAGAAGACCCAAGATGGAGCATTCAAACTCATGCAAGGATTACACACTGATTCACAAACTAGTAGGCAAGGGAGAGCTCTTATTGGAGTAGAAGTAATGAAGAACAACTTCTCCACATACTTGAGTAATATGTCTGGAATGACTTCAAGCAGTAAAAAAAAAGTGGTAGAGTTGCAAATGCTTGGTGGATGTGTATATGTGGCTATGGAAGAATTACCAAAATTAGTTAAATGCTATGAAGGAACTAGCTCAAGAGCATTCAAAGTGGCTCTTGAGATTCACTAATGTACATGTGCCTAGTCATGAGGAACTAGTTCTAGTTATAGTTGCTGCCAAGGCATATAGGGTGAAAGCTAAAAAGGGGAAGAAGTCCAAGTGATTCAAATGATGCCTCCTTTTCACTTTCTTTTACAATTTCTATCAATTTCATAAATTTTGTAATGAGACAAACTGGCATCTTGCCATTTGTCCTTCTTAGAAGATGAACCAATTAAGTTTCTATTGTAACAGTTATCTCTTAAACCCTATATATACGAAGTTGAATGATGAATAGAGGGTCAGAAAATTTTTTGGTGTGAAATAATTCTTGTTTTAGAGACAATCGAGAGTATTTTATATTGATTATTTTATGTTCCAATTCGTGTTAGTTTAAGTTTGTATCTTTCTCTTATGGTTTGAATTGGAACGAGGAAGAAACAAAGTTTTACTTCCCCTGTTTGTTACACAATGAATGAACATGATAAGTATTGTTATTGTTCATTCATAGAGGAATTTTAAGTGTTATGAATTTAGCAAGTAAAGTATAGATTTAAGTTCTTGTAGTTTAACTCGTGGGAAAGTTTTGTGAATTCATAAAATGTGTGGATGCATAAAACCAAATAGATTATTAAAAACTTTTGTTCGCCTGAGTTAGATCTTGCCTAAGTCTAGCTTGGTTATACATCTACTATTCTCAAGTTAAGAAGACACCCCCAATTAGATGATAAGAATAAACATAATTCACTAAAAATCTATCATAGGGAGTTGTACCTATTAATTCAAAGAAAAGCCCATTCATCCACAGATGGATTTTTAACTTTTGTAACTATATATTATTCAGAACTTCGGGTATTCAAGGGTCAAATCAAAAAGAACAAATTTGTTTACCAATAGATTTTTGGTGACTCTACTAGGGATACAAATAGTCACTTGACCAAAAAGCCAATGTCATGAGGAAAAATGGTACTACCTCATGAAAATATTATTCTAGTTCTCCAACCCAATCTTGGTTTTCAAGACAATCAAGAAGATATAATTTCTTCACTCAACACATTTGTTTGGAGACATAGGAGGAATGCAAAACATTATAGAAATGCAAACCAGGTATTGGAAGAAGAAGAAAGAAGAGATGAAGCCTTAGAGAGAGTTATCTAAAGGAGAAATATCTAAAGAGTGGAAAGACAATTGGGGCAAGGAGCTCAAAGATAAACTCAACCTAGCATCCTAGAAAATTTTAGGTTCCTCAGAAGTGCCAAGGAACAAGGTGGGAAAGACCCTATCTTTGATAAACTTATAGAGCTCAGTTTTCCTATCCTAGACATTCCAAAGAAAAAAAGTAAAGATAAAGGTCGAAGTAGGCCATCTTCACTTGTTAGAGATCAAGATACTAGTACTTCTTATTCTACCTATCAGGTGTTAGCAATACATAGGCTAATACCCCCACCGGTTGTCAATTTTCTTCCTTATATCTCTAGAGTAATCATGGTTTCTCCATAGGCTATGGCAATAGACCCTTAGCCTTGTATGCTTATCATCCACTTCCAGCTGGATCTAGGAAGAATTTCCCTAAGTTTTTAGGTGATGGGAAAGTTACTGCTGATGATAAGCTTTCTTTGTAGCCACTCACATCCTAGGTGTTGGACATGAGGATGTAGTTGTAAGATTGTTCATGGAAACCCTTACTGATAGAGTAGAAAACTAGTTTTTATCACTTAGATGATGTTTCAATCACTAATTGGGATACATTAAGAACTACTTTTGAAGCAAGGTTTAAAATTGTAGAAGATGAACATGTCCTGTTGACACAACTTACCTCTATCAAGAAGCAACCCACTATGAACATGAGGGATTTTGTTGCTAGTTTCAATAAGATATTCAACTGAATTCCCATTGCTGCTAGGCCAACTGCAGGTAATTTGATGACTTTCTTCGTAAGTGTGATGCCTCTAGATATTAATTATGATCTGAGAAGAGCACATCCCACTGATTTGGTTGACGCCCAAAAGAAAGCAATTGAGTGTAAGGATGATTTAATTTTTGTGAGAAAATGGAAATGAGAACTTCATACTAAGGGAAGTTCTAGTAGCACTATGTCATCTGAAGAGATGATACAAAAATTATCAAATGAGTTGGTGGCCATCAAGAAGCAGTTACCTAGATTTAATGATCCCTACCAATAGAATTACAAAATTTTTCTTAGAAGAAGTAATGAAGGAAAACTTCCATAGCTTACAGGACTATCACCTAGATTGCAAATCAAGGCAGCACCGAAGAAAGGAAATATGTGTGTCTTTCATCTAACCAAAGATCACAACAGTGAGAACTACCCAGAAATAGCTCGCATGATGCAATTATTGTCTACTAATGAATTGAACACTACAACTGCCACTTTAGAGCTCGATTCCTATCAAAATGGTGACTTTGGAAACTTATTCTTAGAATATGAGTCAAATTCTGAACCCAAGGGAGAATGTTATGCAACCATTGATGGGACTTCGTACATAGTGCTTACTCGAGGACAAAAATAGAAGAATCAATCTTTTAGTCATGCTCAAAGAAATGACTCCAATTCGTTGACAAGTAATGCATCTGCTGATCAAGGGGAATCTACTTCACATGTGGGTAAGGATAAGACATCTTTTGACTTTATCCAATTTTGTGAAGAATCAAAATTTCAAATTTCCACTATTGATTATTTGAAATCACATCTTTATGAGCTAAAAGGATTAATAGACCAGTGTAAAGGAAACACATTAGATAAAATTTGTAACATAATGGTGGAGGAAGAAAATGAAACCTTAACATCCGATATATTTAACCAAAAGGATTCCACTATCTTAGTAACATCCCTTGAGAAAAAGCTTGAGCCCTTATATATATCATTATATATTAATGGATGTAAGCTCAGTAATTGTATCATAGATTCAGGTGCATTAGATAATGTCATGCCTTATTCCGTGGCCAAAGCTTTAGGTCTTAATATTACTAAAGTGCATGGAAGATGCTACTTGATGGATTCCAAACAAGTCCCTTTGCTTGGACAAGTAAAAGATGTACAAGTGGCTCTAGCCTCCCATCTAGAAAAGAAGCTTTTATTGACTATTCTGGTAGCTGATATCCCAGCAAGTTATGGACTCCTTTTAAGAAGAAGTCTTTTTTGAGACTTAGGAGGAGAAATAAAGTTGGATTGGTCTTAGGAAGTGATACCTATTGGAAATAAGAAAGTTAAATTAGAACTTGAGGAAAAAGCCAAATTCATAGTATTAAAGTCAGATGATCCCAAGGCTTAGATTCTATACCAAGAGCTAGAATTTGGTAACTACCTGTTGTTTACTAAGGAAGACTTAGGAAAACAAAAAGATGAGAATCAAAGTGAGAAACTATGTCTAAAAGAAATAAAGATGTATCAGGTATCTAGACACTTAAATTCAATGGAAGTTGTACTTCTATGGGATCAAGAGTAGGTGTGGTATTGATATCCCCAGATGGAGAATCTGAACCCTTGGCTTTTAAGCTAAAGTTTGGAAATACAAATAATACAATAGAATATGAGGCCTTATTATTGGGGATAGTAACAACAAAAGAAAGAGGAATAAAAATATTGAAAGCCCAGGGTGATGTAGAATTAATTGTAAGACAAATCAAAGGCTAGTATTCAGTGAAGAACCATAAGCTAAAGAATTATAGGAACAAAGTTTGGGATGAGATAGAGGACCTAGATGCCTTCTCTATTATAGCAGTGCCAAGAGAGATGAATACAAAGGCTAACTCTCTTGTAGTTTTTGCCTATCTATTACTTCCTCACCCAGACTTTAAGGATAAGAAGTATCAGATTGAAATTATATATCAATCTGCTATTCCAGATAACATGGAATCTTGGCAAGTATTCAATGATGATAAGAGGTTACAACTTTTCCTTGAAAATGATAAGTCTAGTTTTGAACAGGAGTCTAGTGGTAATGATCATAAAAGCTCTGGTATAGATAAAGAACATAGCCAAAATGTGGGAGTTCAATTAAAAGGTAATATTATTCCTCCTTATTTTGTAGCCTTAGAGAAGTTTTTTAGTAGACACGATGCCTATATTAAGCATAAAAGGGAAGAAAAAGGACCTACCATTGGTGAATATGAAGGAGTGAATGTTGGAGATATTCACAATCCTAAAATGATTAACATTGGAAAGTGTTTTTCTCCTAAAGAAAGAGAAGCCGCGAAAAAATTATTTGAGGAATATAGTGATGTTTTCGCATGGAGTTATGAAGATCTAAAGAGCTATAGAAGAGGACAAGTGAAACATTAGATTCCTCTCAAACCATATGTAGTTCCTTTTTGGCAAAAAAAAAGAAATTATAATCCTAAACTTGTGGACGCCATCTTCTGGGAAATTGAAAAAATATTGAAAGCGAGGATCATCTATCTATTCAACATTCTACCTAGATAGCTAATATAGTACCTGTCAGGAAGAAAAATGGGGAGATAAGAATTTGTGTTGACTTCTACAATTTGAACCAGGCATCTCTTAAAGATAATTTTTCTCTTCCAAACATGGATCATTTATTACAAATAGTCACAAGATCTGAGATGATGTCTATGCTTGATGGTTTCTTAGGTTATAACCAAGTTGAGGTGGAGGAAAAAGATTAGCATAAAAAAATGTTTACTACTACTTGGGGTACATTTGCGTATCATAGAATGCCCTTTGGATTGATTAATGCTAGCGCCACATTTCAGAGATGTATGAGAAAAACCTTTGCTGACTTAAAAGATTAAATCATAGTTATATACTTAGATGATCTTACATTATTTTTGAAGAGGAGAAAAGATCATATGGAAGATTTGAGTAAAGTGTTACAGAGGTGCCGAGAACATGGAATATCTCTCAACCCAAAGAAGTCAATTTTTTGTGTGACAAAAGGAAAGCTCCTTGGTCATATAGTGTCCCTAGAAGGCATTAGAATTGACCCTAAAAGAGTAGAAGCTATTCAGAGACTAAGCCTACCTGCAAACAAAACAAGGGTTAAATCTTTCTTTGGGCAGGTGAATTTCCTTAGAAGGTTTGTGCTGATTTTGCAGAAACTACTAAACATATAGTGGACATGATGAAAGGGAATTCAAATTTCAAATGGAATGAGGCAAGAAAGAGAGATGTTAATGATATTAAAATTGCTATTGCTAATACCTCGGTACTATGTCATCCAAATTATAAATGGGATTTTATTATTTACTGTTATGCTTCTAAGCATACATTGTCAACTATCCTTATGCAAGAAAATGATGAAGGAATTCAAGCTCCCATAGATTTTATGAGCATACCTTTAAAGAACCATGAACTAAAATACTCACAAATTGAAAAGCATTCTTTTGTAGTAGTCAAGGCTTTAAAAAAATTTAGGTTCTATATTCTGCACACACATTCAGTAATCCTTGTCCCAGACACTACAGTTAAAAATGTATTAACATAATAGGATATAGGTTGTAACATCAAAGGAGCATGGATAGCGAAAATACAAGAATATGATATAGAGATTAAACTTACTAAGCTAATAAGAGGGAACACTCTATGCAGAGTAATTATAGAAAATAGAATCTTTGAAGAGTCAAAAGAATTGACTGAGAAGCAGTTAGTGCTAGCTGTAGGACTCTATGATTCATGCTTTGAAAATATCTCTTACTTCTGAATATATGGTGAATGTCTAGAAGGCCTGAATGTAAAGCAAAGAGGAGACCTTAAACTAAAAGTAGCTAAGTATGTGATTTGGGATGGTAATATTTTCAAAAGGGCTATTGATGGTACCTTCCTTAGGTGTGTAGATAAACAACAACAAGAAAAGTTGTTGAAGACATTTCATGATGAAGCTTGTGGAGGATATTTCTCTTCTTCAGTCATGGCCTTTAAAATACTAAGGCAATTTTATTACTAGCTTGGGATGTTTAAAGATGCATATGCTTGGGTAGCAAAGTGTGAAAAGTGCAAGATGTTCTCCAGACACCCTCAACTAGCTTCTCTACCATTGAGACCTGTTATCATGAAAGGGCCTTTTCAACAATGGGGCTTTGACTTCATTGCTCCTATTAGTCTTACATCCAATGCTGGTCATCAATATACAATAATTACAACTGACTACTTCACTAAGTGGGTAGAAGCTAAAGCTACAAAGAAGACTACTTTCGAGGTGGTCTGTGAATTCATAAAAGAGAACATTTTGGTTAGGTTTGGTGTTCCTATTAAACTAGTGATGGATAATGCATCTTATTTTTCTTCAATCAAAATTACTAATTTCTATTTTGAGTATGGGATCACCGTTTGTCATTCATTTGATTATTTCCCTCAAGGAAATGGTTAGGTAGAGTCTAGCAATAAGAATTTAATTAATATTGTTAAGAAGCTAGTCTCAGATAATTAGAAGACCTGGCACGAAAGGATTCATGAGGCACTCTGGACAGATAGAGTGACACCCAAGAGGGCAATTGGTATATCCCCTTTTGAATTGGTTTATGGAACTAAAACCAATCTACCTCTACCTTTGGAGTTAGCCACAAAAAAAATCAGAATAGTAATTGAGGATGATGTTTATAAGGATGGTATGGAGAAGAGGATCCTATATTTGAGAAAACTTGAAGAAGAAAGGAGAGAGATTGTAGACCACATTACACAACACCAGATGTGAGTGAAAGAGCTTTTTGATAAAAAGACAAGACCCAAAATGTTTATGATAGGGGACATGGTGTTGCTTTGGGATAAAAGAAAGTCTTCAAAAGGAATGCATAAGAAGTTTGATACTTTGTGGAAAGGCCCATTCAGGATTTTTCAGGCACTCGAAAACAATTCTTTCAATTTGGCATATGAAGATGGTGAAGTACTACCCCTAACTTATAATGGTCAGGACCTCAAGCTCTATCAAACTGCTATTTGAAAATAGGTAACCCCTGTGCTATATTATAGTTAGGATTAGTGTCTTGTGTGTGTCTTAGTTAGCCTTTTCCCTTCCCATTCTATTTTCTTGTTCTGTTTTTTTTTTTTTTGCATTTTTTTTTTGTTGCCACCATTTATCTTCTTTTGAGAAACCAAAGATTTTGAGTTTCTTGCTTTGGTATACTCTACCCAAGTCCCTAGTCAGAGCTAGCTGTTGCCTCAATTTTCATCTTGTACCTATCTTGCAAAAGTGGAATTAGTCTAGTTGAGTGAGTTGGTCCTTTCCTCCTTAAGTGATAAGTATCTCCATTGGGTTTCCATCTTCTCCCTTCTCCCACATTACATAACTGAGTGGTTTCCTTATCATCATGAGTCTTGTGGGTGGCTTAGAAAATTGCTCGATGGAGATTCTTGGATTATGTTATCTTAGATGAACTTACTCACATCTCATTCTGATCTGGGCATAAAGAAAATTGAACTTGCAGAAAATCTAGTTTTGTCTTCTCCTTGGCGTGTTTTCACACCCTGAAGGTGAAACTTCGTGGTGATTTATGAGAATAGTTTGTGAGCTTGAGGAAGGAGAGTAGGATTATATAATGGATTGATCATTCGAGTATTGCTATATTTTTATCATGTGAATCATTCAAAATTCACTAATATGATCAGAATAAGATCTGATAGAAAAATCTGAAATAGCTTCTCCTCGACAGACTTTGAATCAAGAAGTTAGTTCTTCGAAAAGGCATCTGTAGAAAGGTAAAGTAAGTCAGTGGGTCCCATTTTTCACTTTTTAAGTCTCTTTCATATTTTTCAAATGCTTCAAGTCTAGTGATTTGGGCATAGGAGGCAAAACAAAGACAAATGTGGAAAGGCATAAATTGCCTTCTCCTTTGCGGGGTTTCTACCCTCAAAAGCAATTTTCCACATCTAATGGAAAATTAATCCTATCACGAGGTATTTTGGGAAATTAATGGAAGAAAATTTGTTACATATGTGAAATTATTTTAAACAAAATCCAGCCAAGTAGGTTTTCTTCCAAGGAGTACTCCATTTCTATTTCTCCAAAACTAGGTAAAAATGAGAAAGTAAGTATGTAATTAAAGAAAGTTACTGTTGGGCTAGTGGAAATAGTGAAAAGATAGGGAAAAATCTATTAGAACCCTCACATTTACTAATTCAATTTATTTATCCTTAAATTCACTCTTGTGGCACGGATCATGAAAATTGATGGACAAATTAAGTGTTCTTATATAAAGATGAACATAATAGATTTTCAAATTACTACTTTCTCTTTTGAATTGTTATATTATTGTATTGAATAGTGCTTTCAAAAATTTTCAAAGTTACAAGGTTCACTCCTTGCACTATTTGCAATTGTTGAATTTCAATTTACCTCCATATCAGACAAGATGGCAACAAGATTCACTAGTTTTGATGGACTAGGTGGAATCAAGTCTATGTGGAAGAATATCAAAGACACTTCACTTTGTTTTTTCAACATGCAAGACTTCCAAAGAAGGCTAAGGACCCATCCCATAATGGAGAAACTCTGAGGAAGTGCACTGGTAGAAGCAGTCAAATTTCTAGTAGCTATACAAGTCCCGGAGCTAATAACCTGGATACTAAGCAAATCTTACTGCCTGATTAAACAATGTTAATCTCAATTGATAGACAAGTAGTAGTCAATTGTCTTCAAATTCAGAGCAAGAAGAATTCTCTAAATTAATAGTAGGAGGAGCTATGTCAGAATTCTCTCTAAAGAAATGGTTTGGCGGAAAGAGATTATGAGATCTTGGTTTTAGCAACCAAGGGGAGCTAAGAGTAAGTTTCCTAAAACCCTTTTCAGCACTGATCTCAAGCCTGAGATCATGGGCATTCTAGTCCTTTTGCATCGATTGAAAGGTGAGGTAGAAGCACTTAATTTTTTAGAACATTATTTCTTTTTGGTGCAAATAATTTTCTCAAATATACAGTATATTGACTAGGCCTCTAAGGTAAGAGGGCATCTATCTAGAGTCCTTAGTGTAGCAAAGTTCTACAATTCAGTTTACATGTCTTCCTTCTTAATATATATGTTAGCTTCCCTACAATTATGGCTGGGCCTTCCTAGAATAGAGAATTTTCTAGATGATGTAAAGAGTTATGAGTTTTACCCATGCTTGTAGTTATAGAATAGTTATGCAGAGTATATCAAAGTTAATGTTGCATTTACAACGAGGATTTGCAAGGAATTCCAAAGATGCCCAGAGAGGAGATTCAACCTAGAAGCGATGGTGGTCATTAGCCAATTTGGTAGCTATTTCATTCAATTCTCATGCTTTTTACATTTACATCTTGTAGCTTTCGATGGATTTCTCCTGAAGCTACCTAGATACCTGGATAACATGATCATGCTTATTGGGATTGTGAGACAAGCAATTCAAGTGAACGTGTTAAGCACTAGTTTGAGGAAGAAGGGATATGAATTCCCCATGAAAGTTGGAGCCTATAGTTGTGAGTCTCAATTAGATGCTAAAAACATGCTTAAGGCATTTGAGAACAAGTATAAGTTAGAAAAGTATGAAGTGGTGAGGCCTATGTTTGACCCAAATGGGTATGCCAGAGATGTGCTTCAAATTGGAAGCGTAATCAAGCATGTTACTACTGTGTAGGATTATTTGGAAGATTTTAAAGATGATTTGGAGAGCCAAGATTGGGCTTTTGCTAGATTTATAGTGGATCAAATAAAGACATATGGCATTGACTTGGATGTGGAAGGGCTAGAAGATGATGGGAAAAATATGTATGGTAATACATATTTGACTAAACTAAGGAATACTCCTATCAATTCTAAACCTTATGTGGATATAGAGGAATATTTTGATGTTATGATGGCTTAGATCATCAAGAGGACTGGGAAATGGGTTGAGTTGACAACAAAAAAGGGCCGGAGTAAGAGTAAGACTACTCAAGCTTCTCCGGCTGCTACTACTCCTACTTCTTCTTAGAGTGCTACACCCAGTGTTACAACTACAACTACTCAAGGACCTGCTCAATCTACAAGAGGAGGTGATCAACCCCCAAAGAAGAACATTTCAATAGTTCCAACTTGCTAGGGTGGTCCTATACCAGTTATTGGAGCCCAAGCTAGTACCAAAGAAAAGAAGATGGAAGAGTCGAAGGATAGTGTTACTGCTCCAATCTCATCTACTCACATTACTCCAACTCCATCTACTCATGTTACTCCTATTCCATCTCCTCATCATAGCCTTGTTCACCTTAGTTAGATCTTGCTTAAGTCTAGCTTGGTTATACCTCTATTGTTCTCAGGTTAAGAACACACAACTAATTAGATGATAAGAATAAACATAATTCACTAAAAATCTATCATAGGGAGCTGTACCTATTAATTCAGAGAAAAGCCCATTCATCCAAAAATGGCTTTTCAACTGTTGTAACTAGATATTGTTCAGAACTTTGATTATTCAAGGGTCAAATAAAAAAGAACAAATCTGTTTACCAATAGTGTGCTCATTCATTAGGTTAAGCACCCAAGTTTTCATTTCAAATAATGATTTATCAATTTTGGGCTTAAGAGCTAGTACAACAACTTAGAAAGAGTACCTAAGAAGAGATGGATCTAACATTTATTCATTAATAAAATACATAATTCATTCATTATCACATGAAGTTAAAAACAATTATGAACATTGATAAAATAATCTCATAATGTCCAAAGCTAATAGCTAACATTAGTTCATCCTTTAACATTCATTACCAATAGCATATAAACACATAACATTCAATAACATGTGAAATAAGGTATTTAAACATGCCTCAACAATTTATGATTTAATTTTGGATCACTTACCTGATTAGTTTAGAATTTTGTTCTCACAAAAAACCATAAATAGTAAGAACAAATGTGCCAAAAAGTGCGTACAAAGATGATTATCATGCACCAATAATGTTTTTTAGGTCTTTTGGCACAATCTTTCTTACAATTGTTTGGCTCAATCTCCAATTGGTCAGTATGTGTTTTGAAAAATTATTGTTGGACTATGAGTAAGGAAAAAGAGAAGTATCAAATTTGAAAAAGATGTACATAAATGCAGATTAATTTTTAAAATTCAATTTTATAAACTTATAAAGAGAACCATATAATTATAAGAAACTATTGTGGTTTTTACTATTTGAAAAAATATAGTTACAAGTGATAAAGTTATATACCTTTGATTCAAAGAGTGCAAATAATGGAAATGAAGTATTGCAGAAGGTGCAAGCTCAACTGCACCCCCTTGCCCATGTGAATGGCACTATTAAGTAGAGAATAGCTACATCCATCCATCCATCCATCCATCCATCCATACATATATACATATATACATGGTTAAGTGCTACCTAACTATGTCTAAGGAATCTGCACACTGGAGGCATACTTCACTTACCAGGAAGCCTACATACCTGTATCCATGAGATCAAGACCCTTAAAATACTCACTCTAATGGATATGTAGTTCTAATTTCTAATTGTTTTGATGTAGTTGTATCCCTATAACCACTAGTGAGCTTTACTCACCTAATACAACTCTTTACCATCATACACTCACTTGGGCAAATCATGCGGTTTTCTATAATTACAATACTGTAATACCCTGGTGCAACCTTTGTGTTGTAGTTTATAGTTAATGTAAGGTTAAACTTTATACATCATAACTCACTCCTTATATAGTTATGTTTAAAATCTTGTGACAATAATCAATGGGTCTAAATAGGAAAGTCAAGTTAATGCTGAAACATAGAGTTTAGACTTCTATTTTCAAAAGCTCGGTACACTAGGCACATATAATTCCTTAAAATATAAGCTTTGTGAGTTAACATATAATGTCTTGAAATAGTTAAGTTCTACCTAACTATGTCCAAAGCATTTGCACACTAAAGAAATACTCTGCCTGCCTGGCTACCTACATATCCGTATCTATGGGATCAATACTCACTCTAACAAATATATAGTTCTGGTTTCTAATTATTTTGACGTAGTTGTATTCCTATAACCATTGGTGAGTTTTACTCATCTAATATAACTCTTTTCCATCATACACCCACTCAGGTGAATCAGGCAGTTTTCTATAATTACAATACTGTAATACCCTGGTGTAACCTTTGTGTTGTAGTTTATAGTTAATGTAAGGTTAACCTATATACATCCTAACTCACTCCTTATATAGTTATGTTTAAAAGCTTGTGACAATACTTGTGGCCATGATACCTATTGAGTGAGTTTTATTATTTTTCTATTGTGCCAAGATCTCTATGTTTATATACATACATACATACATACATATACATATGTATATATATTCATACACATACATACATACATACATATACAAAGATCACTAGGGCATGACAACAAAATCCTAGATCTCCACAATCCACAAGATATCTCTCTAGACACACACACACACACACAAATATGATAATTAGATGTTTTTTATGGATATGGGATGATTTATTTATGTGAATAGTTGATCATGCAAGTTGCAAAAAAATAAGGTGTTAGTTGTAAGTAGTTTCATTAATTTGATAAGGGAATCAACTTTGAAAGCAGGATGATCAAAATTGGCATGTCCATCCTTGTGATAGATGTCTCTATCTCATAATAGAAAATTACCTCAAATGACAAGTGACAAATTATTAAATATATGAAAAATCAGAAGAACATTCACCTATAATATTTTTTAAGGACAAAAATACAATAAAAATATAATTATGTGGAAAAATCTATGAGCTATGTGTCTCCACATTTTGGTTATTCCATTGTCTAGTAGTGGAAACTCTTCATGTTAAATATGAAGATCTGGAAATTAAAAAAGATAACTATCAGAGATCTATATTTGTATTTTAGTGATAAAAAATATATAGTCTAAGTTTAAGAAAAATAATAGTCCTAAATGTATATGATAAAATAAAATAAACAAGAGTACTAATTGTAGCTGTATAATTCTAGTATTACTAATTATGTTAAACAAAATGTTCAATAAAACAAGTATGAAGTAACATAAATGGATCATCCACTCGATCCTATTATGACTCAATGTGAATGCATCTAATCATTACCTAGATGATATTATGCACAAGATCTTTACTCAATCACCAAAAAATAATATAATATATAAGTACATATTTCTACATATTTAGTTTGGTATGAATAAATTCAATTGAATGCAAGGATAATTGCTTGTGTGAATTCAGAAAATAAATGATTAATTTAATTTAGCACAAGTACTATGCAAGTGTGTATGTATGGATGTAAAGCAGTTCACATAGTGAACTAATTTACATACATACATGCACATATGCATACAATCATCATAATTAGTTATCCTTGAATTTGACCAAAGCTATTATATATGAACAAGAGATATATGTTTAGAAGGAAAAGAAAAGAACATTTACATAGATACCTTTTCTCCCCTTGAAGAAAATCATAGAACAAGGGCACAAAGATCACAAGGGAATGACAACAAAATCTTAGATCTCCACTAATCTCCACCAATTTTTAGAGCTCTCCACCCTCGTTCAGAGCTTTCCACCCTCTTTTGCCCACAACTCTCCACAATCAATCAAAATAAATGGGGAATGATTAATGCCATTTTTTATTTTCTTTTTATTTATAATCCATAATCCACAATCCACAAGATCTCTCTGCATACATACATGCATACATACATACATATACATACATATATATGCATACATACATACATATACATATACACATACAAACATATATACATACATACATGAAAATAATAATGCACTTTCCAAGAGTTTACAATTGTTCAAGAAAATTAATGTTTTACAAGAAAATGCTTTTAAAGAATTGTTAGCTCAGAAGCAAGAATGTGGTGTTGAAATATTACAAAAACTGCTTGACATGAGAGGTCTGAAAGTGAGGGTGTTGACCAATATTGAAAACTTGAAAGTTTAAATGAAATATATCGATGATAAAACACCTATGCCAAAGTTACAACAAAATGTGAAGTTGATTCTAGATATGGTAGGGGTAGATATTCATAAGTTTGATAATCAGAATTTAAGGCAAAAGAGTGAAGGAGTAGCTTTAGAAAGAGATTGCATGGCAGAAACAACAACTAGATAACATAGAGGATATTATGAGAGCCACTGGATAGAATCTAGGAAAGTGTTGTGGTAGGTACTATCACATTGGAATCACTTGTAAGTGTCTTTGAGAATTTACAACCGAAATATCAAATGTTTATAAGAGTGTTTCAAGTATTGGCACAGTCTCCCTGTGATGGTCCCAAGTACTAAATTCTTATAAGAGTGTTTCAAGATTGGGAACCACTTCAAAATCCTTTACATGGTTTAGAAGTAATGTCATTGCAGTAGAGGCTTTTGAAAGGGAATGAGCCTCATGAATGTGGGATTTACGTAGAACCAAAACTTGCTTCTTCAAGTCCTTACACTCAACTCTTCACTAAAGTTATTCTCCAATTTCTTGCATATGCAATTTTATCACCTTGGAAAAATGTATTTGATATTGCTAGATGGAACAACTAATTGTTCATTTTATTGTACCTAATCTGATGACAATTCTATAAGAATTTGTAATCAACCCAGCTAATCAACAACTAGATTTATTTAACTAGTTATGGCTAGTTTCTTTCTACAAATATCTGCTATGATATGTTTTACTAAAATTTCTTGTGAACTCATACCATTTTTCCTAGTCTACATTATTTTTGTGGTGGATCTTGAGGTAAGTCACTTAGTATGGGTTGAGTGAGTTTTACTTTCTTATTATTTAGATTCTAGAATATGTATACAACTGGATCAATTTTTTTTTTGTGTAGCTAAGATGTAATAAGCACCTTAAAAAATTCTCTAAATATACATGTTCAAAAGGAGATATGAAGAGATACCTATTTAGAAGGAAAAGAAACCAACATTTACATACCCTTGAAGAAAATTGTAGAGCTAGGGAATGACAACAAAATTATAGAGGCACAACACAACAATGAAATCACATAGCAAGGGCATGACATGGAAAAAAAATTGTAGAAATAGGCCATGACACTTGTTGAGAAAAGATTGTACAAGTATGAGGATGTGTTTCAGTCATTGTTTTGTCACTGATGTCAAACCTTCTACTTAATGGTAAGACAACTACTTAGTTGATTTGAATACTATCCTTTTTTTGATTGATGAAGAGGATTTGACCAAATGAGATAACAAGAGCACCTAGAGGAAAGGTTGAGTTATGGTATGATAAAGGAGTACAAAGATTAGTTAAGATAGTGATGATATAGCATATTTTTTATCTACTTAAGGTTGCAAGGTTGGATACACTCGTTAAGTCTAGAAGAAAAAGTAAGAAGAATTGAGCCTGCCAAGCCTAATCAAGTGCATAGTAGGTGCCAAGAAAAGTTAGTGCAAGTTGAGTAGACAATCAGTTGGAGCCAAAGATTCAGTGTATACCAAGTGAACATAGTGTAAGCCGAGTAAAGTTTAGTTGATGTCGAGCATCAATAAACTTTAGTGTTCACCAAATAATGTAGTATTGAACAAGTGGAAGAATAGTATGGAAGCTGAGTGACAACATATTGATGCTGAGTGCTAGTATTCATGTCAAATAAAATATTTGATGAATTTGAGCTAACTATTTTATTTTCTTGAATTTTGTGAATCATGTGGAAGATAACTATGATGAACTAGTGGCACAAAATTCATGGTAAACCATTTTGTGTAGAATTCAAGGAAGTTTGAGGAAGAAGTTTCTAGAGGAACCAAATGGAAAAGTGGATAGATTCATTGTATTGTACCTAATCCTTCCTAACCCTAGAATGAATGATTGTGGTTAAGCAAAGATCTTAAATCTATATTTATAGAGAGAGTTGTTAGAAGAAAAGGTTGTCATGTGCAAGAACCTAAGGAAGAAAAGGAGTCTATGGTATTGCTTCATTTAGTGGCAAAAAAAGAGAGACTGAAATTGGCATGCAAAGAAAAAAGGCTTAAGAATATGAATGCTTGAAGGGTGAACAAGCTATAAGAGATGAAATGTGTGAAAGCTAAGCATTATGTAAGAATGAAACAAACAACTGTAATGTATAAGTGAGTTATAATTTGTATCAGTCTAGGGTAAATCCTTTGGATTAAGGTTGACCTAATAGTCATCTATAAATCCTTTAACCGGGCCACATTCCAAGTGTATGGTCTAAAGTCCTCTAACAAGGCTCACTCCTAACATAGTGATTGAAATCCTCTAACTAGGTCACATTTAATAGTTTGTATTTAAACCTTTAATAGGGTTGGCCATATATATGGCATCACTTTAGAAGAGTGAGAATTAGTAGCATGTTATTGGTGGTTTTTTCCAAATTGGATTTTCACATAAAATTCTTGTGTCAAATGTGTTATTGAATCTGTTATGTTTCATGTTTACATTTTCTAAAATATGTTTTGACCTAGGACAATAACCTACAAAGTTTAAGAGTTGTATGATCTAATAGATGCATGCATAATAAAGTTTTATGGATATGGGTCTACTAAGAATTGAAAAGTTTTATTTGTACATCTAGACCTTGGATTACTGATTCACCCCCTTCTTAGTTATTCTAAAGAATTTCAATTGGTATCATAGCCACAGTGCTTAAGAGGACTAGTTTGAGGGTACTAGAAGCAAAAGAACAAGATGTCAAAAAGAGAGGTACCCTAGCTTAACAAGGAGAACTTCTTTACATGGAAAAGTATAATGAAGCTACACCCAAGAGGTCTTGGAGACCATGCACAATCTACCATCTCCACTGAGCATGTCAATCCAGCTGGAGCCCTAATTATTGATGATCTGAAAAAAAAAAAAAAGAACACAATCAAGCAATGTTAGAGATTACCTCTACCCTAAGTTATGCTAAGTTATATGACATCAAGGGTTGTGATTCTACAACAAAGATGTGGGATTCTCTTCACACAATTTATGGGGGAGATGCAAATGGTTTAAGAGACAAATTTGAAAGTCTCAAAGGTAATTTTGATGATATGAGGATGCAAGAAGGTGAGAATGTTGCTCAATATTGCTTTAGAATAAAAGATGTAATTAATGTTATGAGGAGCTATAGGTAAAATAGATGATGACATTGTATTAAGAAAAGTACTAAGAACACTACTAGCCATTGATGCTATTAAAGTTTCTACCATACAAGATTTAAGATGTCTAACAGGTTCTAATCTGGCTCTTGAAGATTTGGTAGGTAGGCTCACTACCTTTGAGCTCTCTAATTTTGATAACATCAAATCTGACAACATTGAATCTGATTTCAAAGCTAAGCTACCATTAAAGGAACCTAAAGAGAAGAAGAAAAAGGTCAAATATGTTTCTAGTGATAGTGACACAAATGAGGAGGATTTAGAACAACTTGAAGCACTATTAGCAAGGAGATTTCACAAATTCAAAGTTAAGTTACCTATCATGTGTTTTAATTGCAATGATGTTGGTCATATTGCTACTAGATGTTTAGAGAAGAAGAGCAATAGAAGTGGAGACAAACAAAAAACTAAAAGAGATGAGGACAACAAAGATTACAAAGACAAAGAAAAGAAGTCTTGTTATATTACAAAAGAGGAAGACAGAGATAAATTTGATGACCATTATGATAAAGTGGTGTATGTTGTAATCAAGGATGATTCTAATGAGGATAAGACAACTACACTAGTGTCTTACGAGAAGAAGAATGATAGATGGATCATTGATAGTGGGTGTTCACATCACATGACTAGAGATAAAAGTAAGTTCATGACCTTGAATTATCATGACAAAAATAGTGAAAGGTTTGGTAATGATGCACCCTATCTGATAAAAGGAAAAGGATCTATAAAACTCACAGAAAGGATCTTGTGTGACAATGCTTATTATATTGAAGGACTTAACTATAATTTGTTGAGTGTGTCACAACTGAATAGTTCAGGTTGTGAAGTTAAGTTTGAAAACAAGATAGTGATGATACATGACACTAATGGGAAACTAATTGGGAAAGGTGATTAAACTAGAGGTAATCTATTTTATCTTGATATGACTAATGATACTTGTCTTGTCTTCACAAAATATTTACCTAAGGATGCTCATGAGTATCTAAGAGGTAAATTTGGATCCAAAGCTACTTAAGAAGCATGAGAAGTGCCTTTCATCAACTAAGATGAATGATATATGTTACACATCGATGCAATGGATCTTACTTTAGAAGCTGCCTAAAGTAATCAAAGAGCTAGAACAAAAGATCAATCACAAGTTGGATAATAGAGGGAGAAACTAAAATTGTTAACACCTACATGTTGAGATGATAAGTCTTTGGAATTGTTGTCAAAGAGGGAGAAATAAAGAATACCAAACAAAGTGAGAAAGAGGGAGAAATACTCCTAAGGGAAAAATAAGAATAGAGAAGAAAAAGATAGATACCTAAAAGTCAGAAGGAGAAGCCCTGCAAGATGATAGAGGAAGGGAGTCATAAAGAAGAGTTGATTTTTTGTTGATCATAACAAAATTTTGTAGCCTATACAGAAGATAAAAGCTACTTATAGAGGGAGAGATTTCAATACAAGGAATTATTTTATTTTTGGTATTTTTGTTGGTATTAGTTTTCCCTTAATGCCAAAGAGGGAGATTGTTGAGGAAATATTGGTACAAGTATGAGAATGTGTTTCAATCATTTTTTTGTCACTAATGTCAAACCTACTACTTGTTGGTAAGACAATTGCTTAGTTTATTTGAGTACTATTATTTATTTGATTGATGAAAAGGATTTAATCAAATGAGATAACAAGAGCACATAGAGGAAAGGTCAAGTTATGATATAAAAAAGAAGTACAAAGATCAATTATGACAATGATGATAAAGTGTATTTTTTATCTACTTAAGGTTGCAAAGGTTGGATACACTAATTAAGTCTATAAGAATAAGTAAGAATAATTGCGTCTGCTAAGCTTGACCGAGTGCATAGTAGGTGTCGAGAAAAGTTAGTACAAGTCAAGCAAAAAATCAATAGGAGCAAAGAAAAGTGAAGATTTAGTGTATGGCAAGTGAATGTAGTGTAAATCAAGTAAATTTTAGTTGATGTCAAGCATTAGTAAACTTTAGTATTCACTGAGTAAACTAGTATTGACCGAGTGGAAGAACAATATGGAGGTTGAGTGAAAATATATTGATACCAAGTGCCATTATTCATGTTAAATTGAATATTTGACAAATTTGAGCCGACTATTTTATTTTCTTGAATTGTGTGAAGTGTGTGGAAGATAACTATGATGAGCTAGTGGAACAAAATTCAAGGTAAATCATTTTGTGGTGAATTCAAATAATATTGAGGAAGATGTTTCTAAAGGAACCAAATGGAAAAATGGGTAGATTCATTGTATCCTACCTAATCCTTCCTAACCCTAGAATGAATGATTGTTGTTAAGTGGTGTAGGACCAGAAAAATGGGTAATATGCATAACACACTATGAGCAAACCACAAACTCAATCAACATGTATTAGCACCCACTAGTCTACCATGAAAGCCAAACTAAACAAAAGAAAGAAAACATAATCAAAAACTCCCTTTTCTATTTGTAGCTCCCATGTCCTTCTTTCTTCTCCAAGTGATTGTAGCTCCAATTTGCCTATAGTGCACACAATATTGAATTAAAAGCCTATGATAGGGATAAAGCCATGAGAATACTTGAAGTGTGACTTTATTATGAGAGTGAGAATGCAAAATGCAAATTAGTAAAGACTCAAAAAATCAAAGATTTGGACTTTCAAAACTTCAGAATTCTGATTCAAGAGACCCAAAACGAGAGAAAGAGTGTTCATTTTATAATTTTCATGTAGGGTGAGAGCATTGGATTTGTCACCCACAGACATACGATGTGGCAAGAGATTCCTATGATGCATATGATAGAATATGCCAAAAGTAAGATTCTATAACACATGAGAGTCAAATTTGGAAGAGAATCTATGACGCGTCATAAGATTCCTCAACCCACTTAAAGCCAAGAATCTATGATGAATAAGCCAAATAGGGACATGCGTAAGAGGTAATAATAATTCCTATGACGCATATGATAGAATATGCCAAAAGTAAGATTCTATGACACACGCAAGTCACGTTTGGCTAAATGTGGAAGATAATCTATGACGCGTCATAAGATTCCTCAACCCACTTAAAGCCAAGAATCTATGATGAATAAGCCAAATAGGGACATGCGTAAGAGACAAGAATATTTGATTATGACAAATCTTAGCCAAGTGTCAAAGGAGAATCCATGAGGTGTCACATCCAAGTGTCATGATGATGAAATATTTTATGAAATATTTGAATAAAAAATCCTTTTATTCCACAAAATAAGAATTAGTAGAAAATGGAATTAATGATGGAAAATAGAACTTAGGAAATTGTAAATTTCCATGGTTTGCAGATAATGAATCAATTAATTAATAAAATTAATTAATTGAGGATGATAATTGGGAAGAATAATTAGTGAGAATAGGATTAAATTATGGGTTATTTAATCCTATAGAGAAAATTAACAGATGATTGGCCAAATTGATTAAATGAATGTGACCGTATCCTTTGATGAAAATGTGACGATGATGGATATCGAATAAGATGATGAAAAGGTAGACCAAAACCATGGTCAAATTAATTGATAGATCAAAATTGATAACATGCCAAGGACACATGACATGAATAAATTGATATGTAACATTTAATCGACATTGTAAATGCTACAGGATTGAAATTGATTGATAAGGTTTGATCATAATAACACCAACGAACATTGTCAATGTTATTAAAATGGTTGATGATGTCATGATCTAACATTGAAAGCCTCAAAAATGTCAAATATTGGATGACATGAATGAGAGTTTGACCTAGCACTGAGAGCCATGACAACACTAAGGTCAGATTGATAAGTTGATAGGTTTCCAAGGCACTGAAAGCCACAACAATGCCTAGGAGCAGATAAATGATGATTGATTTGGGATGTTTGATATGTTTTGGGTTGATTAGGACTAATTTCGAGTGATTCCGGGTTGATTTGGGGTGATTCTGAGTTGATTTGATATGATTTCGAGTTGATATGAAATTGATGTGAAAGGGGATATAAATGACAAAATATGGTCAATCTGGCCAAAAGATCGAAGTTAATAGAATGAGAAAATGGGACAAATTAGTATGAAGAAGTGATGAGGTCGTAGATGCGAACCATTTTTGAGTGTCTACAAGTGGAAAAAGATCCTAAATCTCTATGTATAGAGAGAGCTAGTTACAAGAAAAGGTTGTCATGTGCAAGAACCTAAGGAAGACAAGGAGTCTAGGGAATCGCTTCATTCAATGGCTGCATAGAAGAGACTGCAATTGGCATGTAAAGAAAGAAGGCTTAAGAATATGAATGCTTGAAGGGTGAACAAGCTATTAGAGTTGAAGTGTATGAAAGCCAAGAAAAATGGAGGACTGAAATAGAGATATGTAATCTATAAGTGAGTTGTAATTTTTTATCAGATCAAGCCTTACTATTACTTTTTAATAATTGTATCAGTCTAGGGTAGATTAAGGTTCACCTAGTAGTCATTTGTAAATCCTTTAATCAGGTGACATTCCAAGTGAATGATCTAAAGTCCTCTAACAAGGTGCACTCCTAATAGGGTGATTGAAATCCTCTAACTAGGTCCTATTTACAATGTGTATTGTAACCTTTAATAGGGTTGGCCTTTCATAGGGCATCACTTCAAAAGAGTGAGAATTAGTAGCATGTTACTAGTGGTTTTTCCTAAATTGAGTTTTCACATAAAATAATTGAGTCAAATGTGTTATGGAAGTTGTTATGTTTTATGTTTATATTTTTACAAAGTTGTTTTGACCTAGGACAATAACCTACAAAGTTTAAGAGTTGTATGATCTAAGAGATACATACATAATAAGGTTTTATGGATATGGGTCTACTAAGAAGTGAAAAGTTTTACTTGTACATCTGGACCTTGGATAACTAATTAACCCCTCTCTTAGTTATTCTAAAGAATTGTAACAACACTAAAATCATAGAGCAAGGACATGACAATGGAATATAGAGATCACAAGGGCACACCAAGAACATATGCATAATTATGGGGATTATTCCTTGTAGAAGCCATAACCCAATTAAATATATGTATATATCAACCCAGCTAAGCAAGAACTAGACCTATTTAACTATTAATGGCTTGTTTCTTTCTAAAAATATCAACTATGATATGTTTTTATAAAAAAATTTGCGAACTCAGCCTATTTTTCATGGTTTGCATTATTTTTATACAAGATCTTGAAGTAAGTCACTTAGCATGGGTTGATTGAGTTTTATTGTTTTATTATTTGGATTCTAGAATTTATATGCAGCTGGATCATATATGTAATAAGAAACTTGAAAAATATCTCTCTGAATATATAAAGAGATACATGTTTAGAAGGAAATATAAAGACATACATGTTTACAAGGAATTTTTTTTTTTTTTACATATGTACCTCTTGTCGCCCTTGAAGAAAATCATAGAGAAAGGGCACGTAGATTACAAGGGCATGACATGACAATGAAATCATAGAGAAAGGGTACAACATGACAATGAAATCATAGAGCAAAGACATGACATGACAATGAAATCGTAGAGAAAGGGCACAACAACAAAATATAGAAATCACAAGGAAATAAAAACCAAATGCACTGATCAAAAAGAACATGAAAATGACCACAAATTACATTATCATCACAAATTTTTTTTGCAATTTGACTTGAAACGTTGTAGTGTCTCTTTCCTCCCTCTTTTTCCCTTGGTTTTTTCTTTTCCTCATTCTCATTTCTAGTTAGTTTTTAAGCCTAATCTTGAGTTAGTCTTCCTTCGAGAATTTGTGGGTAGAAAGATGGTTTCTATTCTCTGCAATCTTAATGCCTTAAGGCCCAAAGCCTCAACCATCTCTAGTTGGGGATCAAGCTCATGGGGTTTTGGGAGTAGGAAGAGGTCCTAGGACTTTAGACATCCTTGATTAAGGGTCAAAGATGACATCAACTTTTGGACCCCCTATATAAGGCCAATATGTTTCCTTATTTCCACACCTCGCCTTCATTTGTGTGCTTGAGTTTTTGTGTTTGAGAAATTTTAATTTATCATTTTATGAGACTTTAGGGCTTTTAGTGTGCAAACAACACATTTTCCACTTAAGTTGGGGGTTTCTTGTTGGAAACAATTGGGTAATTATATATTGTCTTTGATGTTACACAAAATGTCATATCATTACTAGTTAGTATATGCTGAGCTCACTCAGGTGATTAAGATAGTTTCTTGTGTCTATTGAGCATTCTAGAGTTGACCTAGTTTAGAAGATAGTGTCTATTGAATTCACTTGATCATCAAAGAAAATTTTGTAGAAGTTGAGTGTTAATTGAGCTTACTTGATTAGAATGAAGAAAATGATTCCAATAGAACCAATGTTAACCAAGCTCACTTGGTTACCAAAGGAACTTTGTGAATATGCAGTGTTAACTAAGTTCACTTGATTAACATAGGAAAATCACTTCTAAGTTAGTGTCTTCAAGCATAGTTAGATAACGAAGGATTTTATTTTTTTGGCATATTGAGTTCAATTGATTTAGTGGTTGGTTTTAGTTGACTGATAAGTTGAATATTAAGCATTCTAATTTGTATTCAAGTCAACTTGATAATGTGTAAGATATAAATATAAGGTCAAATTAAGGAATTGATAAGAAACATAAGTGAAAGTGAATATAAGATTTGATGATGCTTAGAGGAAGAAAATTAGAAGGATAAGTAGAATATCCTTATTGAGCTACAAAGATACATTTGATCAGGAAAGATCAAGTATAAAAGCCAAAATTGAGATATGTAATCAAAAATTCAATTGCATCAAAAATTAGGTCATCTCATTTTTACTCTCTAACCATTGTAGCAGTGATCAAAGTCTCTTAACCAAGTTGGCTTAACAACTATTTGTAAATCCTCCAACAAGGTGGTGTTTCTAATTGAATTGTCTAAAGACCTCTAATAAGGCCACTCCTAATAGGGTGATTAAATCTTCTAATAGAGTCACACCTAATAGTGTGTTTTGTAACCTTTAATAGGGTTGGTTCTAATAGGGCTCACTTCAAAATATTGAAAATTAGTAACTAGTTGTAATTGGTGGTTTTTTGCAAATTGGGTTTCCAAGTTAAATCTTGGTGTTAATTGTGTTTATGCTATTTATTTTATACGTATGAAACTAGGTTAAGTAAGATCAATCAAAAATAATATTTTAAAGATTTCATGTTAATTAGTTACTAAGTTATTTTAGTGTTTATTGAGTTACAACATTTGTTAGTGTGAATTGAGTGCATTTATGTTTGCTGAGTTACAATAGAATTTAGTTTATACAGAGTATTGATTTGTACTGACATCTAAGGGATTTGGGATTTATTTTAGTAGTAACTAATTCACCCCTCCCCACTTAGTTACTCTTATATTTTGAACAATTGGTATTAAAGCTTTTGGTTCTTGCAGAAAAGGTTTCAAGGACCTAAGCTAAAGATTAGGATGTCTTATAGAAGGGGGGTTCTAAAGTTGAAAAAAGATAACTTCAAGGCATGGCAAGAAATCATGAGGCTACACTTGGCAATCATTGGAGATACAAGGCTAAAGAATCTTGACAAAAAATACAAGGCTCCTACTAGAACTATGACTATTGAAGATATTGTAGAGAAGAAGAGCCATAATATCATGATGATTGATATTACTTCATCTCTCAACTATGCCAAATTTGATGAAGTAAAAAATAATGTTATTGCTCATGAAATGTGTACCAAACTAAAGGATATCTATGGAGGATATGACAATGTAAGGAGAGATAAAGATGAAAGTCTTAGAAGATATTTTGATTAGATAAAAATGAGAGAGGATGAAAATATTGCAAAACATGTTGATAGAATCAAAGCCAATGTCAATGCTATCAAAGCCTCCAATGGAACAATTGATGATGTAATAGTGGTAAGAAAGGTACTCAAAACCCTTCTTTCTATCTATGCAATCAAAGTATCTTCTATTCAAGAGATGAGATGTAACCCAAACCATACTATAACTTTAGATACTCTAGTTGGAAGATTGACAACATTTGAACTAGAAACTATGATAATTATACTACTAGTTCTAGCAATTTTGTGTTTGTATTTGATGTTAAAGTATCACTCAAGAAGAAAGCTAAGAGGTATAAAAGAAAACAATATGAAGGTGAAGAGGAAGATAGTTTTGAATGTGATTTTGAAGCCATTGAAGCATTTCTTACAAGAAGGTATCCCAAAGGCAAAGGAAAATATAAAGGTAATATTCCTCTAATCTATTTGTCTTGTGAAGAAGTTGGACACATTGCTGCAAGGTGCCCAAATAGAGAAGACAAAGATGAAAAGAAGCACAATAAGTTTAAAGGCAAGAAGTATTTAAAGAACTTCAAGGACTACAAGGACAAAGGTAAGAAATCTTGTTTTATTACTAAAGATTCAAATAGTAGTGAAGAAGATGAAATGGTTTAGATTGTTATAAAAGATCAATCTGATGATAAGGAGATAAAATGACACTTATCTCTAATGCTATAAAAAATAATATATGGATTATTGATAGTGGCTACTCACATCATATGACTGGTGATAAAACTAAATTTGAACACATGGAACATTATGATGGTGGTGGTATGAGAGTTGGAAACAATGAACATTTTTGCATAAAGAGAAAAGGTTGTATTTCATTAACTAATGAAGTTATATGTGAAAATGCTTATTGGTTTAAAGTACTAAAGCATAATCTACTGAGTATGGAACAGTTGAATAACATTGCATTTAAGGTATAATTCATGAACGGGAAGGCCAAACTGTTGAATGGAAAAGGAAATATGGTTGGGTCCGGTAAACAAACAAAAGGTAACCTATTCTACCTAGATCTGAGTGAAAGTTCATGTTTTATTGCTCAAGTAGATGAAAGATGGTTATGGCATAAAAGGTTGTATCATGTGAACTTTGATAATCTTTTCAAGATAAGAAAAAATATAAGAGTAAGAGGTATTCCTAGTTTGAAGAAACTAGATATGGGTCTATGCAAAAATTGTCAAATTGGTAAAATGGGAAAGACGAGTTTCAAAAGAAAAGACTATCATTTAGAAGAAATATTGGGCTAGTACATAAAGACTTATGTGGACCTATTGGAATAGAGAACTATAGTGGGGATAAGTATTTTATTTTGCTTACTAATAATTATTCTAGAATGATGACTGTAATGTATCTAAAAGAAAAATCTAAAGCTTTTCAAAGGTTTAAGTGGTATTTGGAAAGAGTAGAGAAAGAAGCTAAATTTTTTGAGATTAGATAGAGGTGGTGAATTCTTTTTCAATGAGTTCAATGAATTCTACATTGATAAAGGAATTGAGAGACAAGTATCAGCCCCTTGTACACCTCAATAGAATGGTATAGTTGAAAGAATGAGTATATCCATCATAGATTGTGCAAGAACTTTGATGATAAAAAAGAGTGTTGCAATCAAATATTCAAAGGAAGCAATTAGTACTGTAGTGCATACCTTGAACAGAGTATAGTTGAAGAAAGACTCAAATCAAACTCCTTATGAAATATGGTATGGCTACAAACCCAATGTAAGTTACTTGAAAGTATTTGGTATAAAATGTTATATCTTGAAGGAATCTAGGAAAGGTAAATTTGATGCCAAAGGTGATGAAGGCATATTCCTAGGATACTCCTACAGAAGTAAAGTATACAAATATTTGACTCTATTAACTCATAAAATCATAGAAAGTGCACATGTGAGAATTGATGAATTTGCAAAAAAAAGTGAAGAGGAAAGCAACATTGAACATAAGGATTATAGAATGTTTGTTTATTATGAACCTTATACTGTACCAAATCTGATTGGAAGTCAGGAGGCTTCACCTCCTGAGTCCCCAAAATCTCCAAAAGCAATTGAGTTGCATCTAGTGCAACTTGAGTCATAGTCTAAAGGACCCAAGTCATAATTAGATGCTATTGAGCTAGTGCATGAGCAAATTGAGTTAGAAGGACCCTAGTCACAGATAGTGGGACTCGATCTTAACATAAAAGATCATGAATAGGTTAATGAGAAATGTTCAAAATCCAAAGTACCCGTATTAGCAAGATATGTTAGAAATAATCATGCACTTGATGAGATCATTGGAGACAAGTCAGATGGAACAATGACAAGAAACAAATTGAAAGGTACATGTTTGCTTGCTGAACTTGAACCTAGAAATGTTAAAGATGCTTTGGATAATCAAAGTTGGATTGAAGCTATGAATGAAAAAATATAATAGTTTAAGAAGAATAAGAATTGGACTCTTGTTCCTAGACCCAATGATAAAAATGTAATTAGCACAAAGTGGGTATTAAAAAATAAGCTAAATGAAGATGGAGAAGTTTTAAGAAATAAAGCAAGGTTAATTTGTAAAGGTTATTCTCAAGAAGAAGGTATTGATTATGGTGAAACTTTTGCTCCTATTGCAAGATTAGAAGGTGTTAGAACTTTGCTAGCATATGCAACATATAGAGGATTTAAAGTGTATCAAATAGATGTAAAATTTACATTCTTGAATGGAATTCTTGATGAGGAAGTCTACATTGAACAACCTAAAGATTTTGTAGATCCTAGCAAAAGAGATATGGTCTATAAATTACACAAAGCTTTGTATGGTCTCAAGAAAGCTCCAAGAGCTTGGTATAAAAGACTTCATAACTACTTGATAAAGATTGGTTTTCAAAGAAAAATTCATAACAACAATCTATATATCAAAGAAGGACCAGACAAGAAGATTGTGTAGGCATAAATATTTGTGGATGACACCTTATTATAGGAAATGATGACTAGTGCAAAGCATTTTTAGTAGAGATGAGTAAAGAATTTGAGATGTCCATGTTTGGAGAGATAAAATTCTTTGTTGGATTACAAATCTAGCAAAAGAAAAATGGTATCTATATTACTCAATCCAAATATATCAAGGAGATATTGAAGAAGTTTGGGATGGAAGATTCAAAATCTGTTGGAACACTTATGTCTACTAGATGTAAGCTTTCAAAAAATGATGATTCAAAAGAGGTAGGTCAAACCAAATACATATCAATGATTAGAAAACTATAGCATGTAGTACACATAAGGACTGATATTGCATTAACAATTGGTATGATGGCAAGATTCTCAAAAAATCCTAAAGAAAATCACATGATGGCAATAAAGAGAATCATGAGATATCTAAAAGGTACTAAATAATATGGTTTATGGTACAAAAAGGGTGGAAACTTGGATTTGAAGGCATTCATAGATGCTAATTGAGTAGGAAGTGTTGATGACATAAAGAGCACAAGTGGAGGAGCATTCTTTCTTGGTAAAACACTAGTATCTTGGACAAGCAAGAAGTAGAATTATATTTCACAGTTCACAAAAAAGGCAAAATATGTGGTAGCAACAATTAATTGTTCTAATAATGTTTGGTTCAAGCAACTGTTGGCAAGCATGAAGATAGAGATCAAGGATCCAATGGTTATCTTCTGTGACAATACTAATGCAATTAATATATCAAAGAATCCTATGATGCATACCAAAACCAAGCAAATTTGTTTAAAATATCATTTTTTGAGAGAATTGGTACAAGATAAAGAGGTAAGATTGGAATATATGAATACAAAAGAACAATTTGAAGATATATTTGTTGGAAATATAAGAGGAGTAACTTAAAGGGGAGGATTGAATCAGTTACTACTAAAATAAATCCAAGATCCCTTCGATGTCAGTACAAAATAAAGTTTGAAAACTAAATACTGCTGATGCTTAGTAAACACACATAAAATATTGTAACTTAGTAATTACTGATTATGAAAATCTTTAAATGTTATCTATGATTACCCTTAGTTTAACTTAGTTGCAAACACATAAAAGAAAATAGCATGAACACATTTGACACCAGGATTTAACATGGAAACCCAATTTGAAAAAAATCACCAATTGCAACTAGTTACTATTTTCACTCTTCTAAAGTGAGCCCTATTAGGATCCAAACCTATTAAAGGTTACAAAACACACTGTTAGGTGTGACCCTATTAAAGGATTTAATCACCTCATTAGAATTGGCCTTGTTAGAGGTCTTAAGATAATTCAATAGAACTGCCACCTTGTTAGAAAATTTACAAATAGCTATTAAGCCAACTCTGTTAAGAGATTTAGATCGTTGCTACAATAGTTAGAGAGTAACAATGAGATGACTTAATTTAAATGCAACTGAATTGTTGATTATAGATCTCATTTTGGCTTGTACTTGATCCTTCTAGATCAAATAAAGCTTTTTGGCTCCACAAGGATATTCTACTTATCCTTCAAATTTTCTTCCTCTCTTTATCATTAAATCTTCAATACATTCATCTGAATATTTTTTTACACACTTTGAACTCACAACTTGACCTTATATCATTCATATTGTCAAGTTGGCTCATATACAAATTAGAATAACTAATATTCATCATCATAGTCAGCTAGAACCAATAGAAAAATCAATTAAGCTTAATATGCCAAAATAAGAAAATCCTTCATTGGCTAACCAAGATCGGTAGACACTAACTTAGAAATAATTTCCTGTGTTAACCAACAAAAGCTCGGTTAATACTGCAAACTTCCAAAGATCTTTTGGCAACCGAGTGAGCTTGGTTAACACTAGGTACATCCAAATTTTCTTCATTAATCGAGTGAGGTCAGTTTACACTCATCTTCTGCAGACTTTCCTTCGATGCCCAAGTGAACTCAGTAGACACTGGCTTCTGAACTAGGCAACCACAGGAATGCTCAGTAGACACAAAGATCTATCTTCACTTCCAGAGTGAGTTTGGAATACACTAACTGATAATGATATGAAATTTATGTAACATCAAAGAAAATACACAATTAATTAGTTGTATCCAATAATCTCCCTCTTTGGCATTTGTAAGAATTTGCCTTAGGGCAGAATTCACCCAAGACCAGGAACTCAAACACAAGCACAATAGTAGACCAAAGAGAGAGTATGATTAGAATGACAATATATTCACTCAATATGCCATATGAAAGTGCACTAGGAGTGCCTATATATAAAATTCTTTCAAGAGTGTCTAGAAAGAATATAAGTTAGCAACATGATAAGTCATACAACTAGGCACATGTCCACCAGATATGGGTTATCCTCCATTAAGCATGAAAGTAAGTGCAATGATATGAGGATAATCCTACAATGGTGTAGCACGTAAATTAGTGTTGTAGACAACATGTGCTAAAAAGGGAGTGCAAATAACTATGTTATCTACATGAAAAGTTAGTGAATGATGCAGACTCTAGTATTGTAGACACCATGTGCTAAATTAGAGTTGCATACTTTTGTGTTGTCAACATGAAAAATCATGAGAGTACACAAACTCCTAAGTGTCTCACCTAAATAAATAATAAAATAATGCAAAATAATAAAATAATGCATTAATCTAAATAAATTTAAGTAAAGTGTAAATAGTAGATACTTATTTACATCAACACCCCCCCTTAAATACAACTTAATGGAATGCCCTTAAGCTTACGAAATCTAGGATGAAGTGCATAATGGGTCTTGGCTACTAGGCCATGTTAGGTACCCATGTACACAATGAAATGCAATATCTCATAAAGTAAAGAAAGAGGAAAAAATCCTCCCCAAAAAAAGAGATTAAAAAAACATATGATGTATGGATGGATGGAGTAATCAAGACCCCCCCATTACAACATACATCCAGTATATACATAAGAGAATGATGAGAAGAGGAAGAGAGACATGATAGCCCCCCCCCCTCCCCCAAAGAAGAATGCCTACTAGTGACTGCTCTGATGAAAAAGATAATCCAAGACTTCAGAATGACATTCCTCCCCTTAGGAAGAAACAAGGTTATGGGTACAAATGAGATGCTTCAACTGTGCATGGAAAGAATCCCATTAATAAGTGATGTCTCTAAAACCTGCTCAAATGGCTCAAGAACCTGTCTCAAAGAACTATTTGTCTCCTTAGCTGATGAAGAACCTCTGTATAATTGTTGATCATAAGTATCCACAATCATGTCAACCTATAACGATCGATCATGTAGATAATGAACAAGAGGGTCAGATGGAGCCCTCATGACAACTAAAGAAGGTGCTACTGTATCAAGAAGAAGAGGCAAATCATCAATACTGTCCCCCAAATTTGGCACTAATTTTGGACTTGGAAGACTGGATGTACCTTGTTGTGTTGGACCTATCACCATAACTATATATGCATGTGGACTGAATTGATGTAGTGACCTCTCGCTACAACTGTTGATAGAACCCCACATTTATGAATCTATTGAAGCACTATCACTAGTGTCACTATTAGTTTCCACACACTATGATGTATGGAGAGGATTAGAGGACAAGCTTGGTAAAATTTCCTCAAAGTGTACATCCTTCTCCACAAAGATCTAGTGTAGCTCTGGATCTAATAGTCTATATGCCTTAACACTATCTTCATAACCAATGAAAGTACAAGGCTAAGGTGATTGTGCCTTGCATCCCCTGGAAGATATCTTTGCCCATGCAAGAAAACTAAAGACTTTGAAGTGTGTCACAATAGGTTTTCTGCTGCACCATGCCTCAAAAGGAGTCTTGCCATCTAAGGCTAGATGAGGAGACCTGTTAAGAATGTGAGTGACACTACTAATTGCTTCGACTTCAAGTGATGGATCTAGAGACTTGGCTTGTATCATGTAACTTTTCATGGACTTAAGAGTTTGGATCCTCAATGTTGCAACATCTATCTTATGCAGACTGAATGCTGGCAGATTTTGAAGATCAATGCCCTCAAGTTTGCAAAAGTTTCTAAGTCTTCTATTCACATACATGCTTCCATTGTCCATTCGTAGAACATTGATGGATTTCCTAGATTTCTATTCTACATGAGTCTTGAAGGCTAGAAACTTGTCCAACACTTCATTCTTATAATGAAGAAAGTAGACCCAAGTGTATCTTGAAAAGTCATCAACAAAAGTGAGTATGTAGTGACCCTAGCTAACTGCAAAAGGACCTGCTAATACCATGTGAACCATTTGTAGAACAATTGGCGCTCTTGAAGACTTCCCTTTCTATAACTTCCCCTTTGGATGCATATGCATTGAATCTGTTGAACATTCACCATGGGAAAAGTTGATTTGAGGTAGACCTTTGACCATTCTACTTGTGTAAAGTTGTTGAAGGTAGCGGAAGCCAAGATGTCCATACTGTTGATGCCATAATTTCATTGTTGAATTTGATTGATATAACAAGGCCTTTGAAGGAGACTTGGGAAAAAAATGGGAGAAAGAGTACAACCTTTTGTTATGATTCACTTTCCCCACTACAACCAATGAGTCATCTTTTAGACTATGTACCTGTACTGAGTCTAGAAGGAACTCAACTCTATGTCCATCTCCAAGGTGAGTGATTTGGTAGATTGATAGGAGACTCCATTTTCCATCTCCGTATTTCCTTTTCCTTCAACTTCTATTTTAGTATTATCTCCCTTGAAGATGTGTGGTACCTTTGACTACTTCAGTGAAGAAAAATCCTCTTTTGAAGAACCCATGTGATAAGAGGCACCTGAGTCAAGGATCCATTCCTTTGAAGAATTTGAATTTGCCATGAGTCCTTGCCCTTTGCCCTTGGAATCTAAAGAAGACCCTTTATCCTTATAAGCATTAGGAAATGGAACATTATGTTTCTTCATGATGTTGGTCAACTCATCAATCTTTTTAAGATAACACTCATGTTCTTCATGACCCATTTTCTTGCAATAGGCACACTTTTTCTTCTCCTTATTATTGTTGTCCCCCTTCTTATTAGAATTTGAGGAAGACTTTCCTAGTTGATTTGATTGTGGTGTTGTCTTTTCTGCATCCTCTAATTTGTTCTTCCACTTCTTTTTCTTACCCTTTCCTTTACTTGAAGATTACCCAGGTGAATTTTGAGAACCCTCATTGTTGGCCACCAATGCTTTAGACTTAGGTGAATTAAGAATCCCCATTGATTTCAACTTCTTTTCTGTAGTATCCAATAGATAAACATATTCATCAAAGGATACTTTCTTATAGGTAGACCCTAAGGTAGTCTTTGAGGTGTTAAAAGAAGAAACAAATGTGGAATACTTTGATGGCAGCTTTTTATGTATAAGATAGATAAACCTGCCATCTTTGATAGGACTCCCACAATCAGTAAGCTTTGTCCTTATTTCATTCACCTTAATGATGAAATCTTGTATAGAATCAAATGACTTAGGATCTATGGAGATAAGCTCATCTTCAATTTTGAAAACATTCTCTTCAAACACTTTACCATAAAGGCTTTCGAGGGTATCCCAAGCTTCCTTGGATGTAGAACACTTCTTAATTTGATACATGATCTTGTCATCAACCCCCAAACATATATCACCTAGGGCTTTTCTATCCATGCCAACCAAGCTGAAATATCACTTGTTAATACATTATCACCTGCTGGTTTAGGAAGAGTACCATCTACATATTGAGAAACTCCATTATGCATTAAATGATACCACATTTTCATGGACCATGTAGCATAGTTATGTGGAGTTAATTTTGGAAACTTAAAACTTTTCATAATGTAGAAAAATGAAAGAAAATTGTAGAAAAGAGAAAACACAACACTAAGAACACCCCCCCCCCCCTTTTCACTAAATCAAGAAAACCCCCCAAAATAGATGCTTTTGGCACTTTATCAGTAGTGCGATTACAATGGCCACTTGCCAATTTTTGGCCTTCATGGACTTCTAATTTTTTTGTTATAGCCTATTAGTCAATTACAAATTTGGAGCTTTACAATGTGCTACAATTCTAAAGCAATACAAAGCAAAGAAAGACCCTATTTCTAAAAGTGACAATTTTGTCCACACAACCCTACAATCTAATTGTGGATGTGGAAAGTAGACAAAAAAATAACACACTTTCAAAAAAAAGGAACCTATTTTCAACTCCAAATGTGCCTATATGGAGCATTTGAAGTTGCAAAATGTAAGATTATGTAGGTATAGTCACCAAAAAATGCAAATTCTAACAAATCTATGCACCAAAATCAGAAAGAGTTCCACTGCTAAAAAATTAAGAAAATTCTACCCAATTTCAAAAAAAATTGCACCTAATTTGGAGTCCAGATGATTGAGATATGTCCTCCCAAATTTAGACTACAAAATCAAAAATCAATCTAGAGAGGGGTTGCATCAGCAAAAGATGAGGTTAAATTTGATGGTCATATGACTATTGTAGTAGTTCAAAATTTCCTTGGAATGATAGTCAAATGGATGTCAAATTTAGGCTTGTAAAATGATGATGTCAGCATCCTTCCACCCCGGTGATGATGTCAGCATGATGTCAATTGTATAGATGGTGATATTAGTGTATGGAATTGTATGTTTGTATTGTATATATAGCGTGGGAAAAAAATGACATGTACTAATGAATGGATTTGCTAACATTGTAGGGTGTGCTAAGTGTGAAGCTGATTGGACTGCCACTGTATGTCTACGTGTCAATAGTTGGCGGGAAGTAGGTTGCCATGGAAATGCCCCGTGGTGGCCTATTTGTGTACAACATGGATTGCAAATGCTTAGATGTGGCTTATCCCTATGGAGGACACGTGTCTACTGTCATGGCAGACATGGGTGACCACAAGGATGCCACGTGGTGTCCTTGCTATACATGGGCGAGCAGACGGGAGCGTCATGTGGCACGACAAGAATTGGTGCCAATGCATAGAACCTTGTTGGTAGATTGTGTTCGTGAGCCAGAATATTTTCTAAGTGCCAAAAAATTTATTTTTTGATCAGTGGATGTTCAACAATGATCCCACATTCATGGGGCTAGGGAACCTTATTGTGTTTTTAAACACAAGCACTTGGGTTTTGTTTCAAATGTAGGGTTGTCAATGGAAATTTGTGCTCAGCTAGGAAGTGGTTTATTTGGCTACTTGCAAGAATTAATGCCTTGTTGAATTTATATGGTTCAGTTGGCCAAAAATATTGTATGGTTGCCTGTGAAGCTTGATTTATATAGTACGAATATGGATTAAATAATATGCTCTGCGATGAATTTGACTGGTATGGTCACTAAATAAATAATATATTCCTCTACGCAAGGCTAGGAGATGATAGCCTGGTTCTGCAAAAAAAAATTTCTCTAACTGTCCGACTGGATAGAATAATTTTCTGATAATAAAATTTGAAAAATGCAAAGATTAAATAATTTAGATCTAAAAATAAATAATCAGATTGATTAAATGACCATACTTGGTTTGCAAATAGGTGCCTTTAGGTGCTAGTTTGCAAAAAAAAATTGCCTCACGATCAACTTTCACCCAACATAGGAAAATTTATAGTTGATCTTCATTGAATCGACATTCTAGATGCAATGGCAAGGTCAAATTTGGCTTTAGACACTCCCAATTTCTATAGATACTCTAGATTCAAGTTGAGGTAATGAAACATGAATGGTCTCGAATAGCTATGTGTAGAGAATCTCCCCGAGAGCTCTGATACCATGTAAGAATTTACCTTAGGGAAGAATTCACCCAAGACCAAGGAACTCAAACACAAGCACAATAGTAGACCAAAGAGAGAGTATGATTAGAATGACGATATATTTATTCAATATACCATATGAAAGTACACTAGGAGTGCCTATATATAAAGGCCTCTAGAGAGCTTCTAGAATGCATAGAAGTTAGCAACATGATAAGTCATACAACTAGGCACATGTCCACTAGATATGGGTTATCCTCCATTAAGCATGAAAGTAAATGTGATGATGTGAGGATAAGCCTACAATGGTGTAGCATGCAAATTAGTGTTGTAGACAACATGTGCTAAAAAGGGAGTGTGAATAACTATGTTTTTCTACATGAAAACTTAGTGAATGATGCAAATTCCATTTTTGTAGACAGCATGTGATGAATTAGAGTTGCGTACTTCTGTGTTGTCAACATGACAACTCATGAGAGCACACAAACTCCTAAGTGTCTCACCTAAATAAATAATAAAATAATAAAAAATAATAAAATAATGCATTAACCTAAGTAAATTTAAGTAAAGTGTAAATAGTAAATACTTATTTACACCAACAACATTGATGGAAACACAACATGTCATAACACAATGAAATTTTGAAATAAGAATAAAGTAAGGAACATATCCTTAGTTTTATTCATGAGAACTCCCTCTATTAGTATGAGCTCTTCCTTTCACTGGTTTCTCCCTCTATCTGCAACAACTTTTTCCAAGTTCATTCATAAAACTTTCTCCCTCTTACAACAAACTTCTTCTTTGGAATGGTAAATTTTTTTCTTAGAGATATGATAGTAAACTTCTCCCTCTTTGACAACATATGCCCAAGAAAAAAATTCTATTCATATCAGTGTACCTTAAGTACTGATTCATTTTCAATATACCCTTGTCAATTCTACACTAACTGATTGATCTTCAACTTGCTCTTGTTGATGCATCACTAACCTTTATTTAGTGAGCTTCAAATAGGGGAATGACCCCTAGCTTACTTCTTAGATACACAAATACATATTTAGATAATGGCTTGGCGGATATGTCTACAATCTATAATTTTGTATTTACATATTCCAACCTGACTTCTTTATCTTGCAATAACTCTCTTAAGAAGTGATATTTTATAGCAATGTGCTTTGTTTTGGTATGCATCACTGGATTCTTTGATATATTGATTGCACTGGTGTTATCATAGTATATGACTATTGGATCCTTGATCCCTATCATAATTCCTTCCAACAATTATTTAAATCAAACAATGTTAGAGAAATTAATTACTGTTGCCACATATTCTGCCTTTGTTGTGGATTGAGAGATTCAATTTTGTTTCTTGCTTGTCCAAGACACTAGCCTTTTTCCAAGAAAAAATGCTCCACTACTAGTGCTTTTTTTGTTATCAAGACTCTCAACCCAATCAACATCAGTAAACACCCTCAAGTCCAAATTACCTCCAAATTTGTACCATCAGCCATAGTCTTAAGTACCTTTCAGATATCTCATGATTCTCTTGATTGCCATCATGTGATTTTCTCTAGGATTTGCTAAGAATATTGCCACCATTCAAACTGCTAGTGCAATATCAGGCCTTATATGTACTGCATACTATAATTTTTCAATCATCAATCTGTATGTGGTTTGATCTACTTCTTTTGAATCATCATTCTTGGAAAGCTTATGTCTAGTAGACATAGCAGTTCCAACCGGTCTTGAATATTCCATTCCAAATTTCTTCAATATCTCCTTGATATACTTAGATTGAGTGATGTAGATACCATTTTTGTTCTATTGTATCTCCAATCCAACAAAGAATTTTATCTCACCAAAAATAGACATTTCAAATTCTTTACTCATTTCTTTTGAAAAAACTTTACACTAGTAATAATTTCCTGTGAATAAAGTATCATCAACAAATATTTTTTCCAATACAATTTTCTTATCTGGTCCTTCTTTGATATACAGACTATTGTTATCATTTGTTCTTTCAAAGCTAATCTGTATGAAGTAATTATGAAGTCTTTCATACCAACCTTTGGGAGCTTGCTCTAGACCATATAATGCTTTGTGTAACTTGCAAACCATGTCTCTTTTGCTAGGATCTACAAAACCTTCTAGTTGTTCAATATAGACTTCCTCATCAAGAATTCCATTCAAGAATGCAGATTTAACGTCCATTTGGTATACTTTAAATCCTTTGTGTGCTGCATATGCTAGTAAAATTCTAACACCTAATAATCTTGAAACAAAAGCAAAAATCTCACCATAATCAATACCTTCTTCTCAAGAATAACCTTTACACACCAATCTTTCCTTCTTTCTTCAAACTTTTCCATCTTCATTCAACTTATTTTTGAGCACCCACATTGTGCTAATTATATTTTTATCCTTGGGTCTAGAAACAAGAGTCCAGGTTTTGTTCTTTTCTATCTGTTCTATCTTTTCATTCATTACTTCAATCCAACTTTCATTTTCTAGAGCATCTTTAACATTTCTAGGTTCAAATTCAGCAAGTAAACATGTACCTTTTAATTTTCTTCTTGTTATTATTCCATCAAATTTGTCTCCAATGATCTAATCAGGTGCACGATGCCTTCTAATATATCTTGCTAACACAGGTTCTTTGGGTTTTGAATAAGTTCCACTATCTTCATCATGAACTTCAGTATCAAGATCGAGTCCTTTTGTCTATGACTTAGGTCCATTGAACTCGGTTTGAACTAGCTTGGTAGCCTCTGACTGTGACTCGAGTTGTACTGTCTACAACTTGGTAACTATTGGAGATTTTGGGGACTCAGAAGATGAAGCCTCCTTTCTTTTAGACAGGTTTGGTAGGGTATCAGGTTCATAGTAAAGAAATCTTTTGTAATCCTTTGGCTCTTTGTTGCTTTCTTCTTCACTATTTTCTCCAAACTTGTCAATTCTAACATTTGCACTTTCTATTATTTTATGAGTAGACAAATTCAAACATTTGCACGCTTTACTTCTATAGGAGTATCCTAGAAATATGCTTTCATCACCTTTTACATCAAATTTTCCCTTTTTAGATTCTTTTACGATATAACATTTGCTGCCAAATACTTTTAAGTAACTTACATTAGGTTTATAGCCATACCATAGTTGATAAGGAGTTTTTTTTGAATCTTTCTTCAACCATGATCTATTCAAGGTATGAACTACAATGCTGATAGCTTCCTTCTAGTATTTGATAGCAGCATTCTTTTGAATCTTCATGGTTCTTGCACAATCCATGATAGATATGTTTCTTCTTTCAGCTATACCATTCTACTGAGGTGTACTAGGGGTTGATACTTGTCTTTTAATTCCTCTTTCAATGCAAAAATTATTGAATTCATTTGAGATGAATTCACCACCTCTTTTGATCTTAAACATTTCAACCTCTTTCTAGTTTCTTTTTCTACTCTTGCCAGATACCACTTGAATTTTTGAAAGGCTTCTGATTTTTCTTTTAGATACATTACAATCATCATTCTAGAATAGTCATCAACAAAAATAATGGAAAACTTTTCTCCACTATAACTCTTTATTCCAATAGGTCCACATAAGTCTATATGAACAATTTCTAAGACTTCTTTTGACTGATAGTTTTTGCTTTTGAAACTAGTCTTTCCCATCCTACCAATTTGGCAATTCATGCATAAATCCATATCAAATTTCTTCAAACTAGGAATACTTCTTACTCTTCTATGTTTGTTTATCTTAACCAAATTATCAAAGTTTACATGACATAGTCTTTTGTGTCATGACCAAATTTCTTTTACTTGAGCAAAAAAACATGAACATTCATTGAGATCAAGATAAAATAGATTACCTTTTGTTTGCTTGCTAGATCCAACCAGATTTCCTTTTCCATCCAGTAGTTTGGCCTGTCCATTCATGAATTCTACTTGAATCCAATGTTACACTCAGTAGATTACGCTTTAGTCCTTCAATTCAATAAGCATTGTCACATAAAAGTTCTTTAGTCAATGAAATACATCCTTTTCCTTTTATGTTACATGGTTCATTGTTTCTAAATCTCACGCTACCTCCATTATAATATTCCATATGCTCAAATTTTGTTTTATCTGCAATCATATGGTGTGAATAATCATTATCAATAATCCATATATCATTTTTGCTAACATGAGAGATAAGTGCCATCTTATCTCCTTCATCATTAGATTCATCTTTTACAACAATATATACCATTTCATCTTCACTGTTATCAAAATCTTTACCTATATAACAAGATTTCTTACCTTTGTCCTTGTAGTTCATAGAATCCTTCTTGCCTTTATGCTTATTTCTTTTCCTTTCATCTTTGATTTCTTTTTTTGGACACCATGCAATAATGTGACCAATCTTTTTGCAGGAAAAATAGATTAGAGGAACTTTACCTTCGTACTTTCCTTTGCCTTTGGAATACTTTCTTGTGAGTAGGGCTTCAACAACTTCAAGATCACTATCTAAACTTTATTTTGTGTCTTCTTCTTCACTTCTTGATTGAATGGACTTTGATTTCTTAGCCTTTTCCTTGAGTGAGAGTTTAGCTTTAAAAGCAGACTCAATAACCTTTGAACTAGGAACATATTTATCAAAGTTATCTAACTCAAAAGTTATCAATCTTCCAACTAGAGCATCCAAAGATATTTTATTATTTGAATCACATCTCATCTCTTGAATAATAGACACTCTAATTGCATAAATAGGAAGAAGAGTTCTAAGTAGCTTGCTTATAACTATTCTCTCTTTAATGTCTCCTCAAGATGCTTTGATTGCACTTACACTTGCTTTGATTCTTTCCACATATTTTACAATGTTCTCATCTTCTCTCATTTTTATCTAAATAAAATGATCTAAGACTTTCAGCCTTAGCTCTTCTTACATTGTCATCTCCTCCATATATGTCTTTTAGTTTGCTCCACATCTCACAAGATGTTTTGTAGTCTTTGACTTCATCAAATTCGGGATAACTAAGAGTAGATGCAATATCAATCATGATGATGTTATGATTCTTCTTTTCAACAATATCTTCAAAAAATAATATTCTAGCAGGAGTCTTGTATTCAATATCAATATATATATACCCTGAATCATTGATAGTAGCCAAATGTAACCTCATAATTCCTTTCCATGCTATGAAATTGTCTCTATTTAGCTTGAGAATCTCTCTTCTGTAAGACATCTTGATCTTTAGCTTAGGTCCTTGAAACCTTCTCTGCAAGCACCAAAATCTCTAATACCAATTGTTGGAAATATAAGAGGAGTAACTGAGAGGGGAGGGGTGAATCAGTTACTACTAAAATAAATTCCAGATCCCTTAGATGTTAGTAAAAAATAAAGTTTGAAAATTGAATACTGTTGATACTTGGTAAACACACATAAAATGTTGTAACTCAATAATTACTGATTATGAAAATCTTTAAATGTTATCTATAATTACCCTTACTTTAACTTAGTTGCAAATACATAAAAGAAAATAGCATAAACACATTTGACACCAAGATTTAATGTGAAAATTCAATTTGGGAAAAACCACCAATTGCAACTAGTTACTATTTTCACTCTTCTAAAGTGAGCCCTGTTAGGAGCCAACCCTATTAAAGTTTACAAAACACACTATTAGGTGTGACCTTGTTAAAGGATTTAACCACCCTATTAGGAGTGGCCTTGTTAGAGGTCTCAAGACAATTTAATAGAACTACCACCTTGTTAGAGGATTTACAAATAGTTGTTAAGCCAACTCTATTAAGAGATTTAGATCACTAATACAATAGTTAGAGAGTAACAATGAGATGACCTGATTTGAATGAAACTAAATTGCTAATTATAGATCTCTGTTCTAGCTTATACTTGATCCTTCCTGATCAAATATAACTTTTCTACTCCAGAAGGATATTCTTCTTACTCTTCAAATTTGCTTCCTCTCTTCATAATTAAATATTCAATATATTCATCATAACTTTTTTTTACACACTTTGAATTCACAACTTGACCTTATACTTATATCATTCATATTGTCAAGTTGGCTAATATACAACTTAGAATAACCAATATTCATCATCACAGTAGACTAGAACCAATAGACAAACCAATTAAGCTTAATATGCCAAAACAAGAAAATCCTTCATTAGCCGACCCAGCTCGGTAGACACTAACTTAGAAATGATTTCCTATGTTAACCAAAAGAAACTCGGTTAAGACTACAAACTTACAAATATCCTTTGAAAAATGAGTGGGTTGAGTTAACACTAGTTCCATCCAACTTTTCTTCATTAGCTGAGTGAGCTCTATTAACACTCATCTTCTACAAATTTTTCTTTGATGCTCGAGTGAACTTGGTAGACACTACCTTCTAAACTAGGCAACCATAGGAATGCTTGGTAGACACAGAAAATTGTCTTTATTGCCCGAGTGAGTTTGGCATACATTGACTGATAATGATATGACATTTGTGTAACATGAAAGATAATACACAATTAATCAATTGTATCCAACAATATTCACTAAGCCATTACCTAAGGATGTATTTTTGTATCTAAGAGGTAAGTTAGGGGTCATTCCTCTATTTGAAGCTCACTAAATACAATTTAGTGATGCATTAACCAGAGCATGTTGAAGATCAAATAGTTGATGCAATATTGACAAAGGCACATTGCAAATGAATCAGTACATAAGTTACATTGATATTCACTGAACATTGTCTTTGAAATGAGATGTCAAAGAGGGAGAGTTTGGCTATCATATCAAAAGAAATTTTGTTTGGTGAAGTCAAAGAGGAAGAACTTGGACTGATATCAAAGAGGGAGAGTTTGCTATTAGAAGAAGATGTTGAAGGTAGAGTTTTGTTGACAGAGGGAGAAACTGAAGTTAGAGGGAGTTCACACTAATAGAGGGAGTTGAGTTCTCATGGATGAGAATTAGAATGAAACTAAGGATATGTTCCTTACTTTATTCTTTCTCTGAAAATTTTATTGTATTATGACATGTTGTGTTGCCATCAATGCCAAAGAGGGAGATTGTTGGAAATAATTGATTAATTGTGTATTATCTTTGATGTTACAAAAATGTCATATCATTAACAGTTAGTGTATGCTAAGCTCACTTAGGTGATGAAGACAATTTCTTATGTCTATCGAGCATTCTAGAGTTTTCTTAGTTTAGAAGATAGTGTCTATTGAATTCACTCGGTCATCAAAGGAAAGTTTGCAAAAGTTGAGTGTTAACCAAGCTCACTCGGTTAATGAAAAAAACGTTGGATGGAACCAGTGTTAACTGATCTCACTTGGTTACCAAAGGAACTTTGTGAATATGTAGTGTTCACTGAGTTCACTTGGTTAACATAGGAAAATTGCTTCTGAGTTAGTGTCTACTGAGCATGGTCAACTAACAAAGGATTTTATTGTTTTGGCATATTGAGTTCAATTGATTTAGTGGTTGGTTATAGTTGACTAAGAAGTTGAATATTAATTATTCTAATTTGTATTTAATCCAACTTTAAGATATAAATATAAGGTCAAGTTAAGGAATTGATAAGAAACATAAGTGAAAGTGATTAGAAGATTTGATGATGCTTAGAGGAAGCAAATTAGAAAGATAAACATAATATCCTTATTGAGCTGCAGAGATACATTCAATAAGGAAGGATCAAGTATACAAGCTAGACTGAGATCTGTAATTAGTAATTCAATTGCATCACAAATCAGGTCATCTTGTTATTACTCTCTAACCATTATAGAGGTGATCAAAATCTCTTAACTGAGTTAGCTAAACAATTATTTGTAAATCCTCTAACAAGGCCACTCTGAATGAGGTGATTAAACCCTCTAATAAGGTCACACCTAAAAATGTGTTTTTTAACCTTTAATAGAGTTGGCTCCTAATAGGGCTCATTTCAGAAGAGTGAAAATCAGTAACTAGTTGCAATTGGTGGTTTTTCCCAAATTGGGTTTCCACGTTAAATCTTGGTGTTAATTGTGTTCATGCTATTTATTTTATATGCATGCAACTAAGTTAAGTAAGATCAATCTCATATAATATTTTAAAGATTTCATGTTAAGAAGTTATTGAGTTATTTCAGTGTTCACCAAGTTACAATATTTGTTAGTGTAGACTGAGTGCATGTGTGTTTGCCGAGTTACAACAAAGTTTAGTTTATACAGAGTATTGATTTGTACTGACATCTAAGGGATCTAAGATTTATTTTAGTAGTAACTGATTCACCCCTCCCCTCTTAATTACTCCTCTTATATTTCCAATATTTCCATCTACCTGTAAAGCAGTGGTTGTCTTCTCTTGCTTAAGAAGACACATTTTTGTCATCATATTTGTCAGGGTCATATTTTTTACTACATTTAGGTGTGTGTGTGTGTGTGTCTTCATTTTTTTTTTTTTTTTGTCTTGTTTTCTTTTATTTTGTGCAAGTTCTTGAGATAGAGAAAATACACCCTCTTTTTATGTTTGGCAAGGAGGAGGTAGCTTTGTGACAAGGGTTTAAAAACCCTTAGTGTTTCATTTTTGTTGTGTCAAGAATTTCTCTATTTATGCTACCAAAAAATGACTTAGGATCAAGAGATATTTCTCTTGTATTGCTTGTGGTGTTCACTAGGCTACACCCTTGGGGCATTGGGGTCTTTATCCTAGATCCTTGAAGGGTCAATCAAGGTCAATCATCTCTGATTCCTTGAATCCTATGATAGCCTACATCCCAACCATCATCAAGGCATCAGGTGTGTTAGGACCCTTGATCCTTGAGAAGTCAATTGATGTCACATGCAAGGGAAACCTCAACCATGGGTGTTTATGATCTATCATTGCTAAATATGAGGAGTTTCCACAAAGTCAAGGGTCTTGACACCTGCGAACCTTGAAATCCTGAGGAGCAATAAAAGAAACTTAAACAAGGTTTTCTTTTATGTGCTAAGGATGTTGGTTTATTGTTTCTTTTATCTTTCTTGGTTTTTTTTCTTAGTAGTTGTCCTTTCTTTTGTTAGTTTCCTAGTTAGACATTTTCTTTTTTAGCCTTCTTGGTTTCCTAGTTAGATGTTGTGTAGCTTTCATAGTTATTTTGATTTTCAATAAATGATGGTGATAAGTGTTTCAACTATAGAATCTTAAGGAATGTCATCTATACAACCAATGAAGTTCAATTTTGTGGGCTAATTTTCAACATTAACTTGAGACATTTCAACCTCTCTGAGCTAATACCATGCCCACTTGGCTAGCTAAGAGCATACAACTTGAAAGCTGACATACAAAGAAATGGAGACCCCCCCATGACTTCTCTAAGACTTGTAGAGTGTTCCACAAAGGGGAGTCTAGTAGAAACAATATCCTATGTCACTGAGGATATGAGGGGATATAAGAAGACATAGGTAGTTGTACCTCCTTTGAACAAAGCTACGGAAGATGTCACTCTTGATTAATTTTTTGAGGAAGTAGGTCTTGGATTCACACCCATGAAGAAGGGAAGGCTTTGGTTGCATTAGGATTACAAACACATATAAGAATAATGACTACAGTCTACAATAATTGAGGGCATGCACAATCACTGGATTCTTCTTTTTGGAATTATTCATCTTCCATGGTGAAATGATTCCAAAGTATACAAAATTAAACCCAAAATCATGATGTTCTAAAAAATTTCATACAAGCAATAGCTTCTTTGGGAGGACTCTCTACAAGTTGGCAATAGTGTGTAAGCTAGCAATTGCATTGACCATTCAATATATTTCCATCTAAACACGTTGATTACTTAAAAAATAATTTTGTATATAGAATAATCTAACTTACCTTTTTCTCAACTCTTATTTACTCAACCAAAAACTAATTTCATTTTTCTAAATTATCTTCAAATAGGACCACCCACACAACTTTTTAATTTTTTTGTAATGACTTCATGAGATGTTTCCTATGATCTCAACAAGATATGCTAAGAACAATTTAATTCTAATCAATTTTCTCTTTCAAAATTTCCAACTCAAATAGACAGAACTACAACTTGTTTTACATAATACTTTTGCCACAATCTACTTATTGTAACAAATGGTTGTCATTTACAAACCTATCACCATTTTGTTCTTTTATCATTTTCCTTAGTTGTTTTGACCTTGAGGTGTTCAAAATTCAAATAATTTTAGAGTAATCTTAAATTTGGAAAAAAAAAAAAAAACAAAACAATTTTGACTTGTTGGATTTATTTTTTCTACAAAATTTGATTCCTTTGAAGAATCTAAAAAGCCACAATTCATTATAATATGCATTCAATGTTTATTTGTATTAATCAAAATTCATATTTATAGTTTAAATAATATTGCTTTATATCCTAGATTCTTGCTTCCAAAGAAATATACTTATATTGTTTATTGTAGCATAGGTCAAACTACTATCTATGCTTAAATATAGTTTAGTCATTAAAATTTTTTCTTATATTATTGATAACATTAGCAAATAGAAACATTAAATTGCATTGCTCATGGATTAGACCATGTAATTTTTTCACACCTATTTGGGTCAAATTCTATGATATGTCATCAGGAAAAAAGAACGAGCATGAGAAGAAAACAAGATCAACAATTTTTTGGTTCTCTTCTCTTGCTTTTCCTTTTTGCCTCGACAATAGATCGCCAGAGTATTTTATCCAAAATGTTTGGTTAAAAAATTCTATAGTGTAATCTAAAAGTAATGCAATTTTATTATTATGAATTGTAAAAACTTCATAAATTAAATGGAAACATGTTACAAAATCTAATCATATATAAAAATATCTTAATTAATATGAATATTTTCTAGGTATCTTTAATTTTTTAATATAAATAGTCCAACATTTACTTTTATATGATGCACCTTAAGCCTCCCTCATATGAAGGAGGTCTTTTATAATCCTTGTTACCCTGGAAGACAACAATGTGAACAACTATTTTTTTCATGTAAAACTTCATAATTCTTCTTCTTCTTTTTTTTTTTTTTAGACTGCAAGAATCGGTGCAACACGTTCCCCCTATAAACTGCAGTGTGCTTGGTAAAATTTTCAACGTGACCGGTAGTGCTGGCGCGACATGCCCACCGGTACCATGAGGACGAGGGAGACTAGAACCCGTGACCAACCCCCTGCAACAGGGAAGATTTAGCCAACCGAGCTAGGGCCCCCTAATTATTATTATGGAGTGTAGAAGCTCCATAAAACAAATAGAAATATACTAAAATAATTAAACATGATATATAACATTCATCAAAATTATAATGTATTTATGTAATATAATTAAAAAAAACAATCTAATTATTATAATTATAAAGTGTAGAAGCTTTAATTATATGAACAATATTTTATTTTAATTAATAAGAATCCAACAAATGATCGCATTGAATGCCATAAAACAAAAACAAAGCTTCATAAAACAAATAGAAATATAATAAAATAATTAAACATAATATATAACATTCATCAAAATTATAATGTATTTACATAATATAATCCAAAAAAAATCTAATTATTATTATAATTATAGAGTGTAGAAGCTTGAATTATATGAACAATATTTTATTTTAATTAATATGAATCCAACAAATGATTGCATTAAGATAAAGGGCCATTCAATGCGATCATAGGCATTGCATTAAGATAAAGGGCCATTCAATGCAATCATAGACTTTAACCCTTGACTACCCTTTCAAAGATTAAAGGCCATTCAATGCAATCTATAGGCATTGCATTAAGATAAAAGACCATTCAATGCGATCATAGACTTTAGCCCTTGACTACCCTTTCAATTCCTCTTTGAATGGCCGGCCAAATCTGCTTTCCGCCCATTAATGGTTTTGTCTATTCTCAAACCAACATTTCCTTTCAAAGCTTCGACGAAAAGACCGAATAAAAATTTCGAAATATTTTCCTCCAAAAAGGTTTGAACTCGCCGCCTTCTTTGAACAGGTCGCAGTTGGATGAATTTTCCGTATTACTCCAGAAAGGTTTGAACTCGCCACGCCTTCTTTGAACAGATCGCGCTTGGATGAATTTTCCTTACTCTTTTTCGAGCAGGAAGGTTCCGAACCAGCTATAGCATAATCTATTTAATTCACTTTAACCTTCCTTTTGAGTCATAACTCAACTTTCATTAGGCATACTTCAGATCCTATTACTCTTGCTCTGTCTTTCTAATTTTTCAAAACAGGTGTTTTTAAGCATTTGAACAGGAACTGATGGCGTCTTCTTCATCATCTCACCAACAAATTCAGCAAATTAATGGCTTCTCTGGAATTGAACCTGTCGGCATAAGAAGGAAAGTAACCCGATCTTCAAAACTGTATGATGTTTTCATCAACCACAGAGGCCCCGATGTCAAACTCACTCTCGCTGCTCAGCTTTACAAATTCTTTGAGAAGTTGGGAATTCAGGCATTTCTTGATTCGGAAGAGAAGGAACTTGGAAATTCGTTTCCTTCGACAATTGAGACAGCCATCCGCTCTGCAAAGGTACACATTGCAATCTTTTCCCCAAGGTATGCAGAGTCGGCTTGGTGTTTGGATGAGCTGCTTCTGATGTTGCGAAGTACGGCTAAAATTATCCCCGTGTTTTATCAAGTGAAGCCTTCTGATCTCCGCCACATAGAAAAGGGAGCATATGCTGAAGCATTCATTAAACATGAACAGAAGGGCAGATATGATCAGGAGAAGCTAAAAGCATGGAAGGAAGCCCTTTTTCTCTTTCACTTATTGCGGGAGAAGAATTTAACAGGCAATGTCTCTTCTCATGGCAGTTTTATATTAAATTAGATTCTTTAAAATTTTTAAATTAATCATTAGGCTTATAGAGTTAGGTTATACATTTTAGTTTTGATAGTTATTAAATGGTACTTGAATTGTTATATGACTACTTGTAATGAATCTTGCTGAACACGAGACAATGAAGTTTTGATTATGTTTTAATTGTTTTGATTATGTTTTAATTATTTTCGATTATATAGATTTCCAGATCTAACAAAAACATGATTAAAAAATTTCCTCACAAGATCCTCCTTTTATTAATATACAATGTATCAGTGAATGGGATTGCCAAGAAATAATAGCTGCTGTGCAAAAAGAAGTTGAAAGGAAAACACGTTTACATGTTGCTGAATATCCAGTGGGACTCGACAATCTTGCGAAAGATTTTGAAAATCGATGCATCGATGAACTTGTACGGGATTTTGAGAAACAGTGCAGGCAGGAAGAAGGGTCGAAGCATGATCAAGGTCGGGTAGTGGGCATTTTCGGCATGGGGAGAGCTGGGAAGACAACTCTGGCCAAAGAGTTGTTCAACCAGAAAAAATCGAATTACACCACAGCAAGTTTCTTGTTTGATGTACGAGAAGCGTCTGTGCGACGTGAATTACCCTCATTGCAAAATAAGCTTCTCAAAGATCACTTTGGCGACAAAGATACCAATTCTAGAAGAATCCAGGAAGGAACAAGCTCTCTCAAAGATTACATTTCAAGGGCCCCAATTTTAAGCTCTCTAACTGTTGTAGATGATGTCGATCATGTGGACCAGTTGAATGCTCTACGGGTCATGGATTTCATAAATAAGTCTGGTAATAGTCTGGTAATTGTCACAACGCGTGATGTGGGGGTGCTTATAACCGCAGGAATTACTGTTTGCTATCATGTAAAAGAAATGGATAAAAGTGATGCTACAGAACTTTTCTGTTGGCATGCCTTTGGCCAATGTGATCCATGTAGCGGCTATGAAGTGCTGGTTGAGGCCTTTGTAAGTGTGTGTGCAGGGTTACCTCCGTGTCTTCAGGTTCTGGGCAGACACGTTCATGGCAGAGATCACAAGTTTTGGTTGTCAGAATTGATTAAAGCCAGGAAGAGTCTTCCAGAAGACGTAAAACAGAGTCTGAAGATAAGTTTTGATGATTTGGATTGAAGAAAAACAGGTTTTTATGGATATAGCTTGTTTCTTTGTGGGCAAGCAGATGAGTATTGCTGAATGCTTACTGGAAGGATCAGGATGGAATGCGTACAATGCAATGGAAAGACTAAAGGATAAGTTCCTTATAGAAAAAGGAGATATATTAAGAATGCACGACCATCTAAGGGACTTGGGAAGAGAAATGGCATTAAAGCTCAGCCCCCCTCATCGCCTATGGCGTCCTCAAGATCTGGAATCTCTGGTATGTCTGTTGCACTATAAATTTCTCCTTAGCATTTCAATATTCAAAATCTTAACTTGTTAGTAGTTAAATAGAAATCTGAACTCCTCCTGTGCATGCAGGAATCAATGGGTTTGAAAACAATACTCTCCAAAACTAATATCAGATGTTTCCATTCCATTTTCGACATGTCTACGGGTTCTCAAGTTACGTTCTTTTTAGGCCAACCAGATACTTGTTCGAAGATGTCAAGTTTCTTAATATGGCTCCAGCTTGAGGGCATTTCCACAGAACAACGAAGCATTCCTACATGGATTCCTCTTCAATGTTTGCGATGTCTGAAAATCAACCGTAGTGGACTCAAAGCGAAATGAAGCATTCCTACATGGATTCCTCTTCAGAATTTGCGATGTCTAAAAATCATCAACTGTAGTGGACTCGAAGCGTTGTGGGAAAATGATATACAGGTAATCAATGAGCAGAGCTCACAAAATTGAATAAGCAGAGATTTTTACTTACAAAATTTGAGATTCACTTGTGTGTAATATTTTTGTATCAATATTTTGAATCATATTCTGTGATCTATTATCAGAATAAAACAAAGTCTAACAGAATACAACATTTTTTCTTTATATTTTCTTATGCTTTGTTTCATCCGAATGATAGATCACTGAATATGATTCGAAACATTGATATAAATTTTTTTAAATACAATCAAATTCAGAAATTATTGGAGATGGCATAAAAATATTTTAATATTCTAACTCAAAAAATGAATCCCCTGCCAGGGTATAGTGAAACTCAGCACGCCGTGTGTCGAGTTGTGTCTGGCCTATTTTTTTAATCACTGAGGTCTTCACGGGTAAATTTATGTTGAATTTTAGGCACCCACTCAACTTAAAGAACTGCAAATTGGTTACAATTCTAAGAATACACGTTTTGCTGATGCTGGATGTTCGACGATTGAGGAGCTAAGGCTAGAACATCTGCACTCTTTGGAAAAACTTTGCATTTGTAACTGTCGTAGTTTGAAAAGAGTGTTAGCAATGTCTAATCATGCAAGCCTTGTAGAATTGGAAATTAGTAATTGTTGGGGAGGAGAAGGGGACCTGTCTCTTCGTGGTATGAAGCGTCTGGAGAGGATAATATTTTGCAGGGAAGATTTGAGATATTTTAGGTTGGATGGTTGTCCAAAGTTGAAATCAGTAAGAGGATTAACTAATTTTAGGCTTATTGAATTAATCATTCGTGACTGTCCGGAGTTTGACTTACCAGCTTTTATAACTCCGGGTAGACATCTGGAGAGGATTGTAATTGGTGGGTGTGGCCAGAAGCTGAAACATTTTGAATTGCTTGGTTGCGATGCATTGAAAAATGTCTCAGCCGAGGGTCTCAAGCTTGAAGGATCCCAAAACTGTGCGATATTGAACGATTTTGAGCATCTCACGATCAACTCTTGTGAGAAGTTACAGAACATTACGCCTTCCAAAGCACTAATCAGTCTGTTTGTACAAAGTTGCAGAGATTTAAAAGGAATATCAGGAGTTGGGGATTTTATGAAGCTTACAGAGCTGATTATTTATCACTGTCCCAATCTCGAGGAGTTGCCAATATGTTCCAGACTGAAATGCCTGGAGCACCTTAAGATCAAGTCATGTGAGAAGCGAAAGAACATTATGCTGCCAAGAGGGCTCCTCAGTCTGTTTGTAAAAAGTTGCAATTGTTTGCAAAGAGTGGTAGGAATCGGTGATCTTACAAAGATGACAGAGCTGAGTATTGAAGACTGTCCCGAGCTTGAGGAGTTGCCAAGACTTGAAAGACTCAGATGTTTAGAGGAAATTGATATCAACTCTTGTTGGAAGCTGCGTGTATCAGAGTATATGGAACTTTATAAGAGGTAATGCTTTTTAATCCTTTTTTAAAACAGGGACCGAAAATGTCATGTTTCCCAGTAACTTGTTCTTACGAAGTACTTAGCCTATGATGAAGTAATAGTCTGTAAATATAAAGAATTTTCCTTGGATGAGCAAAGAGTATTTTGTCTGTTATTTCAGGTAGCACCATTAAAGGGAATGGATATGATTGGAAGAGGTGTGGATGGAGCCGAGTCAAGTTTAAAGGAAAATCTGTTTTTAGACGTTAATATTGGCATCGATGGAGTGATTGAGATTGATATTGGCGAAACTTATCCCGAGTGGTCAGAATTGAGTGCAATTGTTGGTTGCGTTGTGATGGTTGTTCCACGACCACGACAACATGAAGGAAAATGGATAAATACGGTGGTAGCATGTGACGATGAGAGATACTTTTGTCTTAAAGAGGTTGAAAATGGGTTGAGGAAAGGTATATTTAAAAACGCTTTTGGGGTAGATGTGAAGAAAGGTGTAGAGTGGAGAATTGCAAGTGTATTACAAACAACAATTATTGAGGGGACAGCTAATTTCTGTAGAAAATGTACTAAAGATAAAATAAAGTTAAATTTTTGTTTTTCTTCGGATTCATGAAAATGTAGTGTACTTTTTTCAAATTTTTTGTTGTTTTTGACTAGAAACTATGTAGATCAAAAAGATCAAATGCTGAAATTTTCAAAAAAAATCTATGATGTTTTCGATTTTTTGAAAATCGGCCAACACAGTTCGTAGGGAGGATAGTTGGGTCCATTATTGAGAGGCTACATAAGATGTATTTTGTAGAGTTGGATTCTATTTAGTAAGATTGAAACAATATTTTAATTAGCTAATTTTAATATATTAATGTTTTCTATATCTTATCTTTGATTAGATTGAGACAATATTTTTGATAGGTATAATTTATATATATTAGATTAAAAACACTGTATAAAAGTTTATATATTGTTAAAAATATTATTTATTTATTTAAAAAATAAAAAACAAAAAATAATTCATTTTCTAATAATTAAAAATATGTTGATTTTAATTTTTGTTTCCTAAAATGTATGATATAAGTGGTGAATGCATAACAAGAAAAATTATAGATTTAGAAAATTTTGATATCTAAACTTACCCAAAGCAACATAGATAGTAGCTAATATGGTATGATAAGTGTCATATTTAAGAAGGCTTTTGGGGCAGAGGTGACGAAAGGTGAAGAATGGAAAATTGCAAGCGTATTACACACAATTATTGATAGGCTACATCATTCATAAGATGTATTTTGTAGAGTTGGATTATATTTAGTAAGTTTGAGACAACATTTTTTAAAGCTAATTTTAAAATTTCAATGCAATGTGTTTTTAAAATTTGGATAGTATATCATATGATTGATTGGGTTATTTTGATTAGATTGAGACAATAATTTCGTGAGGTATAATTTAGACATTTTTAGATTAAAAATATTATATAAAGATTGATATATTGTAAGAGATGTTATTTATTCATTTTAAAAATTAAAAAATATTTTTAAATTAATATTTATTTTCTAATAATCAAAGATATGATGAGTTTAATTTTTGTCATTTAAATTTAAGCTGACAAACCCTTTAACTATTAAGAAGTTTTCTAATATCTTGAATTATATATGAAAAATCTTAATTAAGGAATGGATTGATAAAGGATAAATTTTCATAATGTTAATAATTTATTTTTTGTTCTTTAAAATGTACGATAGAAGTGGTGAATGTTGCATTCATAACAACAAAAATCACATCTTTAGAAATGTTTAATATCTCAACTTACTTATAACAACATATATAGTAACTAATATGATATGATAAGTAACATATATACAAAGCATTTTTATAATAAAAAATAAGAAATATATCCTTCAAAAGTTATAGATACAAATACCTAGATTAACTAGCACAAACCAGTCACCATTTCTAGACAAGACTACAAATAGGGCCACTTATAGTAGCATCTTGCAAAGATGAATTAGAAGGCACCCAAGCAAAAAGGTTGTGACCTAGAGACATTCTTCTTCATGGAACCCTTATATTGCATACTATTTTCACCAAGATGCCAAGCCATTGGAAGTTTTCCCATTTTCCCATCCCATCCAATTTCCTTAGCAAATCTCTCTAATATCAACCCACCTCCTATGATATACTAGGGAATATTCCTCCATGTTGAGAAGGAATGATTTCATTTTTTCCTTAGTAGCCTTCCATATTATGGAAATGTCATGAGGCCATAGAAGATCAACACCCAATTCATCCAAGACCACAATGTCTTTATTATCTACTAGAAAGTTCTCTTTAGAAAATATCTCACAAAAGGCAGCTATATGTCAACCCTACTCCCCCTCAGTTCCTTAAGTCAAGCTACAAATTGAGAGAAGACGTATGAATTAATTGTGTCTATTAGTAGAGGTAGGATCAAACAAATGGAATCATTAGTGATTAGATTGGAGACTTCTTTTGACAAAGTAGATGGGAGATTTTAGATAAAACTAAAGAAAACCATTTGTTGTTTCTCACAACAAAGGTAGATGTGAGTCTCAATACCATTTAAATATTAAAAAAAAAGGCAAAAGGAAGGAAAGAGTAGGGGAGAGGAGCTAGTACGTGCTCATCCTAACTTCATGCTTTTCAAAATGCTACGTGGAAATTTCAAATTACTCTTAATTTTTTATAACATATTATTTGTGAAGTCCCCTATTTTAAAATAAAAATTCAAGTCCACAGTCAAATAGTACACTCCATCATCATGCTTTATGTGAAACTATAGAAAATGGTTTGAAAAAAGTGATAAGACCCGTGTAGGTATATACGAAGTCATGTTTAAAGGTGTGTCAATGTGACAACACATGAGTGGCTAATTTTTGAAATTTAGAGACATCATTTTGGGGATATGCATTGATGTGACTTTTTTTATTACATCAATATATATCTATTTTATTCACACACTGATTTAAAGTGCTCATGTAACATATCACGTATTAAACTTCACTCATGTACTGACTTCTTTTCCTTAATGCATATCATAAGTTTCTATCCAAGCTTTAGCTCATCGTTAGTTAGGTATTTGAATTTATAGACCAAGATGGCTTGCCTACCCAAGTTCTCAAATCACTAGTTTTGCAATACATTTAATACATACATTTTAGAGCTTGGACTTGGTGATCTTTTAGTGTTGGCCAACTTATGTCATGTACAACTTGTAAGAAGGATATTACTCTTTCCACCTAGAAGTGTGTCATGGTGCTAACTAAATGTCATTTCTAACAAGGATAAAATTATGACCACCACAAAATGAGGCTACATTGACTTTCCATAATTCACATCTCATTTTCCAACAAGGCCACAATTCTCAATGATGGCTATAGGACAACTCATTTTCAGCTAGAATGGGTCTAGCTGAAAGGGATACGACCGTCCCATTTTCACCATATTGATGCAGGAGCATCCAGAGGTATAAGGGCAATCCTGTGTCACCCAAAAAAAATGTACTTAGACTTAGTTTCTGTTTTATGTGTTTTCATTTTTTGATACCCATTTGGGTCAAATAAAGGTTCCAACTCTCACAGTTCCACTATCAGTGTGCTAGAAAATCCTGAAAAAATAGGAACATGTAATTGGGACATCATTTTGGTAAACTAGAAGGTGTGAATTGGCTAGATGAATGTAATTGTAATTTAGAGCATTCCAGAAAAAGAATCAAGTCAAAAGGCCCCACGGTTTGAAAGTTATTGCAATTTTTCAAGTTTTGGAGACCTCCTAAGAATGCTTCAAAGTCAAGTTAGGGGCATTAAATGACCTCAAAAAGGGCCAAAAAATGGGGGATGAGCAAAGCTAATCCACAGGGCTATAGAGCGCTTCGAGAGCTTTTCGAAAATGTAAACAGTTCGTCAATCGGAGCTACGGTTCAAAAGTTATGCCTCCCGAAAGTTCGGTTACCATTTCTGGATTCTTCTAGATTTGCGCCAACTTCTAACGCAGCTTTTGGAACCTTCTATTTGGTCGGTGGATGCCTACTAGCACTTTCTAGAATGTATTCCTAGTCCTTAACCCTCTGGGGTCTATTTAAGGAGATTCCTGGCATTGTAAAAGGCAGTTCAGAGTGGAGTTTGAGAGGAGGTACTAAAAGGAGAAATTATCTCCACATTTATGCTATTGTAAGCCCTTAGGGCATGTTTTGAAGTTTATTTTCTCTGTACTGAATGTACTAGCTTATTTTTTAGTTAATACAATTTCCCTTTTCTATTGTGTCCATTCTGTTCTTGGGTTGTGTCCCCATCAAGTGGTATCAGAGCTGGTTTTCCTGAGTGTGTAGACAGAGTGCCGACTATGAGGCAGTTTGCACCAGGACTGTGTGGTTGTGGGTTTGAGTTAAGAAGATGCCTCCATGAAGAGAGCGTGGTGGAAGGTTTAGAGCTATTAATCCTGAGGAGGTTAGAGCCCTGCAAAGGCAGGTACAAGCATTGCAGGAGGAGCTCCGTAGAGGGGCAACTGTGGCCGCAGGTGATGAAAGTGAAGATGACAATGAAGAAGATGAAATTAGACCAGAAGGGGAATTTGACGGGGAAGTTCTGAATCATGCAGAAGAAAGGCTTTTTAGGGCCATTACTAAGTTTGGAAAAAGACCTACAATTGAAGTGGGTGTATTTTCAGGAAATCTAAAACCAGATGAGTTGATCGATTGGATCAATGAACTAGAAGAATACTTTGAGTATGAGGATATCAGGGACCCAGATAGGGTTAAGTTTGCAAAGGCCAAAATGAAAGGCCATGCCAAAATCTAGTAGCAAGAGGTCCAATTGGAAAGAAACAGAAGAGGAAAGGAGAAGATCACAAGATGGGATCACATGGTGGACAAATTGAAGAAGCAGTTCATTCCTGTGGACTATGATCTTGATTTGTTTAAGAAGATGCATGGGTCAAAGCAAGCAGGAAGATCAATCCAAGAATATACAGAGGAATTTTACCGACTCTTGATTAGAGCAGGGCATGCAGAAGCAAATAAGGAGAAGGTTGCTCGTTATATCAGTGGGTTGCAACCTAGCATCCAGGAGGAATTAAGTCTGGTAAGAATGACTAGCGTTGAAGAGGCATACCAGTTTGCCCTACGAGTTGAAGAGAAGCTGAATAAAAGTTTTGAAGGAAGACAAAGAGGGCGTGGTCAAGGAGGAAGGGGAAGTGGTAGATCATCTGGAGGTTGCAATGAAGCCCAAAAGAAAAATGAAGATGTGGGTACTAGTAGGAACTAGAGGAATGAGGGTTTCAACCGCTCCCATGATCAAGACTTTGGAAATCAAAGAGGAAGAGGTAGAGGACGTGGACAAGGAAGAGGAGGCTTCTGTGGTACCTGTTTCCATTGCAATGAAGAAGGTCATCGTGCCTTTGAATGCCCTCAATGACAAGGAAGGACAGATAGGAGAGCTGAGGGCCAAGCTAGGGTTGCTCATGTGGATGAGGATGCACAATCATCACATTCAGAGGATGCAAAAAGAGGAGAGACCTTGGTAAATGAAAGAGTCCTACTAAGTGGTGAGATTGAACCAGGACAACGGAGGAGTTTGTTCCGTACCAGATGCAAGTGTGAGGATAAATGTTGTGACGTGATCATTGATGGTGGTAGCACTGATAACTTGGTATTAGAAGAGATGGTCTCTAAGCTGAAGCTCAAGAGGGAGAAACATCCCCAACCCTATCGGATTGCTTGGGTAAAAGATGATCATAAGGTCCTGGTAAGTGAACAATGTTTAGTGAAATTCAAAATTGGGAGTTACCATGATGAAGTTCTTTGTGATGTTATTTCAATGGATGTTTGCCATCTATTGTTGGGTAGACCATGGCAGTTTGATAGACATGCAGTACATGATGGACATGCAAACACATACTCTCTGACAAAGGATGGAGTTTGCCACAAATTGAAGCCCATGAAAAAGGAAGGTGAAAAGGTATGTAGTAGTGCTAGGATTTGTCTTGTTGATGAAAGGGAGTTTTTAGATGGCATGAAACATAAGCATATGTGCTATGCTTTGATTCCTAGGAAAGATAAAGAAGGTAGTAGTGAAATACCACTTGAAGTTTCAGATTTACTAGGGGAGTTTGGAGATATTATCTCTGATAATGTTCCAGATGGATTGCCACCTGTAAGGCAAATCAGTCATCAGATAGATCTGATTCCAGGAGCTAGTTTGCCTAACAAGGCTGCTCACAGGATGACTCCTACTGAAACAGAGGAGCTAAATAGACAAGTTCAAGAGCTGTTGAGGAAGGGCTTGATTCGAGAGAGCCTGAGTCCATGTGCAGTACCTACAGTACTCACACCAAAGAAGGATGGAGAGTGGAGGATGTGTATAGATTCTCGAGCTATAAATAGGATAACCATCAAGTACCAGTTTCCTTTGCCAAGGATGGATGATCTTATGGACTGCTTGAGTGGAGCTCAGTACTTCACAAAGATAGATATGAAGAGTGGTTATCACCAGATATGGATTCGAGAAGGAGATGAGTCAAAAATAGCCTTCAAGACCAAGGAGGGTCTTTATGAGTGGTTAGTCATGCCCTTTGGATTGACAAACACCCCAAACACCTTCATGCGGCTCATGAATGAGGTACTTAAGAAGTTCTTGGGAAAATTTGTTATTGTTTATTTGGATGATATTTTAATTTTCAGCAAGATTGTGGAAGAACATTTATTGCATATTCGTAGTGTCCTTGAAAGGCTAAGGGAAGAGAAACTGTTAATTAATCTGAAGAAGTGTATCTTTGCAAAAAGGGAATTAGTCTATTTGGGGTTTGTTATATCACCCAAAGGTCTCAAAATGGATCCAGAGAAGGTAAAAGCCATCTTGGAATGGCCTACTCCAAGGTCTGCTACTGAGGTAAGATCATTTCATGGTCTGGTTAGTTTCTACATGAAGTTTATTAAGAATTTCAGTGGCATATGTGCACCCCTAACTGATACAATAAGAGGGGATAGAAAAGAGTTCAAATTGACTACAACAGCTGCAAGAAGTTTTAAATTGCTGAAGAAGAAGGTGACAGAATAGCCTGTGTTGGCACTTCCAGATTTTAGAAAAGTGTTCTAGGTGGATTGTGATGCTAGTGGCAATGCTATTGGAGCTGTATTATGCCAAGAATGTAAGCCTATTGCATATTTTAGTGAAAAATTGAATGATGCAAACAAGAAGTATTCTGTTTATGATCAAGAGTTCTATGCAATAGTTCAGGCCTTAAAGAAATGAAGGCATTATTCATTGCCAAAGGAATTTGTTTTGTACACTAATCATCAGGCATTACAATACCTAAATAGCCAAGGTAAATTGAATCAGAGGCATATGAAGTGGGTAGAGTTCTTGTAGAGCTATACATTTGTGTTGAAGCATAGAAGTGGAAAATCTAACAGGGTTGCAGATGCACTAAGTAGGAGACAGTTGTTGCTTACAGTAATGCAGGTTGAAGTAGTTGGGTTTGATGAACTCAAGAATTTGTACCTTGAGGATCCTGATTTTGCTGAAGCATTGAAAGCTTGTAAAGAACATGTTGCTGTAGATAGAACCAAGTGGTTAGACTATTTGATTCAGGATAGCATGTTGTTCAAGGGTAGTCAATTCTGCATTCCAAGGAGTTCCATGAGGGAAAATCTGATTAAGGAGAAACATAGTGGAGGGATGGCAGGACATTTTGGTCGAGATAAGACCATTGCCATTCTTAGAGAACATTATTTTTGGCCTCAAATTTCATAGGATGTGAAGAATTTTGTACAGAGTTGCCAGGTTTGTCAAGTTGCCAAGGGGTTTAGTCACAATACTGGCCTATATCAGCCATTGCCTGTTCCATCAAGGCCATGGGAGGACATAAGTATGGATTTTGTTCTTGGATTACCAAGGACACAAAGGGGTAATGACTCCGTATTCGTGGTGGTTGATAGGTTCTCCAAAATGGCACATTTCATTCCATGCCACAAAACTCATGATGCTGTCCATATTGCAGACTTATTTTTCAAAGAGGTGGTAAGACTACATGGTCTTCCAAGGAGCATAGTTTCTGATAGAGATACTAAATTTGTGGGGTATTTCTGGAGGAAATTGTGGAAAAATTTAAGAACCGACTTGAAATTCAGTTCCACGCATCACCCGTAGACTGATGGCCAAACATAAGTGGTAAACAGAAGTCTAGGCAATTTGCTAAGATGTTTAGTTCGGGATAAGCCCAAGGGATGGGATTTGATTCTACCACAAGCAGAGTTTGCTTACAATAACTCTATAAATAGGAGTACTGGAAAATCACCATTCCAAATTGTATATGGGAATAGCCCAAGGACTGCACCAGAATTGAGGAAGATAGAACAAGGGGAGAGGACAAGTGCTGAAGCTGAGGAATTTGCTGAACATATCAAGCATCTACATGAGGAGGTTCAAGCACACATTACCAAGATGAATCAAGAGTATAAAGCTAGGGTTGATCAAAGGAGAAGACATAAGGAATTCCAAGTAGGGGATCTAGTCATGGTGCACTTACGAAAAGAAAGATTTCCAGCCGGTACATACAACAAGCTGAAAATGAAGAAATTTGGCCCCTGCAAAATTTTGAAGAAACATGACTCAGGAAATGCATATGAGGTGGAGCTGCCAGATGGTATTCACATTTCTCCCATTTTCAACATTGCAGATTTAACAGAGTATCATGATGATGGTGCAGATGAGGAGCTGGTGTTAGAGCCATGTCCGATTCCTACTTCTAAGAAGGAGGAGATAGAAGACATTCTAGATCATCATGTGGGTAGGAGTACCAGAAACAGGCAGTATGAAGAGTACTTGGTCAAATGGAAAGGATGACTAATCGAGGACTCAACTTGGATTTTAGCAGCTGAGGTTTCCCATTTGGGATTTCCTCTACCATTCATAAAGTGACAGGGTCACTTTTCAATCTACCCTAGGTGTCTGATGCAGGAGCATCCAGAGGTATAAGGGCAATCCTGTGTCACCCAAAAAAAATGTACTTAGACTTAGTTTCTGTTTTATGTGTTTTCATTTTTTGATACCCATTTGGGTCAAATAAAGGTTCCAACTCTCACAGTTCCACTATCAGTGTGCTAGAAAATCCTGAAAAAATAGGAACATGTAATCGGGACATCATTTTGGTAAACTAGAAGGTGTGAATTGGCTAGATGAATGTAATTTTAATTTAGAGCATTCCAGAAAAAGAATCAAGTCAAAAGGCCCCACGGTTTGAAAGTTATTGCAGTTTTTCGAGTTTTGGAGACCTCCTAAGAATGCTTCAAAGTCAAGTTAGGGGCATTAAATGACCTTAAAAAGGGCCAAAAAATGGGGGACGAGAAAAGCTGGTCCATAGGGCTATAGAGCGCTTCGAGAGCTTTCTGAAAATGTAAACGGTTCGTCAATCGGAGCTACGTTTCAAAAGTTATGCCTCCCGAAAGTTCGGTTACCATTTCTGGATTCTTCTAGATTTGCACCAACTTCTAACGCAGCTTTTGGAACCTTCTATTTGGTCGGTGGATGCCTACTAGCACTTTCTAGAATGTATTCCTAGTCCTTAACCCTCTGGGGTCTATTTAAGGAGATTCCTAGCATTGTAAAAGGCAGTTCAGAGTGGAGTTTGAGAGGAGGTACTGAAAGGAGAAATTATCTCCACATTTATGCTATTGTAAGCCCTTAGGGCATGTTTTGAAGTTTATTTTTGCTGTACTGAATGTACTAGCCTATTTTTCAGTTAATACAATTTCCCTTTTCTGTTGTGTCCATTCTGTTCTTGGGTTGTGTCCCCATCACATATACATGCTACGTCGACGCCACTTAGTGCTAGAAATAGGGAATACTGAGAGGGAGGGGGGGGGGGGGGGGGGGGGTGAATCAATATTCTACAAAATTTTGTCGCCAACTGGATATTATTAGTTACTTTGAACCATGCATAAGAAAGTAAACAAGTAATTTTGAACAGTAATATTAACCATGCATAAAGAAAACTCAAAAACCATATTTTGTTAACTAGGGAAACCTTGGCCAAGGGAAAACCCCAGTGGGGATGATACCCACTAGATAATATATTGATATATATGTTCCTTGTTAGAGGATGGACCCTGTTAGGAGTCAATGAGAAAATTTAGTATAGAGAGTCCCTGTTAGGAGATTCCAACCCTATTAGGAGTTGTACTACAGTGGATGCAAGAAAAGCTCACTGCTTAAACATGCACTTCCAAATAAAAGAAGAGCTCACTGCCCAAATAAGTAATTAGTCCTTAGTTATATAGATGATGTATATTCTTCCTTGATTGATCTCTATCCTCAGCTCAATCTTGGATCAAAAAATTAGGTTCTCAAAAATTATGCATATATCACTTCACAAAAGTTTGCATATCACTTATCGCAATACAATTGCACTCTTCTTCTTGCAAGATATCCTTTGTATAAATATCACGCCTTTTCACAAATTGCTTCTAGGTTGACTAAGACCATAACATACTTTTCCAACTTAGAGTAAACATCTAGGATGTCAACCCTAATTGGTCGAGTAATTATTTTGTGAACAAAATAATTCCTTTCATTTAATTCTGGTGTTTTGTTTCACTTGGTAAATTGTGAAATATTTCTTTTCCATATTGTCCGTACTGATGTCCAAGGTTATATATGTCATCATCAACATGTATACAGTCTCCATCTATCTTTGCTAGTCATAATATGATGTCAGCAATATTTTTCATATAAAACAATGTACTGATGTAAACCAATTTTATACGTAGACAATTTATTAAGTACTAAAAGCTAAGTATCTTTATTATTGAGGTTTTCTGAAAGTAAGTACATAATGTGTTGCCATTAATGACAATAATTACATCACTGCATATATAGCCAGTTTTCAACAATCTCCCCCTTTGGCATTGATGGCAACAAAGTAAGGAAAATTGGCTAAGTGACAAAAACTTAACATAAACTTACAATACTTATCATCTATTATATTATGTATACTTCTCAATTGCTAAATTTCTCCCCCTTTGAATATGATGGCTACATACATAACTTACTACACAATTTTCTTCTACAACTTCTCCCCCTTTGACATTAACGACAAAGGTCGAAAAATTGTCAAAAAGTTGTCTATCTGTTGTCAAAACACTATCTTGTTGCCTTAAGCTGTTAAAATCTTCATACAATCATCAAAATTTGCTTTTAAAAATTCATACCTTTCTCCCATGTGTCATTTTCTACTTTGGTAGTAGTGAGCATTGCACATAAGGCATATGATGCAATCTCAACTGCATTAAGGTTAGAGTAGGTGAAGTTTGCATTAGTGTCTTTTTCCTTGACACATTCTTCCAATTGTCTTTCAACGACTGATATCTTCAGAGCAATAGACTCTCTAAATTTTGATAATCATCTCACCACTAATTCTTTTTCAAGTTTCAGTTTCCTAATGTCTGTGTGAACACCGACAACTTGTCCTTCCAATTCATCAACTCTATAAGAGGGTTGCTATATCTGACTAGTTAGAGCTTCCAACTCACTTAGCTTCCCTTGAATCTTTTTATCCACATATTTTGGTCAACTTATGAGATAAAGTACAATTAATGTACAATACCTTGCCAATTTATTGACATCTTCAGAGTTCCTTGATACAAGTATCAAGACTCAACAAATCATTCTGAATATTCTAACAAATGGTGCTAAAAAGATTAGCATCATGTGAAATTTGAGCCTTAGACTTAGGAACATTCAAAAAATTTGTAAATTCATCATCAAACGATTTCACAACTGCTTGTGCTCTCTATTCAGGATTTGGGTCAGTGTGTTTGGTTGTGAGGGTGTTGTGCAATCTATCAGTCACCTCCATTAGTGCTCTCTATAAAATTTTGACCTTTTTTTTCTTCTCAAACAATTTAGTCAAAATGAGATCAGATTAGATTGATCGTCATCATCACCTGTGAGGTTAGCAAGAGATATAGGAGAGGATGAGCTAGATGCTTTCACCTCATCTTCCACTAGTCTCTTCTTTTCTGCCTCCTTAGATTTTCTCTCTTCTTCTTCCTTCTCTTTTCTTCCTTTCTTTTCTCTTGCTTTCTTTTCTTTTTCTTTCATTTTCTCTTTTTCTTCTTCTTTCCTCTTTTCATCTTCTTTCTGCTTCTTTTCCTTTTCAAGCAATTTTAGCTTGGCTTCTTCAATTTTCTTCTTTCCTCTTCTAACTGTCTTTTCTCTTCCTTAATCAATCTCAATTGATCTTGAATATCTTTGGAATGGGGCTCAGGTTGATTGAATGGGTCTTCATCAATGTTAACTTTAACATTTGTCTAATCAATCTACATAATATGACCACTATTGATATTTCCAAAGTTGTCTCTATAGTGGTAGGAGCTGTCTCTACCTCCATCACCATTTTATTGATAGCTGCAACAATTTCACTTCTTATTGTGTTCTTATCACCTCCCATAAATAGAATATGCCGCAACTTGTTTTGCAGATAGGGTGCTAGTTTGCTCATCAATTTCTTTATCTCTTCTTCATCTTCAGTCTTGCACATAGGTCTTATCATTGATTTCCAAAGTTCCATATCTTCTTCTCGAACTAGTGCCTTCTTTGCTATAAGTCTATCATAGACTTTCTAATTGACAAATGCTTTAATATCCTTAAGTTTCAAGTTAAATTTAGAATCATATATCTCATAGTAGAGATATCAATCTGTTCTTTCTCCATATCATTGTACAAATCATAGAACTTATTCATCTATGCAAAGTTCTCTTCATTAACAATAGCTGTGTTAATCTTCTCTATCTTAGGTTTCTAGGGTTGCCTTATTTTACCTACTAGCTGCTTGAAAATAGTGACTTTCTTTGGTTGTTTTTCTTCTTGTTCCTCTTCTTCTTCTTCTTCTTCTTCATCACTGGAGCCTTCAATCGTCAACAATGTCTTCTTTCTTTTCTCAGGTCAAATAGTTTGTTGCTTGACTCTTTTAGACTTGTGACTCTCTACTAACCTATCAGACTCTTAGGTTCACTTGGTTTCTCAGTTAATACAACAACATATGGGATGCTCTATTCTGTAGGAGTTTTTGCAATAGATACACTAGATGCTTGGCCAGTTGATAAAGGTGTCACATACATTACACTTTGTTCACCAATTTGTTTCAGTCCAAAGATAGTTTGTCTAATTTCTTGAGATTCTTCTTCTAACATACCAAACTCAAATAATGCTTTCTTTATTACAAATGCAATCTTCTTATGAGATGCCTTTTCTAATGATGCTTGGTAAGCTGACTGGGTTATCTCCTCATACGTTCCAAATCTATATGATGCTTGATCTATATTGAATTTCAATATTAAATCAATATAACTAACAGCTACATCAACGCTCAATTCATAATCTAGGGGTCAAGAAATGTTTCCTGAGGTTCTACTACTTCAATGTAGGTTATGTTAGTATCGACCATAAAAACATATATCATTCTTGAATTTGTCAACAATTGCAAGGGCAATTCTAAATCTCAGTTTCATCTCATTCTGAAATGTTCTCGCAATCAAATTTTCACTATCCAAGATTTTCTCTATTGGATGCCTTCTACACACATCTGTTATCTTGTCCATAGTACATATTTCATTTCTCGTAATATCAGTAATTGATAAAAATGGAAATTTCTTAAGTACATGATAGAAAATATGATTATCAAAAACTAGAATATGAATACACCATTCCCAGTTCTCTTAATTTTCTCTAAGTTCTCAAGAAGTTGTACACTTAGAATTTCACTCAAATTCACTTGTTCTTTCTCAACACATATGTTATAAACTGTATAAATGAAGCCTACTGACAACTCATCATTCTTAGAACTTGCACAAATAGAATATGCAATGATTCTACTCAAGAATATTACATCATGTTATCTAATGGTGCTGATCACCATTGCTTTACCATTGTAAACTACCTTTGTATAACTTTCAACTTTTTTCTTAACTAGTTTCTCACCAATAGGTACAATGCCTTGTTTCCTAAGACCAATGACTTCATGAACAAGGTCGATAGAGATGTTGACTACATTGCCTCACATCCAAATCTTTCCATTATGAATTCTTCTCAATATGATCCGAGTCCATTCTTCTATATCAAGTTCATGGTAAAAATGATATCTAGCTAAGTCTAAGTCTTTCAGATGCTCATATATGAGCTTAATAGTCATATCATGATTGAAAACAATTTCCATATCCTTGCTCATAAACTCACTTCCAATGGTTTCAAACTTACTACACAGGTAGCTTCCTATATCTTCTAAGAAAACTATGTTGTCTAGAGTAATTAACAAAGTTGAATTAGGGTTTTCCTCTAGGGGTTTCATGGGAACAACCTTTAATTTGGGTCTCTCAAAATTTTCAACATTCAAAACAACTGACATATCCATAATTATATTGAATAAAAATTTATTGAAGAAATTTTGTGCAGAGAACGATAAAATACCTTTTTTGGAGTAGGGTTTTGCTCGAAATTACTTTTTCCAAATCACTTATGTGTGCTCTTAGCTTCTGAGAGGATTGCAATGTAGAAATAATTAAGTTCGTACTCCTTTTATTCATCTGGAACTTGTATTAATTGTATACTTTGCTTAATAAAAAAAAGATGTTTATTTTACTCTAAAATCAAATATTTGCTCAAGATCAATTGTTCAATCTTCGAATGCTATCCAAGGTTCACCATAGCTTTCTTTCATCATGAAAATGCTCCACAAAATTTTCATTCACAAAATTTTCTATAGAAACATAGATTTCATCTTCTGTCATAGAGTAAACTTTCTCTATTATAATAGTAACAATTATTTCCATCCTAACTTGTTTCAATAAGCTCCCAATTGTAAGTGAGCTTAAATACACTCAACACTCATTAAGATATATCTTCTCTCAACCTCACTACAAGTAGCTTGATCTCTAAATGAAGTTTCCAATTCTGGTGCTATGAACAATCTTAATTCAAATTGGTTGAATCAAACTTGATTATTGATTTTGATTTTCCTATCTGACCATCATCTAACTTTTCCTTTGAAATATCTAATCCTTTTATAAATGCCTTATTGAGTTCTTCTCGAAGTTCATTGACTACATTTGTTTGTTCTTCATTGTCTTTCTTAGTTCCGGAGTTACTCTCATGATTCCTTTTGTCATTTCCAAAGTTCCTTGCATTGTTGCGTCTATTTCTAAAGTTTTTTCCATGATTCCTTCTGTTATTTTTAAAGTTTCTTCAATTATGGCCTCTGTCCATTCTACAATACTTTTTTGTATGTCCAAAGTTGTTGCATAACTAATGTACTAGGGTTCTGCTTCTAGGATTCTGTTGATCAATAGGTGCTTGAAAATTCTAGGCTATGTGTCCGAAGTTGTTACATTTATAACATATGATTTGCTTCCTTTCTTCATATGTCCTTTCATTAGATCTTCTTCTATCTACAGGGTTAGTGTTTCTAGAAATTCTACTATTTCTTCTATCATTATCATATCTAGGTTTCCTACAATCAATTGCATTATGACCAATACCATGACAATTATGATAGTAAAATTTCATAACATGATTAAATGATTTATTTGTACAATCTCTTTTTGTATGACCTATATTATTACATGAAAAATATTTACCTTTAAATTCATACCTAGTTTCCTTAGGAGATTCCACTTGCTTAGGTTCATCCAATTTCACAGTTTCCTTCTCAACTTCTTTGGATTTGTCAAAAGATTGACTGGATTTAATCTTATCATGAGATTTATCTTTCTCTTTTGGATCTAATTTACTTTTAGGTTTCTTTGCAGACATGCTAAATAGATAACCAAGACCAGTCTTATCATAGAGGTCTTTGTATTGACATAGATTCATCAAGATTTTCTTTGCTAGTGTAAAGCTTTTTAAGTTTTTGCTTGCACTAAGTTAGTTTACCTTTCACAATAGTGTTGTACTTATGAAGTTCTTCATGATCTTCTTTCAATGTTTCAAATTCAGATGTCTTCTTCATTAGACTCGCTCTAAGATTTGAATTTTTTGGTCTTTAAATTAGTTTCAATTTTGCCAGGATCATTCCTCAAACTCAATTTTAAGTTGGTAATCTTCAATTCATGCTTCAAGATCTTGTACTCTATTTTCAGTTTTGAATATTCATCATCACCAGTAGATTTAGTAGATTTAGGCTTGGATTTAAGATGTTCAATCTTGTCCTTCAATTGTCCAATGTATACTTTGGAGTCTCCATATATATCTTTTAGCTTATCTTTTTCTTTAGTAAGGAGATCAATTTGTTCAAGTGCCTCTTCAAGATTCTTCATCAACTGTTCCATATCCGTAGGGATCTTACTCAAGCTATTAAACCTCTTCTGAGTAACTATACTATGATACCAATTGTTAGAAATAGGAAATCTTGTGGGGGGAATTAGTATTCTACAAACTTTTGTCACCAACTGAATATTATTAGTTACTTTGAACCATGCATAAGAAAGTAAACAAGCAATGCTGAACTGTAATATTAACCATGCATAAAGAGAACTCATAACACCATATTTTTTTAACTAGGGAAACCCTAGCCAAGGGAAAACCCCGGTGGGGATGATACCCACTAGATAATATACTGATATATATGTTCCTTGTTAGAGGATGGACCCTATTAGGAGTCAATGAGAAAATTTAGTATAGAGAGTCCCTGTTAAGAGACTTTGAATCCCTGTTAGGAGATTCCAACCCTGTTAGGAGTTGTAGTACAATGGATGCAAGAAGAGCTCACTACCCAAACAAGTAATTAGTCCTTAGTTATATAGATGTTGTATCTTCTTCCTTGACTGATCTCTATCCTCAACTCAATATTGGATCACAAAATCAAGTTCTCAAAAACTTCGCATATATCACTTCACAAAAGTTCACATATCACTTATCACAATACAATTGCACTCTTCTTCTTGCAAGATATCCTTTGTATAAATATCACACATTTTCACATATTGTTGCTAGGTTAGCTAAGACCATAATATACTTTTCCAACTTAGAGTAAACATCTAGGATGTCGATTGTCGGCCCTAATTGGTTAAGTAATTATTTTGTAAACAAAATAATTCTTTTCGTTTAATTTTGTTGTTTTGTTTCACTTGGTAAATCATGAATATCTCTTTTTCGTACTTTTCATACCGATGTTTGAGGTTATACATATCATCATCAACATGTACACAGTCTCCATCTATCTTCACTAGTCATAATATGATGTCCGAAATATTTTTTATATAAAACAATGTATTGTTGTAAATCAATTTTACACTTAGACAATTTTCTGAGTACCAAAAGCTAAGTATTTTATTATCGAGGTTTTCTACAAGTAAGTACATCATGTGTTGCCATTAATGACAACAATTACATCACTACATATATAGCCAATTATCAACACTTAGCACCATGTAGGTTTGGTTTGATGGGGTTCGACTAGACCCCTTCTAATCATAACTACTCTGACCAGAATACCCTCGAATGTCCTTTAGTGCAATACACATTTGTGTTTTACCCTTTGTTCCTTTCTCTCATGCTACATCTGTTTGCCTTTCTTTCCCCTCCTTTGTTAGTCCCACCTATGTAGGCAGAGACTTATGTTTTCACTTCACTTTTATTCTATTTGTTCAACTCATTTAAAGATATTAAATAACATTTGTAATTTTTGAATTTCCTTTATTTTTCTATTGAATTTATTTTAGCATATATATATATATATATATATATATAACATTTGTAATTTTTGAATTTCCTTTATTTTTCTATTGAATTTATTTTAGCATATATATATATATATATATTTCTATTGAATTTATTTTAGCATATATATATATATATATATATCCAACATTCACTCACGAGGAAGCTACGCGATGGTTCAAGGAGTAAGAAATAACAGATAGTGGAGATGGTGATGGCTCTATTTTGTTTGTTTTGATCATTTAAGTGTTTGGGTTGGGTGATCTTGTCTTCTTCAGAGTGTTCATACTTTGAATTTTTGTCTAATGGCATGTGTATGGTCAAGGTATGGGTAGTATAGGCAGAAAGGCATTTAGCCATACCAATGCAATGTAACGCTCTTTTTATCAATATAATACGAAATGTTACCTATATATATAGGCTCTCTATATTTTAGTTGGGGCTTTTATTATTTTTTCATTCATAAATTCATTAAATTTTTTGTTGACCAATAAAAAATGAAGAGAAATAATAATTGTTGATTAACTTTTTAATGCTTAAAAAAGGTAAATTTTATGAAAGCTTTGTGAGTCCTTTATTTTCATGAGTAATTCTTTGTTATTCTAGATTTCCACCAATGTGTATTTCTCATATTATATTAAGCACATTATCCAATCAAATATTTAACTTATATTCTATAAATTAATAGCAGTTCTTATATTTAGAAGTGCTATATTTCAAATAAAAACTATGTTTTAAACTGAGATTTAACATTAATCATAATTCACTTTAGTGATATTTAGATTTTAATGTTCTCATTTTCCATTATGGGTTTTATTTACTGGCGCGTTTCATGGTTGATGAAATCCCCTTAACCTAACTCCTATACTCTCAACAAGATCCATCAAAGAATATAGAACATAATCTTGTTAATTTTTTTTGACATTAGGCGAGACTCAGAATGTTATGGTGGCTAGGTTGGATACTGAGGTGGATAGGTGTAGGTGGTGTATGTCGTGGAGTGCAATATTGGCTTAGTGTGGTGTTCAAATTTTTAGGTGGTGGCATGATCAGATGTGACATGATTTTATTTGTTGTTCATCCTCTTTCCTTGTTGTTTTCGAGTTTAGTACAGCTGAGGTTTCGGAAAAGATTGTTTTTGCTTCTTATTCCCTTTCTTGGACGTGGTCAATTAGTTCAAATGGCGAAGTCTTATGGGTGTATGGATGGGATGGTTGTCATCACAGTTGGTTTTCTTGGCAGAAGAGAGGACATATTTCTTTCTTGTGTAGGATCACATATCTCATGTATTAGTTGAACATTGATGAAGGTGTACTCTATATGATGGCTTTCCTTTGCTTCTGTGCTTTTTAATTCTTCCCTCTATTCGTCCACTCGTCAGATTTGGGGCCTTTGCAGCTTGTGTTCTTCAACCATTTCTCTCTGTATTGTTGAGCTCTCTCACCATTGGTGTTTGCAGTATTTGTTTATTCTTGCTTTGGTTATATGTAGGTGTGCTAATATGGATTATAGGCCTCTCAATCTCCAAATTCCAATGGAATTCAAGCATTGGGAGAATTTTGTGTCCTCGGCCTACTTTATCTCGTCACTTTTTTGTTCCGTTCAAACACATGCCCAGAGAAGTGGTGAAGGAAACAACCTGTGTAATTACCTCTTCGTCAGCTAACATGGTGTCTGAGGATGTCCACTCTTCCTGTAAGGGGAGGCCCAAGCTCCTATTCAATCGCACGCAACAAAATTCATCTATGCCAGCTGTGGTTAGGAAGTCGTCAGTGGTGTTTCATGCTGGTTTTGTAATTACACCTTGGCATATCTCTGTCTTAGGTGTTTTAATGTTTAAGTGGTCATCTTTCTCTTTTTATTTTTTGGCCAATCTTAAACATTACATAGTAAGAAAAAAATTAAGTTTGGAAAAATAAGTCAATTTTGACTATTTTACACTTTAGTCTAGGAATCAAGCCTTAGTGTGTGATTCACATCTAAACTTCTAGATTCATACTTCCATATTTGTAACCATACCTTCATATCAAAGATCCTTTTGCGAGTCCTCTGCAATCATAAGTTAGAACCACGATCTACCACCTCACAACAAAGATATCTAGGCCTACACAAACAATCAATCCACCACACAACAACATGAGATTGAATTTTTCTATAATACCACTTAATGTGGTATAGGGGAGGTGAATCCCCAAAGGAGATGACCTAGCCCCCAACAAATAATCACACAGTAGAAGATAAACAATAACACATAGATTTAGATCAATTACAACACATATTCTCATAAAAGAATCAATAGATTAATATCCAACATGTTTGACCATAAGGCCTTCTAGATTATGGCCAAATACATAAGCAATTACAATAAAATTTTTGCAAGACCTGACAAGATCCAAACTCTGGAATCCAAACTCTAGCTATTCCAGATCCACAATTTGGTAGAAACCCTAAGAAGAATCTAAACTTATCCTCGTGAGCCACTAAGCAACCTTCTTGTCTATCAAGCCCCATTTGTATGCTGGAATTAACCTGGAATAGGGAAACGGGAATAGGAAAATTGGAATAAATCTATTCCAATTTTGGCCCAAAATGAGAATAAATCGAATTCCAAAAAAAAATTAGAATTCGATTTATTCTCATTTTGGGCCAAAATTGGAATAGATTTATTCCAATTTTCCTATTCCCGTTTCCCTATTCCAGGTTAATTCCAGTAAACAAACGGGGCTAGCTCTACCAAAATTCACTCCTTCCAGAGACTCCATGCTTCACTGAATGGATAATTCCCCCTCAAGACATCACAAGACCCTTTACTTATACTAAACTAAGCCACAAGTCAACCTAGAAAGTTACATTATATAAACCCTTACATTAAATAAACTCTCAAACCACAAGTCGGTTTGACAGATTACATAACACTTAGGACATGCCCCAAGTTTACATCATAACTAACTCATTGCGTAACATAAGAGTATGCACCCTTAAACATAGGCACACAAGCCATCTAACGATCCAAATCCAAGAGCGCACAAGACAACTCCCATGGATCCAAGCTTGCAAAAACAATCTCCAAAGTCCACCTAGGAAATAGGAACATGTTACTAACAACCACCAAAAGGGCTCTAACTCCAACATGATAACTCCAATCATTATGTGCACATAGGACAAAATCCACCAATATTCCTCAAACATTACCCCAACCATGCGAAACATAAGGATCACAAACTCTAAGCTAGATAGCCCTGCATCACTTAACTTCAAATTTTACCTTTGCATGAACTTAAATCTACACCTCTTATCACCTTCAATCATACTGATATGTTTAAAGAACCTAATGGTCTTATTTACATTACCACTAGGGTTTCTCATATCCCTTCCCATAGTATTTTGGTTGATCCTTCTTCTTTTGTGAATGTTATCATTGAAGAACATCTTTTAATTAAGGATTGCATATGGATACCTATTATGCATCTAATGTTTAGATTCAAGCTTGTAATATTTTCTTTATCATCCTCATGGTTTTGTCAATCTTCCGATGAGTCTTTTTGATAAGATTATTTATACTAACTTCATCATTATTCCTACTTTACATCACTTTCAAATTAAGCTTGGTATTAGATTTATGCATAAAGGAGATGTTGTCCCCATTAAGCATTCTTTTTATAAACCCTTGTGTCCTCAAGATTATGTTGAGATAGATGTCTATTGGTCATCTCTCCCTACAACACCACTTGAACATCTTGATCATCTTTATCAATCCTATGAGAAACTTAAAGTAATAAATATCATTGAACTTATCCTTCCTAAGTTTGATCCTCCTATATCTATCTCAATGACCTTGCCTATTCCTCTTCCTACTATTCTTCAATCCTCAATTTCTCCCACTTTAGGATCTATGGTCATTGATATAATCCTTCATGTTTATCATAAAATACTTCATAACCAACATTCTTGTCAGCGTTGCAAGAACCATCAAGCTAAGGTTAAAGTTCATGTTCTTGCTTCTTAATCTGCTTCTTCATTTCATCTTGTTCCTACATTCGATCAACCCATACTTGAGAGTGTGAAGGAAGTTAAGTATAATACTATGCAAATGGATAAAACATGATGATTGTGTTTGTGTTTTAGATTCTATTAATCTTGATATGGAAGATACACTTGATGATGATTCTAATGCACATGTTAGTGATGATGTGTATGAAAATATCGATATAGAATATGATTTACTTAGCACATTTTCTACGTAGCTTACACTCATTCCTAGTGAAGAGCACAATGACTCCCACCAAAGTCCTTGCTTGGATTTGGCAGTGGTTCCTACTGAGTTGGAACTTGTTCCTCTTATGAGTCACCCACCTTTCCTTAATGTTATATATTGAGATGGTGGGGGGAGGGGGGGAGGAGTGTTGAAGGGGCACAAGACACACTTGATGTGGAATTCTTTAGCATGTGTCCATTAAATAGGCTCCACAATATTTTTTTGTCTTAACTTCTCATAATTCTTTGGCTTGAACCATTTCAAAGAAACTCTTGTAGCTTTCTTGCCCACACTACCAAGCCTAACAATTTTGTAGGCTACAAATTGAATAGGATGATAATGAATCCTTAGAAGAGTACTAATAATATAAATTCACTTGGTAATGATAAGGGAAAAAAATGGCCAAAATAATTTTCCTTATGCACGTGAAAACACATTTCCATAAATAACCATCTTCAAAAATAAAATTTTGCCAAACATTGCTATCACAACAAATCTTAATAAGATTAGTGGCAAGGACAATAATGTCATATTTGTGCAATTTGAAGTGATTAATACCATTCACATTAGGCTCAACTCTTGTGTTGAAAAATGATAATTCTTACTCCACAACTTATATCAACTTGTAATTGCACACCATCATAAACATTAACATTTGAATTTGGAATTTGAATGACTTGGATGACTTAATTCTTGTCATCACTCCAAAATTTTCCTTCCTCATGATAAGAATAAAAATATCCATTCACTTATTTATTACATTAACACTAACACTTTCATAACCTAAACGTTGTGCCACTCAAGATTGATCTTGAAGTGTTTGGTATTGAATTAAAAAATTAAGAGTGACGAGGCTAATTTGATAAATTTTAGTAACATAAAGAGTGTTTCGATAAATTACTTTTAGTAACACAAAGAGTAATTCTAGAAATAATTGCAGCTCTAAATGTAGATCCACGATTAGATTCACAAAGTGCTAGAATAATTAGCATTAACAAAAAACTAGGATGTGTAGGGTAAGTATAAAAATAAAATGACATAATAAATAAATATATATCTATTAAAAATCATAAATATTTTAAATTAACCTAGGTTGTGTAGTCTTGATTAATATCACCAAAATGAAAATAGAAAATCACAATCCATAAGGTTAATCTAGACTAATCAACAAAATGTATATAACCAAGAAAAATTAACCTAGACTAACTAATAGATGGAATATAATAAATCAATTCCCAAACATTTAGGTAAATGTGCAATCATGTTTTAAATAAAAAATAAATTAAATCATATATCACTTAGATCTACAAATGATAAGTGAATTTTAAATAACGAAGACTTAAAATTAACATGCCTTAAGATGTAAAAGGTTCTACAATAGTCACCAATGTTGATTAGAGTAAAAAATATTCATCTTTACAACATTTCTTAATTGAGCTTGCTAATATTATAGATCAAATCATTCATCATGCATAGAAACCATCTGTGTGCACATGTAAATGTAAATGTATATGTATGCATACATATATGTACACAAGCATATTATTCAGAGCACTTTTTAATCTTAAGATTTATTAAACCACCTCTTCATTACAACTTTTTGTTTAAATAATTTTAGATGTTCTAAAACTTGTCATTAGTAAAAAATTATTAAGCTTGAATTTCAAAATAAAGATATATATTCTCATGACATAAATCAACCTTCATACCATTTGCTATCAAAGAAAGGAAATTCCTCTCTTTAAAAATAAAGTACTCTATTTCTAAAATAGATAAATAATATTCTCTCTTATAAAATAATAATTTCTTTATAGCTCATTCCAAAATAAAAAATAAAAAAATATTTCAGCTTCTTTTGATTCTACAAAATAAAATCGAAGCTATACTGATACATTTGAGGGTCCATTTGGCAACAGGAATACAAGTGGAATAGGCATATGTAAATTCTTAAAAGTTTGAATTCTTCGTTTGGATGCACCAAATCAGAATTAGAATACAAAATAAAATAGGAATACGTATTCTAATTTTGGCCCAAAAATGAGGTTTTGCAATTCCACCTAAGTAGGTGGAATTGGAATACGTATTCCTATTCCTATTTTATTTATTTTAGAAAACATAAATTTTTGGGTCCGTGAATTCTCCATCAAATTCTGGCTGAACCAAACAAAGAATAGGAATATGTGGATCCATTTTCTATTCCAGAATAACTATTCCAAAATAACTATTCCTATTCCGTAACCAAATGGGCGAAACATCATTTTTGAGTGCAAATTCTACTAAAAAACAATATAACCTGTGATATTGCTATCAGGATTTCACTGTGTGATTTTTGAGTCAAACTCATTAACCCATGTTTCATGAGTAGTGATTCAACACGAATCCATCTCTCATAAAAATAAATGGAACACTTAGCACTTATTGGATCTAAGTTATAACAATATAACCTATCAACGATTTTACCTATCACGCCATCCATTTTCCCTTTCACCGACTTTCAAAGTTACCCAAAGCTTTTTCGCCTTTTCTTCACTAATCCATTTCTCATCAAAACATCTTCAATATCCCTCATATTTTCAAAACCTCTTGCTGTCATTGTAACTATCCATTCTCCTTCCTGCAGATGAACGCCATAATTTGAAAGTTCATTTATGTTATCTACCGAAGTAGAGAGATCGACCACAACTAGGAAGCATACAATTATTGCACTCAATCCTTGCCTCCATAGCCACGAGAGATCAAGTTTAATCGCCCCAGCAACGCCAACATTAGGGTCAGAAAATAGATTTTCATTTAAACTTGACTCCACTCCATCCACAGCTTTTCCGATCAAAACGGCAGAATACCATGATGCACATTGAAACAGCACACAAAATACTCTCAATTCATGCACGTTAAATCCTTTTGATATACAGATCACTTCATAACATTACGACGAAAATATCGACTTTGTGAGATCATAAGTCGATTATGAATTTTTAAATTTTTTTTTTATGATTGCCAGTATAAAAGGAGTATCGAAATCATTACCTTCAACTTATGAATGAAATTCCGTATTACTGCATTGGTGCAATAAGAAAGTTCCAGGATCATACATTTTAATGAATTCAACTCTTCAGTACCCGCTGTGTTCTGGCAATGTTCCACAGATTTTGATGGATGCAACTCTTCAGTGCCCGCTATGTTCTGGCAATGCGTAATTGCAATGTACTTCATGTCGGTCAGTCTGGAAAAACTGGGCAACTGCTGGAGCGCAGGGCACACACTAATAATCACCTTCTTGAGCTTTGTAAGATCACCGGCTACTACTATCCTTTGCAAATCTCTGCAATTTAGTACATATAAATTGATGAGAGTTGTTGGCAACATTAGTTTCTTTAGCTTATTGCAAGATTTAATCTCGATTTCCTTTAAGCACTCCATTCTGCCAAAGCATGGCAACTCCTTAAGCTCAGGGCAGTCTTTAACAGACAACCTTGTAAGACCACTGGCCCCTGCTATTCTTTGCACATCTCTGCACCTTTGTACTTCCAAATAGGAGAGTGTTGTTGGCAGCGACATGTTCTGCAGCTGCTCTGGCAACATCAGTTTCTTGAACTTATCACAAGAGTGAATCTCAATTTCCTTTAAGCGCTCCATTCTTCCATTAAAGCTTGGCAACTCCTCAAGTTCAGGGCAGTCTTTTACAGACAATCTTGTAATGCTTGTAAGATCACTGGCCCCTGCTATTCTTTTCAAATCTCCGCACCTTTGTACTTCCAAATAGGAGAGTGTTGTTGGCAGCGACATGTTTTGCAGCTTCTCACAAGTGTGAATCTTAATATTTTCTGAGCAGCTCACCCTGGCAAAAATTGGCAACTCCTGAAGCGCAGGGCACTGTTCAATTGTCATCCACGCAACCTTTGTAAGACCATTTGCTCCTGCTATTCTTTGCAAATCTCTGCAACATTGTACATTCAACTTGACGAGTCTTATTGGCAGCGTGATGTTCTGCAGCTTCTCACAACACAAAATCTCCATTTTCTCTAAGTTATTCACACTGGCAAAATTTGGGAACTCCTCAAGCGCAGGGTACTGTCTAATAATCAGCTCCTCGAACTTTGTAAGATCACCAGCTACTCTTTGCAAATCACTACAACTTTGTACATCCAATTTGACGAGTGTTTTTGGCAGCATAATGTTTCGTAGCTTTTCACAAAATTCAGTCTTAATTTGTTCCAAGCATCTCACTTTGCCAAAACATGGCACCTCCTCAAGCTCAGGGCACTGAATAATGTCCAACTGTCTAGGCTCCAAGTTTCCTGACACACTTTTCAAATTTTGAAGACGATTCAGTCTAAGACATTTCAAATTCCCACATCCATCGATTATAATCCTCTCCAAGCAACTTGGGCCTCTTAAATCTGGTAACTCCTCAAGCTCCACACAATGACGAATACTAAGATTTACAACACTTTTACAGTCAAATTTTACTGTTTTCAAAACTATACAATCATTCAACTTAAAATATGCCATCTTCACATATACATCAAAAGATACCCTTTCCAGACGCTTCATACTACTAAGACACATCTTCTCAAACTCTGGCATTTCACAACCAGAAATTTCCAATTCTACAAGCCTGGCAAGTTTGCTTATCGCTGACAAACTTTTCAACCGATCACAGTTTTCAATAGAATTTTTTATATGTGCAAGCCTTAGCTCCTCAAGGTGCTGACATTCACTAATCTTTAATTGTACAAGTTTGCAAAGATCAGGTGTTGCTTGCAGTCTTGTGAGATTTTTACAGCAGGTAATCTGCAGCTCTTTTAAATTGGGAGTTGCCTGTTATGTCAAAGTATATTCATTTCAATTTTTTGGATACAAACAATAGTGAGGAAACTACTTTAACAAAAATTGAAACATCATTCCTGCACTTCACTCTGCCATAGGTTTTGGAAACACGCATTGGTGATTTTTGAATACTGCAAGTTTTGAAGAGGAATGTGGGAAAAAATATTTGATTTTTCATATTGTATCTGGTCAACTGGAAGGTAGGTGGGTACTCGATCTGTGTTGAAATATCTCATGCGTGAGCAGTTGCCCCTTGAGTCAAACACCCACCTACCTCCCTGATGGCCAACAGTCAGAAACATTGATGGCAGGTAGGTGAGTTCAAATCTAGAATAAGAGGGAAAATTTTTGAAATAGGTAAAAAAGCAAACATGTTCATTTTATTCAATAGTTAGCAGGAGCAGAAAAAGGAAGAAGAAAGAATATCAGAGCAGTCAGAGAGAGCAGAAGGAAGATTCTGGAAGAAGATCAGAGTTGCAGCAGCACAAGATCAGATTTTTCTTGTTCTCTCTAAGTCATTTTGTTTGATCTGTTGAAGCAGTGATTGCTCTAGGCATTATTGTATGTAGCCATCTAGTGCTGCAAGTTAATACCATAAATAGAAGTTTTTTTTAGGTTAATGCATTTTGACTCTGGTTGAAGCCGTATGCTCCTAGATTTGTAATAGTTAATTCAGTATTTAAATTAAAAGCAGACAAGCAAGCATATTAGCAAATCTCCAGATATTTGGCTTGTTGTGGTTCTTCACTTCTATCTATTCCATATTAGGTTTAGGTTTTATGCAAATCTATGTTATTACCTTTGCATTTTAATGGCGGAAATGCATAAACTGTAAGTCTGTTAAACAACTCACTTGGGTTACCTTTTAACCGAGTTCTCTCTTTTGTTGTTCCTACCGAGTTTAGTTGGTATCTTTGTTGACCGAGATCACTCGGCAACCACTGAGCCGGGCTTCACCTTGCCTTCTGTGACCAAGGTCACTCGGCACCCTCTTGTGCCGAGTTGCCCTTAGTGCTGAGTTCACTTGGCACCTACTGCCTATCACTCGGCATCCATTGTGTGCCGAGCAAACTATCACTCGACATCTTCTTGTGCTGAGTAAATTTTTTGAATTTGTTATTTATTTTTTCCACAATCTAAAGCCATACCAGAGAAGCAGTATCAGGTCCCTCTAAAATGTACGTAATATTAGAACCGATAGATTTGTCCACAATGGAATGGAAACACTTTCCTTTTGTTTGTTCCAGGATGTTTGGGAATCCCTTTGATTCCTGCGTACACATAATGAAGCTTACAATTTTTGCTGTTGTACAAATTTCACAATGTAAATATCGATAAGAGATGAAAATATGGTGTAAGGACAAACATACCAGGGATTTAAGATGTTCAGGACGCCACACACGGCAGCTAGGTTGGTTCAGTTCCTCGGCCATTTCTCTACCCAAGTCCCGAAGATGATCATGCATTCTGAAAGAAGACTTGTCTAACCAATCTGAATCCTCTACTTTGACCTCCTCGAGGAGACATTTTTCATTCAGTGTTTTTAAAGCGTGCCTAACTGTCAATCCAGATACCTTCCATATGGACATGGCTTTGCTGATAGGCTTGCCAACAAAGAAACAAGCTACGTCCATGAAAATCTGTTTTTCTTCATTGTCTAATGAATCAAAACTTATCTTCAACCTCTTCTTTACATCTCCTGGCAGTGCCTTTCTGAGTTTTTCCAATTCCTCCTTCCAATACATGTCAGATCTGCGATAAACGTGTCGGCCTAGAACTATAAGAGAGAGGGGTAGGCTTCCACACATGTTAAGGAAATCCTTAACCAGATCATCGTATCCTTCATCTGGTTGGGGTCGTTCGAAAGCGTTCCAGTAAAACAACTCCCTCCCATCTTTTGAATCCAGCCCTTTTAGATTATAAGCAATGTCAATCCCTGCAGTTGCAAGAACCCTTACATCTCGGGTTGTAATAATTGTTAGATGATTATTATTACCATGCTTATTTAATATGCTCAAGGGTAATAGAGCCTCTATTTGTTCCACATGATCAACGTCATCTAAAACAATTAGGAAACTCAAAGAGCTGCTGCTTAGGAAGCGATCCCTTAGATGGTTTGTCCCTACCTTATCACTCGAGAAATTTTGTTTACTATCAAAAAAGATATCTTTGAGGAGCTGACATTGCAATAGAGGTAAATTATCCCTCTCATAGGATTCCCGAACGTCATAAAGAAAAGTTGACTTTGTGTATTTTGATTTCTTTTTGTTGGAACAGCTCCAAGGATAGAGTTGTCTTCCCAACCCCGCCCATACCAAAAATGCCAACCATATTAGCTTTCTCTCTGACTGCTTTCTTGATCCTGCACTGGCTTTCAAAATCTTGAACAAGGTCATCAATACACTACCTCTCAAAATCTTTGACGAACTTATGAAGTCCGACTGGATGTTCGACAACGTGCAAAGGTTTTGCCCTTTGCACTTCCTTCTTTACAGCTGACACTGTGTCTGTGCAGTCCAGAGATCTGCAAGATAAAGGGCCATTTGATAAGAATTTTTTTTGTTCATTGCATTTCACCCTGTTTTTGTTAGAAGAAAATATATTATTTGAGATGTCAAGTAGATTGTAAACAGAGAGAAAGTGTGAGTTTTCGTAAGCCCAGCAGACAGATTTATAGTATAAATATTACCAATAATTTAACACTTCGATTTTAATGCAATTCAGAAAATTGAAATCTGAAAATTATGCACAGTAAATACAGTTGAGCTTAATATGTGGCAGAAGTAAAAACTCCAAGCAAACAAACTAACATAGAATTTATTCTAGACAATCATAAGAGAAAAAATCAACACACACTTCTATTCAGCCTCAAGAATAATAATAGAGTACAAGCTTGCCACCAATGTAGAAATAACTTCAGCCTCAATCTTCTATGTTTAGAAACCAGCTCTCACTGAGCGTGTTGTCTCAGCCTTCCAACAAGTTTAATACACAGGTTTTAAACCAATTAAATCCTTAAAGATATGTTTCCTACTGAAAATGCAGAGGAAAATGTGGAGACAAACGAAGATGTTTTGTCTAAGAATTTAGTGTAATGCATCATCGTCTGGGCTTCTTCCTAAATTTAAAAAAATCATCTTCTCGGCTTCTTCCTAAATTTTAAAAAATGAAGAAAAAACAGAAAGAGAAGGAATTTTTTTATTCAAATAAAAACTGGGTACCCGCATGTAAGCGAGAACAAAATTCCTCGTTCACAACTAGACTGCAAGACGATAATACAAGCTGGTTACGAAAATGATACGTTCAGTTTTGAAACAATTGGTTTGGGCAAATTAGAAGTTAATTATTTTTTATTAATAGAATTTTCATATGAACTTTTGGAATAGAATTGCTTTTTATAAAGGATGCGGCTATCTTTCAGAAGAATTGCACAGTTGATCAATTTTCAAAAAGTCTAAAACAGTATGGATTTTTCTGAAAATTTCAACATTTGATCTTTATCATCTGCATAGTTTGTAGTCGAAAACAATAAAAATTTTGAAAAAAATTCATGAAAAAAAAGAGTTTGACTTTGTTTTGTCTTTAGTGCATTTCTCCTCAAGATTAACCTGGTCCTTTCATGAAAGGGGACACATGAGTCATTCACCTTTATTCAATAAGTAATGACAATCATGAATCATTCAACTTAAAATATGTATATTTACTTTTTAAATATTTCTAAAAATATATATACTATTCTTTTGAATATTTTTGGCTGATTTGAACAATTTATGATGACTTGACTTTTATCCCACTTAGAATTCAAGTCTTTTAAAAAGATTAAATTATTTTTAAATAAATTTGAAGTAGGTGAGTAAACATTGAATCTTTTTACAACAAATATAAATGTGCATTACAAAAGGCATATAGATAATACCGATACATTCAAAGAGTCTAATGTGTCTTTAGAAAACAATGGCTCAACAAAAATAATGTAGTGAAATTTACTTACAATCAACTTATTATTAAGTCTAATTCTAAGATATGAAATGATGTCTTAGTATTTAAACTAAATAAGAAAATTATAACTCCTATAAAGACATCTATTACTACTTACTATTATTGAACTTGCAAATAACACATTTAACAATATTGTAATAAATATAAAAATGAATTTAATAAAATAATAAAAATGAATTGATTAAAATCTTATAATATAGCATTCAAATTTTTTATTATTATATTAATATCTTATTTTTAAAGCTTAATTACACTTTCTAAGAATTTATCTATTGCGGGGAAGTGAATAGACAAAGAATAAAATATGAGTTACATATTGGTTATGACTATGATCATATAAGAAAGTTATTTGTACTTTTCAAGGTTACTATTGAAATAAATTTGTAGCATTTTACAATCCATGGTCACATAGAATTTGTAACATGTTTCCCTATTTTGTGTAAAGCCAATTTTCAAATTTTATGGGTCAAATTTTAATCAAATCATTATGGCTTGATTTTTATTAAAAATAAATAATCAAATTTAGTTTTTGAAATTATTTTAATTACTTAATTGTTCTCCTTGTCTTTACCTTCAAAACAAGCCCACTTGCATCAAGAACATACTTAAATTGCCCAAATTGTGCCCTGTTGCTCAAAATGTCACCATTCCTAAATCAAAAGGTTTCAAAATGCCTCAAATGGTCAAAATATGAAAAATTATAACTAAAATGCTAGGAATTCTCAAAGATGGAGTATTCTCAACCAAAAAGTGTTAGCGACGCTAAATTTTTTACCATACATGACCAAAAAGCATTAAAGATGCTCAAAAGTTGAACAATAGAAATCAAATTGGTTTTGAGAGCTCAAAAAATGAACACTCAGAACTCAAAATTAGTTATTGGTTTCTAATGCTCAAATGGTGAGCATTCATAACTTAAGGTGGTTTCAATACTCAAATTGTAAGCAACCATAACTTGGATAAAGGTTGTAAACATTTGAAAACTAATCATTTATGCTTTGAAAAGTCAAAATCATTACTAGCTCAAAGTTTAAGATTATCCAAAAGAAAGAACTCATAACTTGAAGTTTTGAATTCTTGAGAAAGAAGCTATGATAACTATTTCTTGCAAATGGATCAACAAAGTCAGACCTAGAACCTATATTCTCTAAATGGTCAAATTCATAATTGATTTAGCATTTGCAATTCACTTGGTTCACAATGCTCAAATCCAAACATTTCCAATTCATTTCAGGAATGTTGTAATTGCCTATATAGGAAGATGTGAATGTAATGGCTCAAAGAAGCATGTAAAGATCATGACATGCAAGGATAAAACTATTTGAAGTAGAGAATGCACCATATATTCATTGTGAATGCACTTGTCTTGTTAGTTCCTATCATTGGCATGAATACTAATGGATCTGTTAAATGCTAAAATTAATTAATTTTAACAAATAGAATTTTAGAATTAATTCATCCCTAAAATTAATTTTTTTGAACTTATATTGGCTTCCACCAAAAAATGAAATGAGAAAAAATATTTTTTGAAGTCAAAATTAGAAAAATATTGAGATAGGGAGATACAATGAATGAAGAACAACTTGTGGAATAAACTCAACTTAATGCATTCAACACTCCCCACTTAGAGATACACATAGAAGCTACAAATAAATTAATGAAACCATAGAGAACACAAGGATAGATGCAACATATTTATAGGTGTAATTATTTCACTTCACATAAAAAGAAACCACAACATGCCTAGCTGCGAGGCCTCTTGGGTTGTGACCTTATACAAACATGCATTATGTAATCTTAGAGCCTTAGCTTTCATCTTATATATTATCTCCTCCAAGAATCCTACTTGCTACATATAATCAAACTTATTTTATGTCCATCTAAGCCACAAGTTGGCTAGTCAAGCATTCAATTACAATATAGGTCCATACTTGGAACATCTCGAGTCAACTCAACATATTGTTAAACTTCAAATGAGTGATTCTATTTTCAATATAAGAAAGGTGAATAGTTTCATTTACTTTGTTTATACATATTAAAATTTCAATTAAATTTCAAGGTTGATTCCAAATTGGGGTTTTACCAAGGCAAACCCCCATCCAAACAAAAAAACCAATTTTCTTGTAGGTATAGGTATAAAACAATGAATTAAAGTGCAGATTTGGATACCCTTTTTGTTGAACTTGCAAGATTCGTAAACATAATTTCTATCAGAGCACTATAGGTCAAGGTCAACTTTTTGGGTTAGGGACAAATTTGTCTACCTAAGTCAAGGTCAACCTACCCTCAAAAAAGAAAAATATTTATGGATTTTGTAGATCTCATAGTTTTGGTTTAAGATAGTGAAAATCAACAATTTTTGAAATTGTTTAACAAGGTTTTTAGCATTTTTTTTTTGAAGGTAAGTATTTTAATTTCTTCATTTCAATATTATCATTTCTAGATTTACATTCCATCCTCTTACAATTCACATGTTTGTGTTAAAATATGGGTTTAGGGTCTCTTTCATGTGTATTATTCCAAACCCTAGTCATCCATATTTTTTCATCATACATTTTGGTGAACTTGACACACTTACCCTCTTTTCTTTTGTCGAATTAGATCTCCTATTGTGTTTTGTGGTGTTATATTTATCATATTGGTGTTATATTTGTATTTTATGTTAAATCTTTCATGTTAATTAGATTTCTTGCATTTCTATTTCAAAAATACAAAATATCTTTCAAAATACAAAAATATTTATGCTTTATGTTTTCTTAGTTTAGTTCATTTGCATTGCATTAGTTTATGAGCTTTATTACTTTTAGTCCTACTTCTAATATTTTGGTTTGATGAAGTTGTAGACTTATGGGTACCTTTAATCCCGAGTCTTCCTTTCCTTTCCTTAGGATCCCAAATGAGAATTTGATTATTCTTGATTCTAATCCTATTATGGAGAAAAAATCTTCTCACTCATCTCATGATGAGGATGATAATTTAAGAGTTCCTCCTGAACAAGTCCAAAATATTTCAATTGAACTAGATAAAATGGGTAATTGGCTTATTCAAGAAAACCATAATCAAGATTCTATTCAAGCTATAGAGGCTCTTAAGAAAGTTCTTTGTAATTGTGATCAAGGTGTTAATTACTTGTGGTGTGTTACTTAGCTTGTGCATTTAAATGTTAAACCTTTAGCTCAAGAATCTCAAGATTTAGGGTTGATTCCTCCTGTCACTGGTATAGAACCTTCTTCTATTCCTTTACCTACTATTCCTATCTATACTCCTTCTTTGGTCACTATGATGGTTACCTCTATTCCTAGAGTGTTCCTCCTATGTCCCTTCCTACATCACAACCTTCATATCATAATGTTCTTTTCACTTATTCTACATCTCTACCAACTATAGTTCCTAGTGTTCCTCCAATTGTATCTTCCATTCCTACAACTTCATACACTTTACCTAGTTTTTCTAATGTTTCTATTCCTCCTATTTCCTCTAATGATTCAACACTTATTAGTTTGGCTCAAATTGTATCATCTTTACAACACCAACTTGCATCCTTGACTGAGAACAAGTTTAGTATTCGTACATGTCACATGGGAAGTCCTTTGTCTCAGGCTATCATTTGTACCATCGTTCCTTAGCAAGACAATATGCCTCATCTTGAGAATTACAATGGTAAGGGAGACCCTGTTCATCATGTTAAAACTTTTCAAATCCTTTGTAGTGATTATGCTCATGATCATAGGATTTTAGCAAACTTGTTTGATCAAACCTTTCACAACAAGGCCTTACAATGGTATTGTTCCTTGCCTCCTTATTCTATTGATTCATTTCCACAACTTGCCAATGTTTTTTTTCAACAATTTCAAAACAACATTGGCCCATAAGTATCTTTGACTGATTTAATACATTGTAAACAACGTTCTAAGGAAAAATTGACTAAATTTATTGGTAGATTTGAGCCTTTACATGCTCAAATTTCCTATCATGTTCTTGATATTGATATTCAACATATGTTTATTTCAATTTTTTTCATAGCTTGCAGGTTTCGTGCCTCGCTAGGTTGCCTCGCATGTCTGAACCCTCCATAAAAAAAATAAAAAATTGCAAAAGGATATTAGAGATAAGATTCTGTTTACTAAATTTACCTCTTGTCAACAACTTTGTGTAGTGCTTCCTCATTATGTTTTATAAGTGAGTCAATTTGAGAGCACCACTCCAATGGCTCCTATTCCTATTGATAAAAGTGACACTACTCCTAATCCAAATAAATTTCAAAAATTCAACAACTATGTCAAGATAAGAAAACAAGTAAATGCAATTACTGATCAAGTTGTTCTTGCATCTCACAATGCCACTTTTGGGTCCACTGCTTTTCAATTAAATCATACGTTTACTCCTCTTTCTAAATCATTACATTCTATTATGAATAGGTTGTTAACTACTAATATGATTACTTTACCTCCAATTTGACCTCTTTTACCTACTACAATGACATCTAAATATTTTGATCTTAAATCTTTTTGTTAATATCATCGTCAGAATGGTCATGATACTGAGAAATGTTATTCTTTAAAGCATAAGGTCTAGAATTTAATTGACTCTAATGATTTATCTATTGATAATTTTGATGGTAGTGGGAATAAATCTATTTCTTCTCCTAATCAAAATCTTTAGATCTATACGAAACCTTTACCTACACATGATACTAATACTATTGCTCAACCATCTTCTATGGATATCACATTGTTCATCAAGTGGAGCATGTTGTTCAATCTGTATTTCCACCTCAACCTCCATTTCAATCTCAAGTTTCATCTCTATCTTAATTGAAACCTAAGCCTAAATTGAAGCCTCAACCTAAAACTCAATAAAAACCTAAGAATAAAAGACCTTGGGAGCTTTTGGTTACCTTTGATGATTTTGAGACTATTAAAGCTCTTGATGGTCCCCTTTATATTACTACTAGGATTTCTTAGATACCTACTCGTGGTTGTCTTGTTGATCCTACATCCTTAGTTAATGTTATTACTGAATAATATATTTTTATGAAAATATTGCAATGTAATTTTTATGATATATAAGATGTGTGGATTCAAACTTGTAATGGTTTTCTTTATCCATCATTTGGCTCTATTGATTTACTAGCAAGAGCTTTGTGAAAAAATTGTGAACACTGCCTTTGTTGTTGTTCCTACTTCTGGTTAGTTTCAAGTTAATCTTGGCCTACTATGGTTAAATGCCATGCATGTTGTTTCTTCACCTATTTATAAATGTCTTAAGTTTGTTCATGATGTTAGAGTGAAGACTGTTAATCATAGTTTGTATCACACTTCTTGAACTTGGAATTGTGCTACCATTGAATTCTTCTTGCTTCATTACCTAATTCATGTCCTTCTCAACCTAATTGTCTTTTCCACTCATATCAAGTCTATAAGTAACGTAAAATTCTCAAGTTAAGTTTACCTCCTATGGATCTTAATTATGGCCTTTTGCCTACACCTTTCATACCTCCTTTATCTATAGCTTCTACATTTGTTAATCAAGCTCCTACTATTGCTTGTCAGTCCAAGTTGATAATCCTATTAATCCTCCTATAAAACCTGTGAAGGATCCAATAATTGGTCCTTCTAGTTCTCAACATATTTCAAGCAAAACAAAACATAATTGATTTTCTTATGAACATCATAAGAAGCATCATGCTCAAGCTAAAGCTCATAATTATGTTCTTAAAAAATCTTTACCTTCTTTAGATACAACTATGCATAATGTGTTAGAAGAAGTTGTTGCTAATAATGATGTTAAGATGGATGATTTTGATGATTCCATTCGTATCTTAGATCCTATTTTGATTAATCTATGAAGAAGATATTTTTGATGAAATTGCATTAATATTGATTTACCTAATATGCTTTTCTCACAATTGACACTTACACCTAGTATTGAACATTTTGATTCTCAAGAGGATCCTTGTTTGGAACCAACTATCATTCCTAATATGTTGGATATAGTCCCTCTTGCGAGTTACCCACCTTCCATAAATGATATAAAATGAGATGGGGAGAGTAATCAACATGCTTGATTAACTTGTCCTTTATGGTAGCTTTGGTGTGTGTTTGCCTATTGTACTATGCTTCTCTCGTGACATGTTTGCTAAATGTTGCTAGATTCTTTTATACAAGCTTTGCTGCTCTATTAGTGCAAGGTGATAAAGGAATCAAACCTTTTGTATTATTCCTCTATATGTATCTCTATTCTTCCATATGTTGTTTCATGTTATGTTGTATTTTTGCTATTGTTCATACATGTTTCCTTGTGTAATCTACTTAGATCTACGACTTGGTAGCATTAATTCTTTTTGGTCTTTAGGACATGGTCCAAAAAGATTCTTCTTCGCATTTCTTATATGATATTTCCTCCTTTTTTTATTGTAGTTCTACTTTCTTTGGGGAATGATTTTAATTAATTTACAATAATATCATATATATTGACTTATGATCATAATAACCCCATAGTAGGTAGATCCTTTCTGTGTTCTCTATATGTTTATATAATATTTCCCTTGATTTTTCTTTGTTTAGGGGCATCTTGTTGTGGAAATGTAATTAGTGGAGTTGTTTATGTTTCTGTTAAAGCCATTACTCCTATTAAAGTGTTAGCAATGACTTTAACATGGGGGCATACACTCTGCGCACCTATTACACATGCACTTTTCAGTACATATATATTATTTTTCAAGATACCTTTTCTACCTTTTTGGATTAGTGACTAATCCTTAAAGTATGGATTTATATTTTTGGATCTCTTGATCCCTTAATGTCAGAGGTGTTCTTAAGATTGGATCTCTTTTTCTTTTTGGTTTTACTCTTATGGAATAGAATATTCCTGAGGGTAAATCCTTGATGGGTTGGCTAGTGAGTAGCTACATTCTCTAGGTGGTTCAATTCCATCTTTCTAGCTATGCAGTTTCCTTGTATGGTTCACAATGGGACATAAGTTCTCATTGGGCGAGATAATCACACTCTTTATCTTTATCTATTTTTTTAGAGATCTCTCTCTTATTTTGATCTTGGAGTTGACAAAGACTTGAGTCTCTAGGGGCTTAAGGATCTCTTTATCCCTTTGATTTTAATAAGATTATCTTTTCATTATGATCTACTTTACCAAGAGTTTTCATCGAGTCCATACTCTTGCTAAAGTGGGAGATTAATGTATCATCTTAAAATGGAAGCACTTCCATGTTAAGATTATTTAGCCCCCTAAGTAAGTGGTCTGGGGGCATGTCAAGTGACTTGAATAGGTTTTTTGCATGGAACTAGTTGTTTTCCCCCTATTCTTCTCTCTCTCTCTCTCTCTCTCTCTGTGAAACTGTAAACTTTGACTTTCTAGGTCACCTAGAGGGTCAAGGTCGACCTTGACCCTAACCAATGACAACCTCAACCTAGGGTAGGGTTGACCTCATCCCTAACCTCAAGTCCAATTTTCAAGTTTTGAGAGTTTCAGGATATTGGGCTTAGAAAAGTTTCATTTTCCCTCTTTTGAATCAGTTGTTTTAGGTTTTAGAATGGTAAACTCTTAAATTGCATTTAATCTAGGTCCATTTCTAGGGGTTAAGGTTAATTGAGATTTAATTCTCCCACGTCGACCTTCTCTAGAAGTTTGTTCCCTGGAGCTCTATATAAGGAAGCCTTTTTCTCTCATTTTTCCTAACCATTATCCACCTATGTGAAGTTTGGATCCATGATTGACAATCAACCTACATGAAGTTTTAATCTACTTACTATGAGAGCATCTACTATCTATTATATTGGATGATCCACTTATCAAGCATTCAAGCATTCAAGATCCAATTCAAGGAGGTTCATTATTAGCCATTGAAGGATCCAATCTCTATGAAGCCTTCTTGTTGAAGATTTCTCTATCCACTTTCATTCAAACTTATTCCTATGCAAAGATCCATTCAAGATTGGTGTTGAAGATCTAATGCCATTTATTTGAGACATCCTACATTCATTTAGAGCATCTATACTTGTGGATTCAAGGATTCAAATCCTCCACAAGGATTTCAATATAATCAAGGTCGCTAAACTAGAGTCAAAAGTTTGATTCATGAGAATGGTATCAATATATTGATGATAAAACATATCAAAATTTTTTTCCATCATTGTCAGATGATGGCATCAGGTAACTAGTTTGGAACATCAAACTATCAATGTCTATGTGAGATTGTTCGACAAGTTTTCCACATAATCAATGACAAGATTCATCGAACTATCAACACTCTGGAGATATGTTTCAATGGGTTTATCATACTCTCAATAGCAGGAGGATTCAAAATAGATATGACTTGTAGAGATGTTTTGATGGGTTGCATATACTGTCAATGGTAGTAAACATCAAAATAGTAACGATTATCAAATTTTTTTAAAAAAAGTAGTAGGAAGAAGAATTGTATAAAATAATTGATATTCATCTAATTGCTATTGAAGATGACATATTAGACAAATTTGTTAAGCATGGCTTGTATCTTTATTTTAAGCACATTGATTTTTACATTTACGGAGAGTTTCTATTGATAAATGAAAGATTGCATGAAGAAGTGTTGCAACCCAAAATTGCGCTCCATCTCAAACTATTAAAGGAGAATGGTAATCATTCCAAAGAATCATTGATTACTTAGACTTTCTTATACATCCAATAGTGGTGAGTTTTGAACACATTTTCAATATAGCATGCCAATCATCAATATATGTGAATAATGCACATGCTGGCAATAAATTACAAGATTGAATTAGATAACTATGACAACCTAAGTCCATTTATTTCAAAGCATATCAAGGAGGGATTTGAATATGAGAGTGATTTCAAAAAATGACAGTGGCAAGTTACATCGTAAGGTCATTCCATGACAAATAATCAAATATTTTCATGAAATACAACATGACCATTGTGAAAAACATAAAATAAACATCATTATATATCATTGCCATTGGTTATGACAATAACTACACAAAAGTAACGATGCACACTTTTTGGATACTAGCAAAGACATGCTACTGTCTTCACAATATGTATAATTCTTGACCTTTTCCCTTTCAATATAGACATGACTTTTGCTATGATAGACTTCAAGGAGCATGGAGAGGACATGGATCTCAAGGTTTCTTTTTTAGTTTTGGCAAAATAAGGTTGATAATAAATTAAAATCTGGAAGAAACTCTTGGTATCAACTAAATAAACTCTATGGTCTATGGTGCCTAATTCTCTCATACCCCTCCAATCTTGGATTTATCTTTCATCCTACAATCTACATTCATTCACCTTCATTTGACTTGTATAGGTTCATAGCTCATACTTGTGTAGAGTCTCATAAGATATTGATAGTAACAAAGATAGTATAAGAGACTTGAAGCCAATAAACTTAGAAGATTAATATACCTTGATATTGACAGTCAAATACTTTGTCCTCCTTCGTGGACAAGTGTGATACACAATCTCTTGTAAGAGTAGCTCCATGTCTACATACAACTTATAAAGAAATAAACATGTTGTCCATTTCTACTAGAGAAGCAATTGGTAGTTAGCAATAAATTATAATTTGCATAAAACTTATAGTGAAAGCAACATGTTGTAATTCATAGTACTTATGTTAAGGCCATTTTAAAGCATTCACCTGGAACCTGCTATGTTCACCCACTAAAAGTAAGTACCATGTTGGAGACTTCAAAGTTCAAGCATCTCGATGATCTACAATAATGACATGATATAAAAATAAGTTGTAATTAATAATTTGTGAACATGTCAATCATTATAATCACATAACAATATTCAATAACATGAGATAAAATTCATTAATATTCATAAAAATCCATCAACATTCATCATCAATAAGCAACATTCATAAAAATCCATTAATAAGAAACATTCATCATCATACAAATCTATTAATAAGCAATATTCATAAATATCCATCAACACATTCATCATTTTCTTCTTTTGTTTTTTTCATTTTTTGAAGATAAAGGCTAATAGGCACATCTTCACTATCTTAAGGCATCCTGTGGCTCTTGTGGTTATGATCTTATGACATGAGGCTTCCTCTTCTTTTCTCGAGCACAAGGCTGATGCACCCCTGCAATATGAAATAAATGGGTTTAATTCTAAACTTTTTTTTAATGTTATATGTATTTCATTAATCTATAAAGAACATAAAAAGGATTTTTCTTTACCTGATAGTGCCACATCATCTACTATCACATTTTTTTTAGTCCCAACCTCAACATGCTGAACACTAACATCATGCTTTGCATACTCAAAAAAATCACATAAAGGTTACACCAATTTCAATTTAAGATGTTAAATTTTATTAATAATTACATGATTAATTTTCAATAGAAATTGAATACGTACCTGTATCATTGTGATGCACATTGAGGTCTTCATCATGTGTAGGATCTGTGCCTTCATCATCATGAGTAAGATTTGTGCCAAGTATAGTAGGCTATTGTGAAATGTCATGTGCGCATTGTTGTTATTGTTTGAAATTGATATGTCATGCACACATTGTTATAATTGTTCGAAATTAACATCAAATAGATTATTTATCATGAAGTTCTCAATTATTGTTATTATTCATTTTGCCTATTCAATTGTGTGTCAACTGCTACACCAAAATCTTCTACACTTGTTTGGCCACTAGAATCTATGCAGTGGTAGACAACCACTATTTTGCAACCTGGCTTGAAGCCAATTTCTTTGGACCTTCTTCTTTGGACACTAGATTATATTCAATGCCCTACATTTTTTTGCATAATATCATCAATAATTAATGTATTTCTTATTTTTAATTTTATATAAAAAAAAATTGATATGAAATTTCATTTACTACCACTTACAAGGTGTGAGTGAATTTTCATATATACACTAGGGCCAAGATGGTGTTGATCAATCTTCTCTTTCCTATCTTGTGTTGCCTTCGATGTGTTCTACAACCTGTATACATAAACTTTGAAATATGTTAGAAATATGTTAGATTGTATAAATCCATAAATGAATTAAACCGATTTGAAATGTGAATTGTGGAGGTGATGTTTTGAATCCTCTATCAAAGTGTGATGTGCAATGAGGCACAAAGGTGACCTTTCTTGTGCTACACAACATCATGAATGTTGGCGATCCAATTGAAAACATTGTCTGCCAATGAAGACATTAATACTTGAATCTAACAATTGTTTACATAGAGATTGTGATCATAAAGTTAGAAGGTTTTTGTTTGAGTGATCAGATGAAGCTGTGGTGTAAATGTTTTTTGACAAAATTTGAAAGAGATCCCACCATTTTATTAAGGCCAGTCTCTAAAGAGGGAGTATAGATAATGATTTGTGCCATTAAAGCATCTTGCTATTGAACTGCTCATGTAAAAACAAGAGATCACGTGACATAATAATAAGTTATATGAAGTTATATCGATAGTAAAAAACCAATTATTTATGGATTGATTCTAAGTTTTCTTATGTGTACTTTGTGCAAGGAATTTATATTTTTCTTGATTGGAGATGATGTGTGGTCTATTGAATTTATGCAAGGCTAAGTAGTCTTGGTTTGAAATTTGAAGCACAATATAGCCCCCAACAACCCATTTGCATTTTACAAATAGAAGTAGGTGTGGTGGGTGGATGTGAGAAAAGGTATAGATAAAATCCAGAGTCAATGAGAAGCACCACTCTTCACAAAAATAAAATACATAAATTAAGGAGTTTTGAATGTTACTTGTAGAAGAAAGTTAAGATTGTGTTGATAAAAGGGAATCAATAGTGGGACATTTGGAGTTTCCATTTTTTGAGTTTTCCAACTGTGATGCATGTGTGGTGAGTTGGTGCAAAGTTTGATGCATATAGATTAGAGTTATGTTCTTAGCTAATTCTTGAAAATTAATGAAGGAAATTCTAAGATTTTCCTAAAATAAATATGTTAATGGATTCCATCACTTCACATTGAGATGAGTTGATAGTATGTTGAATAGAAAGACAAAACATGATAATACAATTCCTTCAAAATGATTTGTAGTTGTAGTAGAAAATGCATCACCCTAAAGTTTTCTCTAACCTCCTCCCATTGTATTTGCATATTTTCATCATGTCACTTCTTTTAGGACAATGCACTAACCTTGTTATAAATAACATGTAATGGAAAAAGGCCTCATTGCTAACTATTAGACAATAAATACTGTGCAAATTCAGAATGAAGAATGCATTGATTGTATGATTCTCACTGTATGGGGATTAGGGAAGGTGCTAATTATTTCTTGGTTGTCTTGATTGTTATCTTATGGGTTTGAATCATAACCATTTCTCCTTGTGAAGATTTAACCATGAATCAACATGTTAAGTGTTGTTGCAAGCAAAAATAGTGAATCAACATTTTTGAAAAAAATGTGACTAAAGTTTATGATACACATACCTATTTTTGTCGGATGGTGGGTTAATTCCTTTATCACTTAGTCTCTTCTCTTTTGCATCTTCAATGATTTCATTCCACTCTAGTTGTGGCACCATAGGAGGATGCTCTTACTTTGGGTTGAGCTTTAGAGCCCTTTTGTATTGGTCTCACACAATCTTTAGATGTTTGCAAGCTTTCTTTAGAAGTTGGGCTCTGTTCAAAATATTTTGACCAGAGAACTCCTCCATAGTTTTTATGAGATGATATTTTAATTTAGGGGCTTGGTTTTTCTAGCTTTAAAAGAAACAAAATTGTTAGATTAAAAAAATTAGTTCAAGGATGAACGAAAAAATGTAGCAACCAATTATATCAAGCTACATACCTTTTTTGTAATGTGGTCCCAAATATCTTAAATGTTAAATCATATAAAGTTTCATAAAAAAGACCATTTCCTACAAAATCATCACCACATCATTAGTAAAAAATGAGTTATGAATAAGTAAACTACAATTACACTCTAAATAATTACAATTTTAAAATACCTTGAAGCTTAGGCAATTTTAAGGGAATATATCTTTCTCGGCTCTCAACAATGATGCCTCCAATGATCTAGTACAAGTAACATGGGATGCTTTAGGATAGGCTAGTAAATTATCAACAATACAGGTATTAGTTCTATCATCATCATGACAAGGTGTACCTATCACATAACAAAGCTGATCAATGTCATAATAATATACTCAAATGAAAAAGTAAGTACAAATATTGTCATATTTAATACATAAAAAAATGTTGCAAAACAAGGATTTACCATATCTAGTTGTAGTAAGTGTGGATGTTTGCATGCTTCTTATTACTAATCTTGTAGTCAGCAATCTCATAGTGCTGGCTAGCCTCATGGAAGTAGGTGTATGGAAATCATCAGCACCTGAAAAATTATCATATAGAATTTAATAATAGATAATAAATAAAAATGACATTTCTATAAGGAGAAACTCTCCACCCATGAGTTATTCCAATTAAATATTATCTAGTAGAGGGTAAGCATTATACCACTATAAGCAAAACTAGTCCTATAGAAATATATCAGGAGCAACAGATGATCATATCACAATAAGAAATATTTGAAAGATAATTGAATATTTTTAAGGATCAATATTAGACACAATGATAGCATCATTAGTTTCTACCAATCTCATTAGTTGCAGCTACCAATCTCATTAAGTGCATAGTTCAAATCTCATGAGTTGTAGCAACCAATAAAAATAGCTACCAATATCATTTGTTGCACAGTTCAAATTAAAGATCATCTTTACATAATTGTTATCAATCATATTAGAAACAATAGAGATAATCTTAACATTGTTGCATTGGACTAAGTGTAGATATATAGACCAACATCATCTTATATATACCTAATTGTTGTATCGAAGATAGTAATGGCATTATTCTCATATATCCTATCAATTGTGTAACATAAGAACAATCATTTAAAAGTGGTACCATAGACTATTTTTCTTACATCAATCATTATCAGTTTCAAGTGTTGTTTGAGACTTTAAGAAAACAAGTCTCTTGCAATTAAGTTTTGTAAGTTATTTGTACCTATTTCCAAAATTTTAATAAAAGGAGACATAACATCAAGGGGATTATCAATGAGGAGCAACACAAATATTAGAGGCATATATAGAAAGTTTCATAGGCATATTTTATGAAAATGAAAAAAAAAATCATATCAAGGGCAACGATGGATAGTTTCAAACTGACTATTATGTACACCACAAATATTAGAATCATATCATCACAAGCTCATGGAAATGGAATTGGTCAAGAGGATATACATTTAAGACTATATCATTATAAAGGTTCAACAATTATAATTAGAAAATATATATGAGTTTTCCACATACAACAATTATCTTAAGTATTAAAGAATGAATACAAGTGGATAAGTAAAGGAGAAGAGTGAACATGACAATAGTGAATTGAGAAAATAATGTCCCTTCTGATGATTGAGAATTGAAATCGCATACCTATAGGACATACACTGGTACCCTCGTTAGGTGGAAGAACTCGGTATGGTCCCAAAAAATCTTGTAACATTCAACATAAATATTGTGGTAATGATCCATAAATTATTATAAAACATAAAGCTTTATTAAACTATTGTCCTAGCAAAAGAATCATTGTTGCTTACTTCTAGAAAATGTTCTCTATGACATAATTCATTTCTTGTGGCCTCTTTTTCTTCTATTGGATGTGGATCCATGTAGAAAAGCCCAAGAATTTGTAGATTGACATTCTTCAGGGTCTTTTTACACAAGCTAACAAGGTCACTGCTATATGTGATGTCATCATCAGATAATATAGTGGCTGCTATATCAACAACTAATTACTCTTGTGAAATTTGTTCCTTTCCCTTTCCCAATGAATCAAATTGTGACAAAAAATATTAGTAAAACAATCAAAACAAGTCCAAAACCTTCATGAAAGTAACATAATAATTTGACATTTTTTAAAATTAAAATTGCATAAATTTTTATACAGAAGGTTTACTTGCACTAGAGAAGGGGTGGGAGCAACATCCCCACCTTTGTCATCTGATGGCTCATCCATGTCACCTTGTGACAAAGGATGTATATAAAAACATCATCACAATCAAAGGAATTGTGCACTTAGCAAAACATATTATTATTAAAATGATATATTGTATATTAGAGTTCTAACTAGAAGTAATTTGTTTAAATTTTACATATATAATACTTACAAGTCCCATGATAATAACTTTCTTTTTATCCATATGATTCAAATTTTAATCTATTAGCAACTCTTCCCCTAAACTTATTAATTTTATCGCACATACAAAAACATGATTTCTCTCACATGCCTCAAAAATTTAATTGCTTCTCTTATTAGTTGACCCAGGATGCGTACTATTTATAAAACTCACAATGTTCCCTATTGCTTTTGGTCTTCCATCAATGTAAATAGAAAGTATTTTACATTTTACTTTGATCATTTTCTTTCCATTGTAGATAATTTTCTAATAGTGCATACTTATGCATGCTTTTTTTATATTGAACTATTTAAATCCAATTTTTGTAATTGTAACAAGGTCCTACATACTCCACCAATTCAACAACCTTGTTATAACTAACCTTTATGCCATCCATGGAGAATAGACCCAAGCCATGTAATGATGATGGATCTATGCGATATATCCTCTTGTTCACACAAAAATCAATGTTGATTGGAGATAATTCCTTGGGTACCCATTCTTTCTCAAGATGTGTGTACCTCAAGGGAACCTTCATGTCACCCTTTGTATCATCATCACAAGAACATGAACCCCCTTGAGCAAGGAAAAATTGCATGCATTTATTGAATTTTTTTCTAATCTTTTTCCCTCTAGTTTGTCTCTCTTTCATAGACCTACTACATGTCTCACTATCCTCTTCTATTCCCATAGTTCCCTCACTCAAGGAAGACAAATCTAACAGATACCTAATTGGTGGTACTTGGAACCCATCAAATGAGAGATACAATTAAAGGAACAAAATATTAGGATATAAAATGAGGCTAATATTAACAAAGTTTTGCTAAAGTTAATGTCAAAGGTAAAGAGAAAGCAAGCACATAATAAACTTATACCTCCCAATCCAAGTCATTTTGTACGATCCTCATTAAAGGGGTATAGTTTCCTGTATATGTAAATCATTTGTCTTAAGATAGTTACAAATTACATGATATTATGTTACAAATTATGCATACAACATAACATGAACGATATGCATACATCACAAAAAAAACATAACATTGTATATTTTTCAATTGGTTACCTCTACAAAAAATATATTATAAGTAATCAACACCTAATACATTTCCATTGATCATGTCATTGATCATCTTCTTCATCCATCTCATCATCATGAACATCATCATTATTTCCATCATCCAAATCATTAGAATGACCATCGTCAACATCATGAATGCCACTATGACCACTATCATCGTTGTTGTCATCATCGTCACCATCACCATCACCATTATCATCATCTTCGCCACCATCATCATCATCAATGCCATTACCATCATCATGAACATCTTTTCCATCATCATCAGCATCATCATCATCTTCACCATCATCAAAATCACCATCTCCTCTTTCATCTTCACCATCATCATCATCATCATCATCATCATTATCTCCCCTTTCATCTTCTTCTTGAATCACATTATAATTTATTGGTCTTCCTCTTGGATTGTGTCTAATGACAGATGACCAACCCAATTTATGTGAAATGCCAAAGTAAAACACTTTCTCACTTTGGCTTGGAAGAACATAGGGCTCATTTCCAACTAGCTTAAATGACCTTGTATTAATTTTTGTAAATCCACTATCATGTTCAATAATAGTTCTATTGGGATCATTTTGATTTAGTCATAGCCTACACCATTTGACACCAAATAGAACTTGTTTGAAGGAATTAAAGTCACACTTAATTATATCATCCAAAATGCCATAGTATGTGTTTTCACAATTGTTGAGGATGCATGTCATTTCTAGATGAAATATCAGTAACATCGAACATTACAATTATCCTAGAATCACAAGTTCTCTTTGTCTCATCCACCTTTTTTTATGCAAAATTTACGGCTATTGTAGTACATAGCTTTGTGGTTCCTAACCTATTATTTTTCAAACATGTCAAAATTATGCATCCATCCTTGAGTTGATATTAATCAAATGGGTCATGATAGATTAACTTATACATACCTTTCCACCTCTTAAACCATTTGCTAGATCAATTACCATTAGTGTAACATTAAGATCTCCATTACAATGAACTTCTTTAACCAATGAAGCAACACCTTCCCATGTTAATGAGCAACCATTATGTTGAGATTATCCAATCTGTAACATCATCCAATCAAGATTGTTTGCAATATACAAATGAAGTACATCCCACTCACGAGAAACTATATAAAATAAATAGACCAGTTAGAAACAACTTATATTGATGATGGATAAGAATTAATGAACTACAATAACCTCTTATAATTACCTCTCACTTTCCTCAATCTTCCTTTCCCCATCAAGTACTCCCCTTCAAATCTATTCATGGACTAAGGATCGCAAATGTGATCTACATGGATCTTTGATGAAAACTTGGAAAGATATTCACTAATGTAAACCATGGTCTGGTAGACCATATATCCCTCAAGACATGCTCTTTGTTGAACCAAGCCTTTCAAAAAATTTAAGTGCTCTCAACCATCCACATTGACCTAGTTGGTACAAGTCCACACAATTTGATCTCCTCAACTAAATGTATGAGGTAGTGTTCTTGTGCATTGAAAAAATTTAAGGTAGACACTTTTTCATCTCACACAAAAGCTGAAGAATTTTTCTCTTCCATTTCTTTATGTTTTTTTAATCAATTTCTTTAGATGACAACCACCCAGAAGATATTCATCATGCAAAAATATATTAACAAGACTAATAACACTTCCATACAACAAATCTAACAAATCCCACTTCTAACCTCATGTATTTTTCAAGATCATATATAAAATGTTTGACACTCATGTTGTCAAAGTTGTGTGGAAGAGATAGAGATAAAATGTTCTGTAGTAATAATAAAATGATCTTTTCAATATATTATAAAATAAAACAATCAAAAGTACATGATGTTTTACAAATTTATTATAAATAGAGAAGAACATGACTTACCTTGATGAAGGTATGCCAATCATGCATTTTCAACCCTGACTCAAAATCACCTTTCTTTGATATGAGATTGCTTCTATCTATAACAAATCCTATGGGAAATGTAGTTTTTTTTTTATGGCTTCATATATGGCATCAGTTTGTTGTTGTATTAATAACTAAAGAATGCCACTTGTATTAATTTGGTTTCCATCTCTATTTGATTCAACAAAAAACTCTAATAATGATTGGATTCACCAATTTTCATTGCAAATTTTGACCAATTTTTCTTTGTCACACCTTCCATCCAATATTTTCCATAGAGTCTCTGTTACATTCTTTCCAATATGCATAGCATCAAAGAAATGTACGATTGGGAGGTGCTCGTAGTACAAAAAACTGCTAAATTGTCTAGGATAGCTTTTAAGTCCTTTTGGAAGTTTCTCATTGATGCCTTGATGACCTTCATGAACATCAATTATATCATTTTTAAATAAAAGACATTATCCAAATTTAAATTTCATATGAAAACCTGCATCAGATGGAATGACATTACCTTGGCGATTCATTCTATTGTATTCCAACTTCCACATGTGAGGTGTAATTCTTCATGGATTTGATGTTGTCTCTTATTTCCCATTGAAAAGATAGTTTTTTTCAATTTGATACTTATGACTTTTGTGGAGAAAGTGTCTATGCTCATCAAACACCTACTTTCCTAAACTTTTTGAATGGTGAGATTTCATCTTTAGACCACAAATTGGATATGAAAATTTTCCCTTTGTCTAAAGGCCTACAAGATCATGTTTAATTAGATGAAATGTGTAGTATAAGATTCATATTTACAACTATCACACACAACTTAAACATATGACAAAAAATATGCGTTAACAATTTTACATACTAGAAAAATGTGTTAGGTCGGGGGCATCATGTATAGTCCATATAAGCATTGCACAAAATTGAAATTTTCTTTAAACAATTAGTCTAGAGATGTTGTACATTGTGACCCCATTCTATAACTTCAACAACTCATTAATCAATGGCTTAATATATACATTGATATCTTTCACTTGGTACTTACCTAGTTGAATGAACATAAATAAAACATAATTATTACGACCATTTTGATACTCTATTTATAAATTAATTTAGATGACTATTAAATGGAAAAATACTTGGTACAATCATTGCCAACATCATGTGCTCCCTCTTTACAGACATCCAAGGAGGAATGTTATTGTTAATAACAAAAATAGGTCAGACCGAGTAAATAGATCTCATCTCTCCAAATGGATTGACACCATCTACTACCAATTGAAGCTTTAGATTACAAGGTTCTTATTTAAATATTGACCACCTATCTTCTATGTCCTTAAATGCAAAACCATCCATAGGAATTAACATAATGTCATCTTGACTTCTATTGCGTGCATGGTAATCCATAAATTGTACCAAGCTAGTACACCTGAATAATCATTGTAGACATGGAATAATGGGAATGCACTGAAGAACGTTGTGAGACACCTTTTTTGTTATTTGATCTAATCGATATCTACTAATGTGAAAATCAGAGCATTCTATTGCAAATTCATGTTGTTTATGATATATAATATGATCATTGGGACCGCTCTTCGTCATCATACACCCAATTGGGCAAATTAGGCAGTTTTCTATAATTTCAATCTTATAATACCCTAGTGCAACCTTTGTATTGTAGCTTATAGTTAATGTAAGGTCAACCTATACATATCCTAACTCACTCCTTATATAGTTATGTTTTAAAGCTTGTGACAATAATCAATGGTTCTAAATAGAGAAATGAAGTTAATGCTAGCTGGGAATAGCTAATTGTTCATTTTATTGTACCTAATTTAATGACAGTTCTATAGGAATTTGTAATCAACCTAGCTAATCAACAACTAGACCAATTGACTTATATACATCCTAACTCATTCCTTATATAGTTATGTTTAAAAGCTTGTGGCCATGCTACCTATTGAGTGAGTTTTATTGTTTACACACACACACACACACACACACACACACACACACACACACACACACACACACACACACACACACACACACACACACACACACACACACACACACACACACATCGATCAAAAGGGCAAGACAATGAAATCCTAGATCTTGATGCAGGGGCCTTAGGTCCTAAATAAAGCAGTTGAACACCAACTAGGATAGTATAGAAGGTGATCAATAAGCATCTAAGTTGACACAATATAGTTTAGAAAATCTCAAACATGCATTTAGGCAAGTTGTTTACATGTTGTAATAAAGTTATAGGCAAGTTAGAGGTTGGTCAATGATTGGTCAAACATTGTGAATTGACCAAAAATCTCCATTTTTATGTTTTATAATATTTTGGTATAGTTTTAAAGGCATATGGAGTCTTTTATTTGAAGTTTGTGTAAAAGTTGTAAAAATTGCAAAAAATGCAATAAAATTTGGCATGTAACTTTTTGCAAATTTTTGCAACTTTTCTTGCAATCTGGAAGTGTAACAATCAAATCATTATTTTGATAGAACATGGAAGGATGAATTTTTAAGGTCAAGAATTGTGACTTATAAATTGATTATCTTCAATCTAGTCTAGGGTTCGAATAGTATTGTCTGGATTTGGAATTAAATAACAATCCTTTTGGTGGGAAAATCCTTACTCTTGCTGATTTGGTCTTCATCCCGCCATAACATATACATACATACATATATATACAAATACATACATACATACATATATATACACATACATACATACATACATACACACATCTACATATGCAATTTTATCACCTCATTTAACTAACTTTACTTTCAAATAAAAATTTAGGAACTCAAATATAGGAAACATACAAAGGAATCATGGAGGAAAGTTAAACAGGTAAGAAAATGAATGTTGGAAGGCATAAACATTAATGATAGGAAGCACCAAGCATTCTGAATGGATATGAAATTTGATGGTTCTTGCTTTGTAATTTCTATGGTCATGATGGAAAGTAGTAGTTACCTTCATAGTATCATTCATGGTTTGAGAAATTATGTACGACCTACTCTTATTTTTGATTGTTTGTTATCAAAGGAGATATATGATTACCTTTTATCTAAACAACAAACATGATTGTAATTTCCGTCTAAACATTATGAACATGCAATAAGGAATCTGTCGAGTCAGAGAAATAATGGAGGGAAGTGATATGAGAAACTTGGGAAGAGACTATTCATCTTACACAATAGTGGGAAGATACATTCAATAGTTTTTGTATGATTCAATGGAATAATCTAAGGCAAGATGGAGCCCTAGTTTTTGTTTTCAAAAGTTAGGTCCTGCATTTATGATGTTGGAAAGTTGAAAATGGGAAATCATTAATGTCACTTGATGTCATAAAGAAATACTGTCTAGAATATTGAGAAAGAATATGGAGCATTGGAAATATTCTTTCAAAAAGAATATAAATAAATTCATTATTACTGGTGAGCCTAGTGTTGGAAAAATTTCAATTGCTAAAGGACTTGCTTAACGTATTGTACAAAGAATTGTTCTTGAACTACTTATAAACTAAAAATTTGTTTCAGTAGATATGGATGTGCTTATTGATGGAACTAAATTATGTAGATATTTTGAAATGATAAAAAATAGTATAAAGAAAAGTTATAGCATTGAATGATCATGTTGTTGCTTCTATTGAAAATACACGAATTGTCAAGTCAAGAAGGATGGATTGGGGCTTAGATTAGAATGATATATGAAATAGCATGCAATTATTATAATGCAAAACTGTAAAATTTGGAGTTAGAACTGGTAGAAACTAAGATTAGATTACTCCTAGGGACTATAGCTCATAACTATAAATCTAAAGATGCTATAGTAGAGTGCTAAGAGGACTTTCAAACGTAATTCAAGAAAATAACTAGATATGCATCTTATGGAGGAAATAGATTAAATTTTAGGGCTAAAAGTTGTTTCAAATAAAGGTCACATCAAAATCAAAACCCATAACAACATACTTTTCTTCCTTTATTAATGGGATCAAGAGAACTTCAAATACATCCATTGAAAATTCCTAAACAGAAAACATCCTTGAAGATTCTAAAATAATCCATCTCTATGATTCCCAATACAAATATTTATCATGAAGAGGGATCATTAATGGAAGATGGAAACACAATAACTAAATTGAAAGAGATAAAAGAATGGAGACATACCAAGCCAATGTTGGAAATGAAGCAATGATAGATATGAAAATGATAAAGAGGATGACGGTACTCCTATGATTCAATGCATAGTTGAGGAAGCATCCAAATTAGAACCAAACTCTGTAGTCTACTAGGTTCATACTTTTGGATATAATGAAGATGCAAAATAAAGTCTTGTGGTACAACATAGCTAAATTTATGTTTGGCCTTTTGGAAGTGACATTGAAAATCCTTTCCCTTTACCTTCTATTCTCCTTACAAGAATCTTGTAGTTGATATATAATTTGTTTTGTGGACAGAGTGAAACATGTTGTATGTAGAGAGTCCTACTAGATTTGGATTCTCATATTCGAATACTATAGGCAATAATTCCAATGATACATAATTTGGTATGGGTGATGTGCCCCTTTCTATTATACTACATGTTTATAGTAGATACCTAGTAGAAGTATGATAGTATCGATTGTAAAAATATGCTTAAAACAAATCAATGGCATGTATCCTATTGCATCTCAAGACAATTTGAATTTACTTGTTGGTTGGTTGGAGAAATTTCCTAAGCTAAAATACATTTACTTAGCAGGAGAGAGCTTTCCATGTACGCACCTATCTTCATTCATTATATATATCCAAGTCTAATTTTTGTAATACATTATAATTAGGTATCTTTCTTTGAGATTAGATGATCCATATAACTAGTCATTCACAAGAACACATCACTTATGAACTTGAATTGCATGAATGAACCATCTGCCATGAGTGGTGCATTGTAAGAACCCATCAGTCATGAGCTTAGATAATCCATTTTGCACTTAAAAGGAAGATTACATGTGTAGTGTTCTTGAGAATCTATTATGTTATAGAATCATTCACCTAGTTTTTTTCAATGATACCTATATGCATGTAAATTTTTTTAAGATAATATTGTGGACTCTAAAATTGATGTTTACAGATAGGGAATCCCCTTCTTGATTTGGAGATAAGTGTAAACAATGGAGAATACTTGTGGTCACATGGTTTAATATTAGATAACTCATACTTAATGGATCAATCTATGTGTAACAAATCAAGATATTTGAATGAATACTACCAAGATAAATGGTCATAGGCTTGTAATGATGTGAACAACAATATAATAATTGATATAGGAGATGTAGTGGATATACATGATGTCACATTACATGAATGCTTAGCTGACATTTCAACTTAGGCAATGCCATCAAGAGATCAGGGGAAGATTCATACCATGGTAAACTCTTAGCACCACCTTGTTTTTCATCATTTAAACTCAAAAGGAACCTTACAATCCATCTTATTTAATCAATAGGAATAAAAATCTATGAAATCCCAAATAAATTTTTTCTCAAAGTAGCTAAAAAGAGATACATATGATGACATAAATAATGCAACTGCACCAATGCAATTAGGCATTTTAACATATATTTTTCTTGACACTATTTTTTTCACCTCACTTTGGTTGGCTACTATTTCTCATTAGACATTGTAGAAAATAAGTGAAATCGATCTCTACATTGGAGATAAGATAGTGACTTATCTAAACAAATAAGAGGTACAAAAAGTGCTTCATGCCAATACAACTCACCTTCCTTGTCATTGGGGTCTCTATGAGGGGTATATCACTTGCATTCCTAAATCTAATGCAATTCAAATGTTTTTCTCCAAAGATAATAGATAATTGGATCTTAAAACTATTTTCAATCTCTTAAGGGAAAATTAAAATTATAAATAGGAGAAAATGGTTGGTCGATATTTGTTGGCTATCGAATATCCATATATTTTTGGATGATGAATCTGTCAAGTTTTTGAAGTTCTAGTTTGGTGTTCTCTTGAAAATGAATTAATTGAACCTAATGTAGTTTCTTATCAAATAAGTTAGTGGAGATTTGTAGGCCATTGTGCACTATGGTATTTTCTAATTCTTGCCCTCTAACATTTTGACAAAATAACACTGACAAATAATTCATAGCACATAACTCACCACTGCAAAATAAATGCTTGACCAAAACTCAAATATGGCCACCATAGAGGAATAGGAAACAAAATAGATGTAATATCTTCCTGATACAATAGTGTATAGAGTCCAATAGTGGTAAAAAGAAGGTTTTTCTTAACAATATGTAACTACTTCTCTCAGTTAGCAAAGTATCAAGTTGTTTAGCAAACCCTTACCTTTAAACCACATTGTAAAACTCTTCCTCAAGCCTCCCTCCCACATGCCCACACTTTGCCGTGTGAAAAAATGAGTTTCACTTTATTTATTTTTTGTTTATATTCCCCATGATGTCAAAATTTTGACAGCCAACTTAACGTTCATCAAAATTTTGATGTTATTGGGAACATTTAAAAATAAATAAAAATTGACAAGACAAAGTGGCTTGTCATCAAAAATTTAGGTCAAAAATAACCACCAAATGTACTAGTGTTAATAGTTTCATTTATTTTGTTTATATATATTACAATTTCAATTACATTTCAAGGTTGATTCTAAATTGGGATTTGACCAAGGAAAACTCTCCATCCAAACAACAAAACCATTTTTCTTGCAAGTATAGGTACAAAATAGTGAGTTTAAGTTTAGATTTAAATACCCTTTTTGTCGAACTTGTGAGATTTACAAACAAAGTTTTCATCAAAGCAATGCAATTCAAGATCAACTTTTGGGTCAAGGTTAACCTGCCCTTAGAAAATTAAAAAATTTATGGGTTTTGTAGATCTATTAGTTTTGGTTCAAGATCATGAAAATCAATAATTTCTTACACTATTTGATAGGGTTTTTAGTTGTTCTTTTTCGAAGGTAAGTATGTTCATTTCTTCATTTTAATATTAGCATTTATAGATTTACATTCCATCCTCTTACAATTCAAATGTATGTGTAAAAATATGGGTTTAGGGTCTCTTTCATGTATCTTATTCTAAACCCTAGTCATCCATATTTTTTCATCATACATATATTATATATGTTAGTAACCTAATTTAATATACTACATGACAATGTATGTTCCTAGGGACCTGCTAGGGACATACATGTGTTCCAATGAGTCCAAATGGTTCATGGGATATCCTATGACCCATTTTGACCCATTATACAAAAACATATGTTACTAGGGGTCATAGGATGTCTAGGAACATCCATCTTGTGTTTTAATGGGTAGAAATGGGTTATAGAGTATCTTATGACTCCTTTCGACTGATTACATAATAACATATATTCCTAGGGGTCCTAAGACCCCTATAGACATACATTTTGTGTTCTAATGGATTGAAATGGGTCATAGAGTATCCTATGAACCCTTTTAGTGCATTATATGACAACGTATATTCTTATGGATCATAGGAACCCTAGGAACATATGTTGTCATGTAATGGGCCAAAAGGGGTCATAGGGTATTTGATAACCCCTTTTGACCCATTAGAATACAACATGTATGACCCCTAAGAACATATGTTATCGTGTAATGGGTCAAAAAGGGTCATAAGATTTCAAGCCATTGAAACACAACACAAATGATGATAAAGGTCATAGGACTACTAGGAACATATGTTCTTGTGTAATAGGATACCTTATGACCCCTTCTACCCATTAGAATATAAGAGGTATGTACCTAGGGGTCCTAAGTGTAGACACCTAAAAACCTTTAGAAAATAAAGTATTTTTATTTTCTGAAAAATTCCTGATGACATCATCATTTATGATTTAATTAATTATTTAATTAATTAATTTATTTTTATGCCATTAAATTCCTTTATCTTAATTAAAAATATTTAATTAAGGAATCCCTCCCAAAAATGTTTAAATCTTATTTAAACATTATTTCCTTATTTATTAATTATTTAATTAATAAATTGACCAAAAAACCCAAAATAAATAAAAAATTTATTTTTTGCCCAAAACTTGGCCAATTTTCTTAAGACCACTAACCTCTTCGAAAATCTTCTAATCCTTCTTTAATTTTGATTAAAGGCTAATCTCAACTCAAAATATTTTATTAAGATTAAATATTAATCCTCATGTTTATTAAAAAAAGTTTTAATGAATATCTCCTCAACCCAAACCATTGAAATAAATAAAACTTTATTTATTTCCTAAAAATCTAATTTATCCTCATCCTAAGAAGTTCTAGACTCTTCTAGAAAGTCTTCATCCTCATCCTCAGAAATTCTAGACTATTCTAGAAAGTCTTTATCCTCATCCAAAGTCTAGACTCTTCTAGAAGATGTCTTTAAACCTAATCCTAATCCCCTCCTAACCTTGTCACATTCCCTAAAAATGGGTTAAGACTTACTAACCCAAGCCAAAGTTAACAAATATCTCCTCCTTCACTCACCCTCATTAAATGCCATCCACTTGCCTATCCCTAAGCTAATCCTAAACCATCCTAATCCATCCTCTAATCATTTGCACAATCCTAAGCAAGCTTAAAACCCTCCTAATCAAGCCCAATTCAAAATTTCTCTCATCTCCCTCAAAATATCTCAACCATAAAACTTTATGAAGCCCACTAGGCCATAAATGACTCTTCCAAGCCCTTTTATTGCTCTTACAAGCAATTATGAGGGTCTTTATGAAGATTTTATCCCTTGAGCCTCCTTTTTTGACTCATCCTTCCCCTTTCCTCCATCCTCTCACCCTGTGACATGTGTCACTCCCTGATGGGCTATAAGGAAGCACAATCCATGTGCTCTCCTCTCATGCAATCTGAGCCCTCCATGAGCTTTTTCCCATCCTTGCATCTTAGCCCTTAATCCCTCAAGCCTCTTGCCTATAAATTGGATCCTTCCCCTTTGAAAAACAACACAATCCATGAAGTAAAGTCATAATGCCATTTTAAGAAGCTATTTTACATCAAAACCATACACTCACACCCAAATTCCAACTCCATTTGAAGCCCTTTTTGAAGCATAAGCTTGAGCATACATCCTATCTATTTAGACAAAGCCACTCAACAAGAGAGCTTCTCATTGAGAGAGTCCATTAATGGCTCATATTCTCAATTGAGAGTTCATCTTAGTCTATCTTGAAGTTTATGAATTTTGTTTAGTTTGTAGAAGCTTTATTTAAATTTGGTTTCTATTAGCATACTAACATTGCTCATATACATTTTGGCATGCCCGATGGGACCTCGCATGGGTCATCTTCATTAGCTTTTTTAGTCAAGTTTTGTATGTCATTTGATAATTTTGGCTAATTTTTCTTGTTTTTGTGATTGGTAGGATTGTATAAATTGGTTTTGTAGGTCCACATGAGCATGAAGAAGACAAAGGAACTCATAGTCTATCTCATAGTATTTGCAGATTTTTCAAGCTTATAGGTGGACAAAGCACTTGGAATTCTTCTTCCTTTTCTTGTCTTCTTCTTCTTGTGGGAGATCTTGGCAATTTTTTTTAAAGGAAGCAAAATCATACACACTTCTTTTTAGTGCTTAAAATGAACCCCCAAATCATACTTAAATCCATTAAAAAATTAAAAATTTGCAAAAAAGAAAAAATCTTTTAACAAATGAAACTAAACCAATCCAATCATTTGCATCCTTGCAACATCAAGGTTTTAGATGCATTCATGCAAAGTTAGGAACACTTCATTTTTGGAAATTTAAAAAGAACTTCAAGTTTCCATTTCAAAAGGTTCAAAATCAACACTAAGTGCACACTAAAATCTAAATCAAACTCAAAGCATCAATCAAGGATAAAATGAACCTCATTTGCAAATATTTTAAAGTTCTTTTAAAAATCTCATGAAAACTAAGAGTCCTAAATGGTTGCCAAAAATTTTCCTAAAAGCTTTGTTATTTGTTCCAAACAAATGTCTTGTTGCAAAATCTTGAATGTTTCTTAGTTTTTTCATGCATCAAAACAATCTAGGAATATCATTTTTGGGCTTAAAATATGCAAACTAGAACACAAAATCTTGAATGAAAATCAAAGTCCAAAGAGTCATTTTCACTTTTGAGTCCAAAACAATCTTGAATGATCTTAGGTTAAAATAAAGCACTTCAAAGTTCTTAAAACAACACACAAAATCTCAATCTTGAATGCTCAAAGGAAAAAACTTGAATGTTTAATTACTTGTCTTTGAATGCATGTTGCTAAAATCACTCTTGAGTGCCATGGATTAAAATCAAGTTTTTTTTTTTTTATGAATGCATGATTAAAACAACAAATCCAATCTTGAATGCCATAGATCAAATAATCATCTTTTGGGGCATAAAAAGAATCCACATTTTTGAAATCTTCTAAGTTATAAAAACTAATAAAGACGCTTTGAGTAAGTTTGTAGTTGGACTCACCCTCTTTAATCACCCATCAATTTAACTATTGGTTGCAATCTTAGTGCCATCTATGGGGATGGGTCTACCTAAGAGGGTGTTAAGTGCTCCACAAAGATCAAACTCCACTCACTTGGGTCTTTAGTGGTTTTTTCTAAGTTAGAAAATTCCTTGAATGTGCATTAATCTTGCTCACACTTCATTTGGGCATAAAAATTGGACAAATCTTGACGTGGAGGGCCTCCGGGCGTGCGCTTGGCAATCGAGTTTCACACATCTTTGTTTTGGGCTTAAAAAAAACTCACACTGAATCTTGAATGCCTAAAAATCAATGAACATTGCATGGTTTGGATGCATTTTCAATGACGCTCGCATTTCTTATGTTGACGATCTCTCGACTTTCATTATGTTGACGATGCTATCAAATTGGAATGAACATTGTATACCATAATCACAAGTGTCTTCAATTATAGCTTACAAAATCTAAATCATCAATTGGAATAAATGTGTGTCTTTTAAAGCCCAAGATCATGTATGTGGTCTTGTTTTACACTTTTTAGGAGGCCTGCTTGGGGATTTCATCACACCTTGGGACGACCTCAACTCCAGCGTTCCGGCGGAGTATAAAAATTAGGAGGTGAATCCAAAGACACCTCTCTTGGAATCAAGATTTTGTCACTCGGGCTAAGCCTCAAGGAACTTTATACCCTTGAGAAGTGAAAGAGGAGAAGTGAGTTACCGCTCCTCTCAGCTGTGTGACATCTTTTTGGTTTCATCTACGGATTTGGGCCTCATGTACCTTGTGTATATCAAGGACTCCCTAGCTATAAAAAATTTCATCCTTGTAGAAAGCTTCCTAGGATGTTGGTGTGTTTGACATGCTTGCTCCAAAAATTTTATCTGCTTGTTTGTTCATAGCTTTTGAATGAATGTTTTCCAACTTTGGTCAAAATCCCAGAAAAGCAAAAATCTCCTAGCTCAAGGCATACTTAGCGTAGTCACTGCCTCATCAGAAAATCATCCAAGCTCCCCCGCTACAACTGAATCTATCTAGTTCTTTGCTTTAGAACAATCCCAAATCCAAAGTCTCTCCAAATCATCCCCCCCAGCCAGCTAGCAACCCAATCCAAAATCACACCCAAGCCTTTAGAGAGTTGTTTTCATTCTGCTAGAATTTGCTATCCAATCAAGCTGACCAATCCACCAACCTCACCAAGGTTATCCCTTTGACAGAGCTTTGTCTAGGGTAATCTAGCTTTGTCACTTGTTATCCCTCATCACCTTCAGCTAAAGGTTGGGATCCACAAGTGGTCAATCTCATGTCATGCCCATAGGATCATTAGTCTATCCTTAAGTTGACACAATCTCCACCAATCCAGCGCATAGGAAATCAAAATTCACTTTTTGACAACATGCTCTTGAAGTCTTCCATCCACAGGAAAACCAAAAATCTCCAGCCAATCCTCCTTATAGGTCTGTCATACAGCTTTGACTCTCCTTAGGAAATCCTTCATCAGCCAATCCAAAATTTGCGCTTAATCCAAGTCCAACCATGAGCTTCCGTGTTCATCCATATGCAAGACCCCATCCCCATCCGACTCATCATCAAAACATGAAATCCCAAACCTATCATGATGTGTTCGATCGTATTGTCCTTGCTCCTGCCACCTCCTATTCCAATGATGATGAAAATCTTGTTGACTATGATGGGTATCTTGAGAGCCTTAGAGGCCTTCCACCAACCATCCCCCAACATCCAAGAGTTATTCCAAACTATCTAGTCATGCCATCTGATATCCCAACTTCTCCACCATCACCCAATCAACCAAGCTTCCAATCTTCCACCCTCATCACACCAGCTATTCCTATCAATCCACTACCTCCACCTTTGACACATGAGTCTCCAAGGAATCTCCTAGAGGAAATACAAGAAAAGCCACCTCCAACAGTCGATAAGCCATGTCATCTAATCCAACCATGTGAAGTAGTCAGTGATGAAGCTTCCCCATCTATAATATCACCCCCATCTCCCATAGCTATCATCCCCATACCATCCATCAAATTGCTTAAAATTCTTCCACTTTTTGCAAGCATCAAATTCCCACAACCCATCGAATCACTCCAAATCCCATCCACATCTCCTCCTCCAAGCATTATCCAAATTCCATATAATGAACCTCATGCATCCACTCCCATCCATTCCTGTCAAGATCTTGTCCAAAAGCATGTTGAAATATCCTTCGACAGAATAGAAAATCCTGCCATCCCACTTATTCCCCTACATGATCTACTTTTACCATCCCCTCCATATCTAAATCCTACCATCTTACTTCATCTCAAGATCCCTTTCCCTCAACCCACCCAACGCAAGATCCTATCCTCCCATCTCCTCTGCTTCATGATCATACATCTCCCATAATCCATGATGATAGATCCATCAAAAAAGAACTAATTATCATATCCGAAGCTCCAACTCCTTCAGCTAGTAATGGACTCACATCTTGTGTTCCAAATAATGAACATCATATTGAAAAAAGAAATGAAAATGTATTTCTAGATGTTGGTATCCCCGCTATTCCTGCATGGTCCCAAGTCCTTCCATCTCCACCCCAAAGTTCCCATCCATCTTATTCCGCATCTATTTTGGGCCCTCATCCTACTCTTTATCTCCAACCCTCCATTTTGGGTCCATATATCCCTTATCTAAATCCCACACCCTTTCCATCCATTTTGGGTCCTTACATACCTAATATGAATCCTTTATCCCCTCCATCTATTTTGGGACCTACAGCTTCCCCGTTTCCATCTATTTTGGGCCCATATCCTTCCTTCCCTCCATCCATTTTGGGCAATTATATCCATCAATATCCTATGTTCCAATCTATCCTTCCATCCCCTCAAATCCACCAGCTAGATCATCAAAGGCACTCACCCTTGAATCCCTTCCAACCTTTAAACCCTATCACTCCATCAATTATCCCTCCATGCTCTTGTTCCCATCCCATGGCTAATAGAAGCATATTGGATGCCAAAATACAAAAGCATAATCCAACAATCCACAAAAATCCAAGTCTCAACATGTCCCTTCTAAAATACATGTTCAAAACAAGAAACATTTAATCCCAATCAAAGAAAAAGTCAAGAGGCCACAAAAGCCCAAGCTAAAAAAGTCAAAAATCATGTAGATACCCAAGATTCTCATAAAAGAAATGTATCTCAAAGAAAAATCTCAATTGGCATCCATTCATGCTACTCAAAAAGCCTCATCCATCCATCCTTCATCCAAATCCCCATATAAGCATCCTTCATCCCCCCAATCCACTTTTAGTCCATATGCTTCTTATCCTAAATTTCCCATCCTCCATCTTCCAACTCTACTTTTAGTCCTTATCTTTCTCTTCCTCCATTTTCTCCTCAACCTCACTCAAAATCATCTTTCCCACTACTTTATCACCTCTCAAGGTGTGTGCCAATGATGATCTTTCCATTTTCCTCATCCATTTACCCACAAGCCTTATGTCTTCGCATCCATTATCTGTCAAACTCCCACCCACCCTTCCACTTGTTCAATCCAATCCTTTTTCATCCATCCTACCAACATCTATGAGCCAAAAATAGCTGAAGAAAGCCAAAATCATTCCAGCTAAGTCCAAAGTCAAAAAGTCAAAAAGTCAAAAAAAAAAGTAAAAAAAAATAAAGCATCCACTGGTGAAAACTTGGAAATTCAAGCGCCTTGGACAAGTACCATGATGAAAACTTGGCAAACAAGCGTCATGCATAATCTAGCCATCCCCAGCTTAGCCTATCATCCTCATGCTTTTGGTCATCTCTTGACATCCAACTCCATCTTCCAATATATCCACCTATCCTCCACCCTCCATCTTCCATCTCACACCATCCACTTATCTCCTGCAGCTTCAGCCAACCATCCCAGCTATCATCCATCTCCCTAGCCCCTTCAACTTTTTCCATCCTAGCTTCAATCCTATCACATCCATCATAAGACCTCCTTCCACATGTTATCTTCTAATTGGGGGCACTATATTCCTTGGAGATCTTGTCTTGTCCATCCTCCCTTGTCATTGGTATCTAGCTCTAGGCTATCCTCATGCAAACCCAATGTCATCTCTTTATATCCATCATAATCCTAGCTATCTACCATCCTATCCAGCCATCTCATCCAGTTCCTCTAGCTATCCTTGGTCACAAAATCTCTCATCATCATTGGATGCATCTTGCCAAATCCATATCTTTCGCTATCACCCCACCCTTAGCTTTCGCATCTTGCACAACATCGAACCATCCCGCTATCCTATCATCTTGAGCTTTTGCCTGCTTGTAACTATTTTGGATGGCTTCAGCTTGTAAATATCTTGGTCCGTCAGCTTGTACATCCTCTTTAGCTTAGTACCATTGTATCTATCCAGCATTTATGTCAGTTCGTCCTTGATCAACATCTTGCACCCATCGCACAACCCTTGGTTAGCTATCCCAATGCATCCTTTAGCTAGATCTCCTATCACCAAAGTGTTATCCTTCTTAGTTCAGCTTGCCAGACTCATCACTCATCCAAATCCACCAGCTTAGGTTCTCTCCGATAGATCCTTGTAGGATATAGCTTTCCTCATGTTTGATCTTGGTCCGTTAGTACCTCGTCCTACCCATTGCATTGGCAAATGTTTCTCTTCTGGATTTTCACTTTCTTTTGATTTGGAATCTTCTCTTTTGGGTCTTGAAGTATCTTTCCCAAACAATCTTTTTTTTCCCTCCTCAAAGTTGCCACGATCTTCCATATCATGGTATACTGCGAATGGGGCAATCTGGGCGTATGGTTTTGATCAAGTCTTTTATTTGTTTCTTTTTTGCTTGTGGGTTACCCAATGTCGGTTCCACTCTGATTCTTTCGAGATTCATGTGTGATGCTGGGGCAATCCTTGCGTGTTTGTTTATAGTCAGTCCGTCAATCCTTTGGACAGTTGGTGAAAAGGCCTTCATGTTCTTGGTAACCTTGGCAATTAACCAACAGTCCTATAGAAAATCTAGTGCTCAACTACGTGGTGGTACTTCTCTTTGAAGTATCCCCTTGCTCAAAAAGCTTCAATGGTTTTCCTTCATCTCCATTATCCCCTATCCATATCCAACATCCATCTCTCCTACCCCAGCTTATGCATTAGTATCTCTTTGAATCACTCCTCACCTTTAGCTTTAGGGATCCACAATCCTAGTCTTAGGGATCCACCAATCCAAATCAATCCACCAAGCCTCATCTTTCGAGATCCACAATCCTAGTCCTAGGGATCTCCGAAACCCATCTTCCGCTAATCTAACTCTTTGAAATCTTGTTGCATCAACTTTATAATCCCCTCATCCATCTCCCTATCCTGGATTCCTTTTTATAGCGCTCTGCTCCTTCATCCTCCACCTTCCCTAAAGTCTTAAGCTTGCTTCCTCTTGTGCATCTAATTCTCCTATATCATTCTCCCATAGTGAGAGTTTGCGCTAATTTAGCCCCTTATCTTTGCCAATATAAGTTTCCTTGCCCATCTGAGATTCTTGTACTTTTCAAAAAGCCATTGAGCCTTGCTTTCTCTCCTTGCCACCTTCCTGAGGGGGCATCTCACAGTCCATTCTCTCCTCTTCTGCTCTAGCCTTGGGCATCTTATTTTCTTATCTTTGATGCCATGCCACTTGCGGCATCACATCAAAGAGGGGCAAAATGTAGACACCTAAAAACCTTTAGAAAATAAAGTATTTTTATTTTCTGAAAAATTCCTAATGATATCATCATTTATTAATTAATTAATTATTTAATTAATTAATTTATTTTTATGCCATTAAATTCCTTTATCTTAATTAAAAATATTTAATTAAGGAATCCCTCCCAAAAATGTTTAAATCTTATTTAAACATTATTTCCTTATTTATTAATTATTTAATTAATAAATTGACCAAAAAAACCAAAATAAATAAATAAATTATTTTTTGCCCAAAACTTGGCCAATTTCCTTAAGACCACTAACCTCTTCCAAAATCTTCTAATCCTTCTTTGATTTTGATTAAAGGCTAATCCCATCATTTCCTACCCCTAATCCCAACTCAAAATATTTAATTAAGATTAAATATTAATCCTCATGTTTATTAAAAAAGTTTTAATAAATATCTCCTCAACCCAAACCCTTGAAATAAATAACACTTTATTTATTTCCTAAAAATCTAATTTATCCTCATCCTAAGAAGTTCTAGACTCTTCTAGAAAGTCTTCATCCTCATCCTAAGAAATTCTAGACTATTTTAGAAAGTCTTTATCCTCATCCAAAGTCTAGACTCTTCTAGAAGATGTCTTTAAACCTAATCCTAATCCCCTCCTAACCTTGTCACATTCCCTAAAAATGGGTTAAGAATTACTAACCCAAGCCAAAGTTAACAAATATCTCCTCCTTCACCCACCCTCATTAAATGCCATCCACTTGCCTATCCCTAAGCTAATCCTAAACCATCCTAATCCATCCTCTAATCATTTGCACAATCCTAAGCAAGCTCAAAACCCTCCTAATCAAGCCCAAGTCAAAATTGCTCTCATCTCCCTCAAAATATCTCAACCATAAAACTTTATGAAGCCCACTAGGCCATAAATGACTCTTCCAAGCCCTTTTATTGCTCTTACAAGCCATTATGAGGGTCTTTATGAATATTTTATCCCTTGAGCCTCCTTTGTTGACTCATCCTTCCCCTTTCCTCCATCCTCTCACCCTGTGACATGTGTCACTCCCTGATTGGCTGTAAGAAAGCACAATCCATGTGCTCTCCTCTCATGCAATCTGAGCCCTCCATGAGCTTTTTCCCATCCTTGCATCTTAGCCCTTAATCCCTCAAGCCTCTTGCCTATAAATTGGATCCTTCCCCTTTGAAAAACAACACAATCCATGAAGTAAAGTCATAATGCCATTTTAAGAAGCCATTTTACATCAAAACCATACACTCACACCCAAATTCCAACTCCATTTGAAGCCCTTTTTGAAGCATAAGCTTGAGCATACATCCTATCTATTTAGAAAAAGCCACTCAACAAGAGAGCTTCTCATTGAGAGAGTCCATTAATGGCTCATATTCTCAATTGAGAGTTCATCTTAGTCTATCTTGAAGTTTATGAATTTTGTTTAGTTTGTAGAAGCTTTATTTAAATTTGGTTTTTATTAGCATACTAACATTGCTCATATACACTAAGAACCCTAGGAACATATATTTTCATGTAATGGGTCCAAAGGGGTCATAAGATACCCTATGATGCCTTTCTACCCATTAGAACACAACATGTATGACCCTAGGGGCCCTAGGATCCCTAGGAACATAAGGTGTTATATATTTGATTGAAACAGGTCATAGGTTATCCTATGACCCCATTCAACTCATTTGAACACAATATGTTTGTCCCTAGGAGTCTTAGGACCCACAAGAACATAATTAATCATGTACATTTGTGTTGAACGGGGTCATAGGATATCCTTTAACCTCATTCATCTTGTTAAAACACAACATGTATGTCCCTAGGGGTCCTAAGAACCCTATGAACATATTTTGTCATGTAATGGGTTGAAATGTGTCATGGCATGCCCTATTACTATTTTCTACCAATTTGATCACAACATGTATGTCCCTACGGGTCCTAAGATCCCTAGGAACATATGTTGTCATGTAATGGGTTGAAAGGGGTCATAGAGTATCCTATGACCCATTTTGACCCATTACAACACATTATATATGTCCCTATGGGTCCTATCCCATGGAGGACTCCTAGGGACACACATCATGTGTTTAAATGGGTCGAAAGGGGTCATAGGATTCCCCGTGACCCTTTTGACCCATTAAATGATAACATATGTTTATAGGGGTTCTAGGACCCCTAGAAAAGTATATCATGTGTTCAAATGATTTGAAATGGGTCATAGAGTACCCCATGACCCTTTTCAACACATTATATGACAACATATGGTCCTAGCATCCCTAGGGACATAAAATCATGTCTTTAAATAGGTTGAAAGGTGTCATAGGGTAACCTTTGACCCCTTTTAACCCATTAAATGATAGCATATGTTATATCATGTATTTGAATGAGTCAAAATGGGTCATAGAGTACTTTATGACCGCTTTTGACACATTTCATGATAACATATGTCTTTAGGAGTCCTAGGACATTGAGGAATCTATTTTATTTGTTCAAATGGGTCAAAAGGGGTCATACGATAACCTATGACCCCTTTCAATGCATTTCATGAAAACATAACTACTTAGGGGCCCTAGGACCCTTAAGGACCTATTTAATTTGTTCGAATGGGTTGACAAGGGTCATAGGAAAACATATGATCCCTTTTGATGCATTTCATTACAACATGTCCCTAGGGTTCCTGGGTACCCTAGGAACCTATTAAATTTGTTCAAATGAGTTGAAAGGGGTCATAGGATAGCCTATGACCACTCTCAACACATTTTATGACAACACATGTCCCTATTGGTCCTAGGACCTCTAGGGACCTAATTCATTTGTTTTAATGGGTTGAAAGGGGTCATAAGATAACCTATGCTCTTTTCGACACATTTCATGATAACATATGTCTCTAGGGGTCCTAAGACACCTAGGGACCTATTTTATTTGTTTGAATGGGTGGAAATGGGTCATAGGATAACTTATGACCCCTTTCAACATGTTTCATGAAAACAAATGTCCCTAGAGGTCCTAAGACCCCTAAAGACATATTATAATCATTTAGATGGGTTGAAAGACCCTTTTGACACATTTCATGATAAAATATGTCCCTAGGGGTCATAGGACTACTAGGGACCTATTTTATTTTTTCAAATGGGTCAAAAGGGGTCATAGAATGACCTATGACACCTTTCGACACATTTAGTTACAACATATGTCCCCATGGATCCTGGGATTGCTAGGGGCATATTGTAATTATTCATATGGGTTGAAAGGGGTCATATGATAACCTATGACTACTTTTGAAACATTTCATGATAACATATGGACCCTTAGGGATCTATTTTATTTATTTCAATGGGTCAAAATAGGTTATAGGATAACCTATGACCCCTTTCGACATATTTCATGATAACCTAGGACCCTAGTGTTAGGATTAAACCTTAGATAGAAATAACAATTACATGCAAATATAAATAATATTAGAAAATAATAGATTCCATAGAAAAAAACATAAGACACCAAGATTTAATGTGGTTCACCCAAATCCTCATCTACATCTACCAAACAACAAGTCCAATATTATTACGATATAATGATTACAACCTAATTACAATCCGTAATCCCTTACAACTCAATACCGCTGCAATAACCAATTTTTGCATCACACCCTATGATACAATCCCTAACCCTAAGCCCTTTTATACAAGTATTTTTTCCACTTTAGGGTATAAAATAGTTACAACATGTTGGCCATAAATTGGTGAATATAAGCAATAGCCAATTGGCGAATAGTAGCCCAAATTTTTTTTTCTTGGGGTGATGCCTCAAACCCCAAAGAATTTATAAAGTATGTATAGTACTTCCCCGATCAGTCACCAGAAACTAACAATCTCTCACTTTGGGACTAATCATGCTCCACAGTAGACAACAACCTCCAAGTTGGAGACTAATCCTATAGCAATACCGCTACCACATGGGGCTCCCATTGGATCAAACCAGACTAGATTGTGTAATTATTTTATTCTTGTTCAATCTAGAAGACCAACCAAAGTTGAAGAGGAATTCAACTTATCGCTTGTCACTACCTTTGTAAACATATCTATTGGATTTTCATCTGGATGTATCTTATCTAGCTTAACTATACATCATCCAAAACTAACTAAATGAAATGGTATCGCAACTTAAATAATGTGTTTGGTCTTTGAATGCAAAGAATATTTCTTCACAAGATGAATGACACTTTGACTATCTATAAACAAATAATTATCCCTCTGAGGGTGTCCCAATTTTTCCAAGAAGAACTGAAGCCATATCATCTCCTTGGATGCCTTTGTAGCAGCAACATACTTTGCCTTTGTATGTATAGTACTTACCTAATCAGTCACCATAAACTAACATCTAGGAACCCTAGAGACATATTATAATTATTCATATGGTTTGAAAGGGGTCATAGGATAACCTATGATCCTTTTTAAGGAATTTCATGACAATATATGTTCTTAGGGGTCTTAGGATAGCTAGGAACCTATTTCATTTGTTTAAATGGGTCAAAAAGGGTCATAGGTTATCTTATGACCCCTTTCGATGTTTCTCATGATAATGTATATCCCTAGGAGTCCTAGGACCCCTTAGGACCTAATTCATTTGTTCAAATGGGTCAAAGGGGTGATTGGATAATATATGACCAATTTTAACACATGTCATGATAACATATGTCCCTAGGGATCTTAGGGCCTATTTTATTTGTCCCAATGTTTCAAAATAGGTTATATGATAACCTATGACCAATTTCAACACATTTGATGATAACCTAGGGCCCTAGGACTGCTAGGAACATATTATAATTGTTCATGTGGGTCTAAAGGGGTCATATGATAACCAATGGTCCCTTTTGATGCATTTCATGACAACATATGTCCCTAGGGGTCCTAGGACCACTAGGAACCTATTTCATTTTTTTGAATGAGTCAAAAGGGGTCATAGGATACCTTTCGATGTTTTTCATGACAAAATATGTCCCTAGGAGTCCTACAACCCCTTAGGACCTATTTCATTTGTTCAAATGGGTCAAAAGGGGTGATAGGACAATTTATGACCCCTTTTGACCCATTAAATGATAACATATGTTCCTAGGGGTCATAGGACCCCTAAGAATATATCATGTGTTAAAATGAGTTGAAAGGGGTCATAGAGTACTCTAGGCCCCCTTTCAACCCATTATATGACAACATATGTTCCTAGGGACACTAGGACCCCAAGTGACATATATCATGTGTCTGAATTGGTTTAATGGGGTCATATGGTGCCCTATGACCCCTTTTGACCCATTAAATAAGAGCATATGTTCTTAGAGGTCTTAGGACTCCTCTAAACATATATCATGTGTTCGAATGAGTTGAAAGGGGTCATAGAGTACCCTATGATGCCTTTCAACACATTATATGACAACATATGTCCTTAGAGGTCCTAGGACCACTGGGGACATACATTATGTGTTTGAATGGGTTGAATGGCATCATAAAGTTTCCTATGACCTCTTTTGACCCAATAAACAAGAATATACATTCGTATGGGTTCTAGAAACATATGTCATGTGTTCAAATGAGTCGAAAGGGGTAATAGAGTAGCACACTTAATATCATTGAATGGGTAAAAAGTAGTCATAGGATATTCTAAGACCCCTTTTGAGTCATTAGATCACATCATTAATGTGGTTACAGGTCCTATAACCCATAACCACACATATTATGATTGAATGGGTCAAAGAGTGTCAACGAGTACCCTATGACCCCTTTTGATCCTTTGGAACAATTATATGTATGGTTAAGGGTCCTAAAACCTTTAAAAAAACATACTAAGGATCCTAAAAGGGGTCATACTATTATTAAAAAAATTGAATATATATTTTTTAATTTTACACACACACACACACACACACACACACACACACACACACACACACACACAAATATAATTTTAACTTTTTTTTGGGAAAAAACGGGTATCCGATTTGAGAATGGGTATTTGATTTGGCAATGGGTACCTGATTTGGGAGTGAGTACCCAATAATAGGCTTGGTTTAGCTTCAGATGCTAACCCTCCATGGTCAACACCAAAAATGTCCCAAATATATATTTTTGGCATGTTACTATCTGTTTCTAACTTTGATTATATAGTTGACAACTTTTTTTCATTCAAATTTGATGAAATGAAAAAGGTTTCTTGAGGACATTCTCAACTTTCCATCGATATAATTTATGTTAAACTATGGCTTTTGTAAGTAATTATTACTTATTTTTTGATGGAGTTAGCTACAAAGTGTTGGTTGTCATATTGATTGAAAAATAGTTATAACTTTTAAACTATATAACATTTTTGAAATTCAAAAGATGTGTCACATTCTATGCTTCAGCTACTATAAGGAAAAAAAATTGAAATTTTTTTTTTGAATTTTTTGGAATTAGTTAAGGTGGTCAGACACGAGTTTTTTAATTCTAAAAATGGTATAGTAGAAAATTCATAATTAATTATTTATATGGAATAAAATACCCAAAAATATGTGTCACATCCAACATGAGTGTATTTCTTATATCTATAATTTTTTTTAAAATATTATTATTTGATTTTTATTAAGGTGGTTAGGCATACATCTACTTCTTATTTTTGTCTTTAAACTTTTGCACTACTGCATTAAAATCCAAAATTTTGAACAAACAATTTTTTTTCTTTAGATAAGGCATAGTAGTTTAGAAACTACATTCAATTTCCTATAGATTCTTTTCTTATAACTTTTTGATATAAAGTCCATAACTACTTTAAAATTACGCATCAAGTTGACATAACCCTAATTTGCTAGTTTCTCACCACCACTTAAGGGCATAGTTTGGTTGACCATGATCTTGCACATACTCAAAAGCCTCTACTACATAGTTGTTGAAGTCTATAGAGAATAGTGCACAGATAAATAATAAATTGAAAATTGACCTAGACTCTCCTATCAAGGAAAATAACAATTTGAAGATTGAATTTGAGAATGAAAGGAAAAAGTCCTCAACTACTGAAAATACACTCCATAATTTAAAGATGGCATTAGAGAATGAAAATAAAAATGAGGATTCTAATGCAAGCATAATTCATAATTTGTAGAAGGAATTGGGGAATGAGAAGAAAAAAGAGGAGTCTAGTGCAAACACAATCCACAATTTGAAGAAGTAATTGGAGAATATGAAGAAAATAGAGGATTCAATTGCAAATACAATTCTTTATTTTAAGAATGAATTGGAGAAAGTGAAGATAACAGAGTTTAGTGCAACTACAAACACAATCCATCATATGAAGCAGGAATTGGAGAATGCAAAGAAAATCTTTGATTTGAAGAAGGAATTGGAGAATGCAAAGAAAGAGGAGTCTACTCATGCTACAAACACACTCCATGATTTGAAGGAGGAATTGGACAATACAAAGAAAAATGAGGAGTCTACTATGAAGGAAACCCATGATTTGAAAAAGGAACTCAAGACTGAGAAGAAAAAAGTGGTAACTACTATAAAGACAATCCAAGTTTTCAAGAAGAAATTGGAGGATGAGATGAAAAGAGCAATTAATTTGCAAGGGAAAGTAGAGGAAATATAGAAAAATAGTGAAATGGAGATGATAAAAATGAAGAAAAATATGGAGAATGCAATTGCACAAAATATAAATACATCTTCCTGAGACCATAATGTTAAGGATAGTATAATAAACACAGTTAAGTTTATCAAATAAGAAAATTGGGAAAAACTAATACAGAATACTGATATCTTTTTGAATGACTTGATTTAAATAGAAATATTAGAGATGTCTTTGAAAATGTAAAAGATAACATTGAGGAGAAAAAAAGTATCTTCACCACTTCCTTAGAACACATTGCAAACTTTTTTGAATAAAGTATAGAGATCTAGTGATAGGGATTTGACAAAATAAGGAATAAATAACCATTCTGATGCCTCTATAATGGCCTTAGTTGTCTATCAAAATTGTGAAAAATTAATGGAAATAGACAAAGCTCTGAAATCAACTTCTAGAGACTTGATGAAGATGACTCATAATACATTTCACTTGCTAAATGTTAGATTACCAAATCCAACTAACTAAGATGTCAAATTCATTAGAAAAGAAGATTACATGAAATAGATGCACACCATCATGAACTCTGATTTAGGAAACTTGCCTAATGAAATCACTCCATAAATAATCGCAAGTTGCATCAAACCATTGTCAACAATGAATGCATCTATAGATAAATTTCTCTATTTATATTAAATTATCTCTTCAAAATATTCAGTATTGATGAAGTTACAACTATTTATGTATAAGCTAAAAAAATAGAGCTACCAAATGATGCAAAATGGAGTGCCCTAAAGAACATCATTGGATTTGGGTCATCTACTCAATTTGTAAATGTTACTCATAGCACTAACAAGTAACAACTTAGTTAGCGATAGTAGTATAATCATTTTGATACTTGTTGATCTTTAATTTCATTTTTTTTGACGAATAGTGCTTTTCTATTAGTAATTAATATACTAAGATTAAAATTCACAAAAAGGGGCTGGGGGATACAAGATCACCTGGTGAGAGTTCACATGACTGAAGCCAGAATCATAAACTATTCATCAAGAAACAAATATAAAGCAACCTCAGGTGGCTAAAGCAGTGCTTGCTAAGGGAGGTGGCTCGTCACGATCATGAAAACTCTTATCATCTTTGGGATTGGGGGTGGGTTGGGAGCAATCCAGCCATCATCATCAGTAGCAACAACATGATTAGTGGTCTGGTCAGTATCCTTAATATTTGGCCACAGAGGCAAAATTGCCAAATCTAGGTGAGGCCGATACAAGTTCAAGGAAGCTGGCTTAATTTAAAATTTTAGATTTAATTCCAACTTTTTTTAATGTTAATTTTTATAGGAATCAAGAACTAGTCAATTAGGATAGCTAGACAACCAGGCCTACTAGTACTACCTAGAGTAGATGGAAAAGTTTTCCCTACTCCTACTTGAAGAAATTATAGAATTGGTAATGTGGCAATGCGATTATACACACAAAGTGTAGAACTAATCTGATTATTTATACAATTACAAACCAACCTATAGCTATTATTACTCCCTTGTATTTGAAAAATGAAATTCAAGGTTATCAACTCATTTGCAAAGGGTTTTAATATTCTACTTCTCTAGGCTCTATATTTGTATAATTGTTACTAATTGTTAAATGTATTATGTTACACACTGATTTATAAATCATAATACAAATTTTTTTTTATAGAAATTTTATTTTATAAAATGAATTATGCTACAATTTCTTAAAGAAACTGGAATCAATGAAAATCTAAAAATATTTAAAGAATAGAATGAATGAAAATCTCAATTTCAACATGTATAAAAACTAGAGTTAATGAAAATATCAACATGTGTAGACTCTAAAAATTAGTTTCAATGAAAATCTCAACATATTTTAAAAAATTTAATCATCTATAATAGGACAATGAATGAAGGGTATAAACTAACTTCTACAAACATAATTAATTAGTAGATAGAGTTGTAGATATTGGTAAGACTAGGGCACATAAATTAATTTGAATTAAAATTGGTAAGACTAGAGCTACTAGCCTACTACTTGACTCACATAGAACTTAAGAAGCTACTATAGTTACCACTCCAGCTGGATCGACTCAACATTATTATCATTAGAATCCTCCTCATTTATTTCTCATAACATTTGATTGTTCATTATGTTTTCTTCAGATTCACTGTCAGTATGCATGTCAAATTCAACTTCACTGCAATTGCTTCCAATATCAAGACATGAACCACTGCCACTTAGGTTTGAAATGTTGGTCATCCCTCTTCTTTGATATTTTTTTCTCCAAATCCTGAGAGCCCTATCATAAGGGGAACTATCTACCTTATACCTAGAATTATAGAGCCTCAAACAATTATCCAATTTTTTTTTGATTTTTTTCTAACCTTTGACTTCAAGAAGCCCAAAGTAGTGAAAAATCTGTCATCATCCATTGAACCAAATTTCATTGTCAAACATAAATTGGTAAGTTTGAAATATTCTTGTATTGACTCTCTCAACTGATTTCTCTCACTAAGGTTTTTCTAAAGCTTTGTTACCACTCCCTCTTCATTTTGATTATCTATAAGATCATATTGTTTGCTCATTATATATGCAAAAGAATATGATTGATCTCTTAGTCAAGATTCATCTAAAATTTCATTTATAGTTACTACATTGATTACTTTAGTTTTTCAAAAATGCCTGATCAAAATCACCATCTATTTTTTTTTTGGAAAAATCAGGTATCCAATTTGAGAATGGGTATCCAATTTGGCAATGGGTACCTAATTTGGGAATGAGTACCTAATAATAGGCTTGCTTTAGCTTTGGATGCCAAACCTCCATGGTCAACACCAAAAACATCCTGAAAATATATTTTTGGCCTGTTACTGTCTATTTCTAACTTTGACTATATGGCTGACAACTTTTTTTCATTCAAATTTTGATGAAATGAAAAAGGTTTCTTGAGAACGTTCTCAACATTCCATCAATATAATTTATGTTAAATTATGACTTTAGTAAGTAATTATCACTTATTTGTTGATGGAGTTAGCTACAAAGTGTTGATTGACATATTGATTGAAAAATGGTTATAACTTTCAAACTATATAACATTTTAGAAATCCAAAAGATGTGTCACATTCTAGGAAAAAAATTGTAAAAATAATTTTGAATTCTTTTGAATTAGTTAAGATGGTCAGACACAAGATTTTTTTAATTCTAAAAATGGTATAGTAGAAAAGTCATAGTTAATTATTTATTTGGAATAAAATATACAAAAATATGTGTCACATCCAACATGAGTGTATTTCTTATATCTATAATTTTATTAAAAATTATTATCATTTGATTTTGATTAAGGTTGTTAGGCATACATATACTTCTTATTTTTGTCCTAAAATTTTTGTACTATTGCATTAAAATCCAAATTTTTGACCAAACAATTTTTTTTTCTCTTCAGATAAGGCATAGTAGTTTAGAAACTACATTCAATTTTCTATAGATTTTTTTCTTACAACTTTTTGATATAAAGTCCATAACTACTTTAAGATTATGCGTGAAGTTGACATAATCCTAATTTGCTAGTTTTTCACCACCACTTAAGGGCATAGTTTGGTTGACCATGATCCTGCACATACCCAAAAGTCTCTACTACATAATTGTTGAAGTCTACAGAGAATAGTGCATAGATAAATAATAAATTGAAAACTGACCTAGACTCTCCTATCAAGGAAAATAATAATTTGAAGATTGAATTTGAAAATGAAAGGAAAAAGTCCTCATCTACTATAAATACACTCTATAATTTGAAGATGGCATTGGAGAATGAAAAGAAAAATGAGGATTCTAATACAAGGATAATTCATAATTTGTAGAAGGAATTGGGGAATGAGAAGAGAAAAGAGGAGTCTAGTGAAAACACAATCCATGATTTGAAGAAGCTATTGGAGAATATGAAGAGAAAAGAGGATTCAATTGCAATGACAATTCTTTATTTGAAGAATGAATTGGAGAAAATTAAATAATAGACTCTAGTGAAACTTCAAATACAATCCACCATATGAAGAAGGAATTGGAGAATGCAAAGAAAAAAGAGGAGTCGACTGGAAAGAAAATCCTTGATTTGAAGAAGGAATTGGAGAATGCAAAGAAAGAGGAGTTTACTCATACTACAAACACACTCCATGATTTGAAGAAGGAATTGGACAATACAAAGAAAAATGAGGAGCCTACTATGAAGAAAATCCATGATTTGAAAAGGGAACTCAAGGATGAGACGGAAAAAGAGGTAACTACTACAAAGACAATCCAAGCTTTGAAGAAGGAATTGGAGGATCAAATGAAAAGAGAAACTAATTGGCAAGGGAAAGTAGAAGAAATATAGAAAAATAGTGAAATGGACATGACAAAAATGAAGAAAAATATGGAGAATGCAATTGAACAAAATATAACTACATCTTCCTGAGACCATAATGTTAAGGATAATATAATAAACATGGTTAAGCTTATCAAATAAGAAAATTGGAAAAAACTAATGTAGAATAGTGATATCTTGTTTGAATGACTTAATTTAAATAGAAATATCAGAGATGTCTTTGAAAATGTAAAAAATAACTTAGAGGAGAAAAAAAAGTATCTTCACCACTTCTGTAGAACACATTGCAATTTTTAAAAAAATAAAGTATAGAGATCCAGTGATAGGGATTTGACAAAACAAGGAATAAAATAACTGCTATGATGCCTCTGTAATGGCCTTAGCTATCTGTCAAAATTGTGAAAAATTAATGGAAATAGATGAAGCTATGAAAGCAGCTTCCATAGACTTGATCAAGATGACTCCCAACACATTTCACTTGTTAAATGTTAGATTACCAAATCCAACTAACTCAGATGTCAAATTCATTAGAAAAGAAGATTACATGAAATAGATGTACACCATCATGAACTCTGATTTTGGCAACTTACCTATGGAAATCACTCCATAAATAATTGCAAGTTGCATCAAACCATTGTCAACAATGAATGCATCTATAGATAAATTTCTTGATTCATATTAAATTATCTCTTCAAAATATTCACTATTGATGAAGTTACAACTATTTATGTATAAGTTAAAAAAATAGAGCTTCCAAATGATGTAGAATGGAGTGCCCTAAAGAACATCATTGGATTTTGCTTATCTACTAAATCTGTTAGTGTTAGTCATAGCACTAACAAGTAATAACTTAGTAAGTGATAGTATTATAATCATTTTGATACTTGTTGATCTTTAATTTCATTTTTTTTGATGAATAGTCCTTTTCAATTAATAATTAATATGCTAATATTACAATTCACAAAAAAAGGGTTGGGGGATACAAGATCACATGATGAGAATTCACACGATTGAAGCCGAAATCATAAACTATTCATTAGGAAACACATATAAAGCAACCTCAAGTGACCAAAGTAGTGTTTACTAAGGGAGGTGGCTTGTCATGATCATGAAAGCCTCGATTATATTTGGGATTGGGGGGTTGGTTGGGAACAATCCAACCGTCATCATTAGCAGCAACAACATGATTAGTGGCCTAGTCAGTATCCTTAATATTTGGCTTCAAAGGTGAAATTACTAGATCCAAGCGAGGCCAATACAAGTTCAAGCAAGGTGGCTTAATTTAAAAATTTGGATTTAATTTCAACTTTATTCAATTATAATTGTTATAGGAGTCAAGAACTGGTCTATAAGGATAGCTAGACAGCTAGGCCTACTAGTACTACCTAGAGTAGATGGAAAATTTTTCCCTACTCCTACTTGAAAAAATTATACAACTGGTAATGTAGCAATGTGATTATACACATAAAGTGCAGAACTAATCTGATTATATATACAATTACAAACCAACGCGTAGCTATTATTACTCCCTTGTATTTGAAAAATGAAATTCAAGGTTATTGACTCATTTGCAAAGGGTTTTAATAGTCTACTTCTCTAGGCTCTGCATTTGTATAATTGTTCGCAATTGTTAAATGTGTTATGTTACACACTGATTTATAAATCATAATACAAATTTTTTAATAAAAAATTTATTTTATAAAATGCATTATGCTACAATTTCTTAAAGAAACTAGAATCAATGAAAATCTAAAAATGTCTAAAAACTAGAATGAATGAAAATCTCAATTTCAACATGTATAAAAACTAGAGTGAATGAAAATATCAACATGTGTAGACTCTAAAAATTAGTTTCAATGAAAATCTCAACATTTAAAAAAAAAATTAAGCATCTATAATAGGAAATTGAATGAAGGGTATAAACTAACTTCTACAAAGATAATTAATCAATAGATAGAGTCTTAGACATTGGCAAGACCAGAGCACATAAATTAATTTGAATTGAAATTGGTAAGACCAAAGCTACTAGCCTACTACTTGAATCACATAGAACTTAAGAAGCTACTATAGTTTCCACTCTAGCTAGATCGACTCAACATCATTATCATCAAAATCCTCCTCATTTATTTCATATAATATTTGATTATTCATTGTGTTTTCTTTAGATTCACTGTCAGTATGCATGCCAAATCCAACTTCATCATCATTAGTTCCAATATCAAGACATGAACCACTGCCACCACTGCTACCACTTAGGTTTGAAATTTTGGTCATCCCTCTTCTTTGATATTTGTTTCTCCAAATCCTAAGAGCACTATCATAACTTGGGGAACTATCTACCTCATACCTAGAATTATAGAGCCTCAAACAATTATCAAATATTTTTTCTAATTTTTTTGTAGTCTTTGACTTCAGGAAGAAAAAAGTACTAAAAAATCTCTCGTCCTCCATTGAACTAAATTTCATTGTCAAACATAAATTGGTAAGTTTGAAATATTCTTATATTGACTCTCTTAACTGATTTCTCTTACCAAGGTTTTTCTAAAGCTTTGTTACCACTTCCTCTTCATTTGGATTCTCTATAAGATCATATTGTTTGCTCATTATATTTGCAATAGAATATGATTGATCTCTTAATCAAGATTCATGTTAAATTTCATTTATAGTTACTACATTGATTACTTTAGTTTTTCAAAAATGCCTAATCAAAGTCATCATCCATTTTTTTGGAAAAATCGGGTATCTGATTTGAGAATAGGTATCGAATTTGGCAATGGGTACCTGATTTGGGAATGAGTACCTAATAATAGGTTTGGTTTATCTTCGGATGCCAACCCTCCATGGTCAACACCAAAAACATACCAAAAAAATATTTTTGGCCCGTTACTATCTATTTCTAACTTTGACTATATGGCTGACGACTTTTTTTCATTCAAATTTGATGAAACAAAAAAGGTTTCTTGAGAATATTCTCAACTTTCCATCGATATAATATATGTTAAATTATGACTTTAGTAAGTAACTATTACTTTTTTTTTATGGAGTTAGCTACAAAGTGTTGATTGACATATTGATTGAAAAATAGTTATAACTTTCAAACTATATAACATTTTATAAATCCAAAAGATGAATCACATTCTATGCTTTTGCTACTATAAGGAAAACAATTGAAATTTTTTTTTGAATTTTTTTGAATTAGTTAAGATGGTCAGAAATGAGAGTTTTTTAATTCTAAAAATGGTATAGTAGAAAATTCATGATTAATTATTTATTTGGAATAAAATACCCAAAAATATGTGTCACATCCAACTGGATGTATTTCTTATATGTATAATTTTAGTAAAAAATATTATCATTTGATTTTGATTAAGGTGGTCAGGCATACATCTACTTCTTATTTTGTTGTAAAAGTTTTGTACTATTGCATTAAAATCCAAAGTTTTGATCAAACAATTTTTTTTTCTTCAGATAAGGCATAGTAGTTTAGAAACCACATTCAATTTGCTACAGATTCTTTTCTTACAACTTTTTGATATAAAGTCCATAACTACTTTAAAATTATGTGTCAAGTTGACATAACCCTAATTTACTAGTTTTACACCACCACTTAAGGGTGTAGTTTGATTGACCATGATCCTGCACATACCCAAAAGCCTTTACTACATAGTTGTTGAAGTCTACAAAGAATAGTGCATAGATAAATAATAAATTGAAAACTGACCTAGACTCTCCTATCAAGGAAAATAATAATTTGAAGATTGAATTTGACAATGAAAGGAAAAAGTCCTCATCTATTAAAAATACACTCCGTAATTTGAAGATGAGATTTTAGAATGAAAATAAAAATGAGGATTCTTATGTAAGGATAATTCATAATTTGTAGAAGGAATTGGGGAATGAGAAGAAAAAAGAGGAGTCTAGTGCAAAGACAATCCACAATTTGAATAAGCAATTGGAGAATATGAAGAAAAAAGAGGATTCAATTGCAAAGACAATTCAAGTCTACTAGGGAACTTGAGGATGAGAAGAAAAAGAGGTAACCACTACAAAGACAATCTAAGCTTTGGAGAAGGAATTGGAGGATTAGATGAAAAGAGCAACTAATTGGCAAGGGAAAGTAGATGAAATATAGAAAAATAGTGAAATGGAGATGACAAAAATGAAGAAAAATATGGAGAATGCAATTGCACAAAATATAACTACATCTTCCTAAGACCATCATGTTAAGGATAGTATAATAAACACGGTTAAGCTTATCAAATAAAAAAATTGGGAAAAACTAATACAGAATAGTGATATCTTTTTTGAATGACTTGATTTAAATAGAAATATTAGAGACGTCTTTGAAAATGTAAAAAACAACGTTGAGGAGAAAAAAAGTATCTTCACCACTTACTTAGAAAACATTACAATTTTTTTTTGAATAAAGTATAAAGATCTAGTGATAGGGATTTGGCAAAACTAGGAATAAATAACTATTGTGATGCCTCTATAATGGCCTTTAAAGTTGTCAGCCAAAATTGTGAAAAATTAATTGAAATAGATGAAGCTATGAAATCAACTTCCATAGACTTGATGAAGATGCCTTAGAACACATTTCACTTGCTAAATGTTAGATTACCAAATCTAGCTAACTCAGATGTCAAATTCATTAGAAAAGAAGGTTACATGAAATATATGCACACCATCATGAACTCTTATTTGAGCAGCTTGCCTAAGGAAATCACCCCATAAATAATTGCAACTTCCATCAAACCATTGTCAACAATGAATGCATCTATAGATAAATTTCTTGATTCATATTAAATTATCTCTTCGAAATATTTAGTATTGATGAAGTTACAACTATTTATGTATAAGCTAAAAAAATAGAGCATCCAAATGATGTAGAATGGAGTTCCCTAAACAACATCATTGGATTTGGGTCATCTACTCAATCTATTAATGTTAGTCATAGCACTAACAAGTAACAACTTAGTAAGTGATAGTAGTATAATCATTTTGATACTTGTTGATCTTTAATTTCATTTTCTTTGATGAATAGTCCTTTTTTATTAATAACTAATATACTAAGATTACAACTCATTAAAAAGGGCTGGGGGATACAAGATCACTTGGTGAAAGTTCACACAACTAAAGCCAGAATCATTAGCTATTCATCAAAAAACACATATAAAGCAACCTCAGGTGGCTAAAGTAGTGCCTACTAAGGGAGGTGGCTTGTCATAGTCATAAAAACTTTGATCATCTTTGGGATTGCAGGGTGGGGTAGGAACAATCTAGCTATAATCATTAACAACAACAACATGATTAGTGGCTTGGTCAGTATCCTTAATATTTGGCCACATAGGCAAAATTACTAGATCTAGGTGAGGCTAATACAAGTTCAAGCAAGGTTACTTAATTTCAAATTTTGGATTTAATTTCAACTTTCGTTAATGTTAATTGTTATAGGAATCAAGAACCAGTCTATTAGGATAGCCGGACAGCCAGGCCTACTAGTACTACCTAGAGTAGATGGAAAAAATTTCCCTACGCCTACTTGAAAAAAATGTACAATTGGTAATGTGGTAGTATAATTGTACAAACAAAGTGTAGAACTAGTCTGATTATATATACAATTACAAACCAACCTGTAGCTATTATTACTCCCTTGTATTTGAAAAATGAAATTCAACGTTATTGACTCATTTGCAAAGGGTTTTAATATTCTACTTGTCTAGGCTCATCATTTGTATAATTGTTCATAATTGTTAAATGTGTTATGTTACACACTGATTTATAAATCATAATATAAATTTTTTTATAGAAATTTTATTTTATAAAATGCATTATGCTACAATTTCTTAAAGAAACTAGAATCAATGAAAATCTAAAAATTTCTAAAAACTAGAATGAATGAAAATCTCAATTTCAAAATGTATAAAAACTAGAGTCAATGAAAATATCAACATGTGTAGACTCTAAAAATTAGTTTCAATGAAAATCTCAACATGTTTAAAAAAATTTAAGCATCTATAATAGGAAAATGAATGAAGGGTATAAACTAACTTCTACAAACATAATTGATTAGTAGATAGAGTCTTAGACATTGGTAAGACCAGAGCACATAAATTAATTTGAATTGAAATTGGTAAGACTAGAGCTACTAGCCTACTACTTGACTCACATAGAACTTAAGAAGCTGCTATAGTTTCCACTCCAGCTAGACCAACTCAACATCATTATCATTAGAATCCTCCTCATTTATTTCATATAAGATTTGATTGTTATTGTTTTTTTAAAGATTCACTATTAGTATGCATGTAAAATTCAACTTTTTCATCATTGCTTCCAATATCAAGACATGAACCACTACCACTACCACTACCACTACCACTTAGGTTTGAAATGTTGGTCATCCCTCTTCTTTGATATTTGTTTCTCCAAATCTTGAGAGCCCTATCATAAGGGGAACTATCTACCTCATACCTAGAATTATAGAGCCTCAAACAATTATCCTATTTTTTTTCTAATGTTTTTCTAACCTTTGACTTCAGGAAGCTCAAAGTACTGAAAAATCTCTCATCCTCCATTGAACCAAATTTCATTGTCAAACATAAATCGATAAGTTTGAAATATTCTTCTATTGGCTCTCTCAACTAATTTCTCTCACCAAGGTTTTTCTAAAGCTTTGTTACCACTCTCTCTTCATTTAGATTCTCTATAAGATCATATTATTCGCTCATTATATTTGCAAAAGAATATGATTGATCTCTTAGTCAAGATTCATCTAAAATTTCATTTATAGTTACTACATTGATTACTTTAGTTTTTCAAAAATGTCTAATAAAAGTCATCATCCTTCTTTGAAAATCACTTGGATAGTTTAAAGACCAATATTGAGGAAAAATAATAGATATTGCTTCGAGCAGTTCTTTTAGAGAAAATTTGTATCTAATTTGTGATGAAAGATTATAACAAACTTGCTTGACAGAGTGAAGCATAGAGTCAATGATCTTCTTGGAGTGTTCACTTTTAATACATGAAAGTACCTTCTTTTATTTTGATTCTACTTTTCTTTTTTATTCATTGGGGTTGGACTTGGGGTCGATGTGGGCATAGTGCTGCATTGGTATGTCAACTCCACATACCTCATCATTTGCACCAATATGTAAAAAGTTCCTAGGATTTTTCAAATCTATGATTTCTATCCACTTTCCAAGCTTTGATTCATCTAATGGTTGTAATCAATATAGAGTATCCAAGCTATTACATGTTAGTTTACATAGCTTATTATATTTTGCAATGTACATAGCTCTTTGTTGAACATTTTTCATAATATTTCTTATGTCCTATAGCATGGGGAGTGTATGCACCCTAAAATGGTCACCTAGAATATGGCCCCCCATTGTTCAATTTATCAATTTATCAATTTCCTGAATCAATGGTTTGCATTATTTTATTAAATCAATTCAAATCAATTTCCTTGATCAAATTTGATTATTTTAATATTTTCTAAAGTTGATCATTTTATCCTAGGTCTTATTTAATTAAAAGATAATCTCCCTCTTAATTAAATAAAATAAGTCCCCATTTAATTAAAAGAAAATCTCTCTTTTAATTAAATAATTCATCCACACTTAATTAATTAAAAGAAAAACTCCTCTTTTAATTTAATTAAATATTTCTTATTTAATTAAAAGAACTTGCTCCCTTTTAATTAAATAAATCCCCACTTAAAGAGGAAATAAAATTAATAAAAAATTAAAAGTTCCTCTACACTTAAATGCACATATTTCTAATTGGGATTTCATTTAATTCTTTTCCTATTTTCTCATTGGTGGATCTTTATTTCAAACGGATAATTCTTCCTCCACCCTTGATTAAAAATTTTTTCCTCTTAATTTTGATTGTCCAATCTTCTTTATAAGGGAGAGCCCTCTCCTCATTTTACATACACACACTCTATGCAATTATTATGCTGTAGGTTTGGAGAGCAATTTTTGAAGGAGTTTGAATATTAAAACTTTTTGTGTATAACTTTTATCTTCTAGTTTTCTTCTCTCATGCATCTATGGCTTTCATTATCATATCTCATCTATGTATTTTCATATTAGCTTAGGTCTTGCTTTCATAGATTAGATCTTTGTTGATAGATTATATCTTGTATTGTTATCATATAGATTAGCTTTCATCTCCATTTGCATGCATATTAGATCTTTGAATCTCTCACTTTACGGTGTACTTGCATAGGCACAAACTAGGTCAAAACTGTGGGCCTTCATTACAAACCCTTGCACTCTGTGAATAAAGAGCTATGAGCTGTCATTCAAGACCTCATTCTTGAGCAATCTTTCATATAATGACTCATAGAAGTATGCTCACATTTTAAGCACACATTTTTGGTGTCCACCATGGGGCAACTCACATTTACTTGCTGGTTTTGAAATTTTTTTAGATCTAACCCCCTTGTACATATTTGTTTGGAGACGAAAAACTCTAGATTTTAAAGATTTGATCATATCTCTTAAATGGCTTGGTGTTTCAGTTTGAATTTTTTTATAGGTTGGTGACACATTAGAGAAGCTTTAGTGAAAGTTTCATATTTCTCTAAGGTATTTTCTAATTTTTATAATTTTTTCTTTACTTTTCATGAAAAATTGTTTCAGGGAACAAATTAGCACATTAAAAAAAAAAAAAACATTTTTGGAAAGGTCTTTGAATTCTAAATAGAGTTAGTTCTTTGTGTTTTGATTTTAGAGATCATATTAAGGCTCAATAATTCTATTTGCAAAAAATGGTCTATTTTGATAAAATGGTTCCCTAGGGCACAAATGAAAATATATTTTCAAAATTTTGACATTTTTGAAAATCTCTCTAATTTTTGATATGGGTCTCTTTTTTGTATTTAGGATTTTAGACCCAAATTCATATCATATAGGTCCAATCTTGATGACTAGGTCATAAATCAATATTAAAAAGGGCATTTAATGAATAGCTCGCATTTAATTTTTACAATGGATCAATGCATGATTTGATCTTTCATTTGGGTTATTTGCTAATTATTATCATTCTTAAAAAATATATTTTTAGATCTAATGCTAGTTTTGCATAAGTTGGATATATATTGCATATCTTGTGTTTGCTTTTTTTGCTTGTTGCTTTGTTCATTGTGAGCGAGTGTTCAAGTGTAAATGAAAGGTACAATAGAGAAAAGATGCATTGCAAAGATTATTAAGTATTTTTTTAGATCTCTATAACATTTGGATTTGGAACTAAAATGAATGTCTCATGTGTTTGGCTTGAGTGCTTTTACATGCTTTCATAGATTCACACTTCATTTGGTGCTCTAAAATTGGATTTAAATTCGCTTTGATGCATCTGTGTTTCACATAGTAAATAGGCCCTATGAACACTATTTAGGAGATCTTGAGATATTGAGCTTCAGTCGCTTGCTTTACATGCACAACTCCTCTTTATGATGGATCCCTTTATAGGTAGGGAAGGATATTTGTTATTATCTCACTATTTTGCTTGGATTTGTACTTAACATCTATTAGTACTTTTATTTTTGAGATTGGTGGTGTTTGTTATTGAATTTTCCAAAAATTTGGTGAGGTGATTTTAAAGTAGTGTGTCAAATAATCTTGTTTTCTATGTTTGGGTAAGGTGAAGAGGCTAGAGGAGTATGCTCTGTTTCCTTTTGGGCACATCAAAAATTTGGAACCTTTGAATCCAAACCAAGTCCCCATGTGGTACAACTTTGTGAGTCTTCCTTGATTAGAGAGGGTTAACTATAGTAGACATTCTCTTTATTGGGTCAACCATGTGAACAAAACCTCAAGTAGTAATAGTCATTTTTGAAATGGTAGTAGCAACCACTATATAAATGTCCTTGTGGGGGAAATCCTCACGAGTGTAGTCTTTTGTTGGATTGTTAGATCTCCTCAATATCTTTGATTGATTAAATTCTTAGAATATGTCAAAACCCTGGTGCACCAGGATTGGATTTTGCCCACTCTAGATTGCAAAAGCTATAGAGTTGAATATTTCTAAGAACAATAGTGTTGCTAAATTTTCTTTTCTTAGACTATGTGCATGATTGGAAAACATTTTGAGAACATACATAGTAGTGGTTCTAGGGATTAGATTGATACTACGACACTATTCTTATTCATGTGCAAGGTTGCTTTGTCCCTTGCTCATTGTTTGAAGACATTTTTTTGAAATCTCTGATGATTGTCTTGTGCACCTAGTTCATGATTAAAAATCTATTGATACACCTAGCTGAACATTTAAAATGAACAAAATTTAAGTTCTTGAGTTAGGACTTTATGATCAAACTGCTTCATTTTCCTATTATTTCCTATCTCCCTAGGTTGATCTAGTTTAGATTAGGCTACTTACCCCATTGTTAGAAGCTTGTTTGAACCTTGGGTTATTGTGCTTTGACCTCTTGAATTAGTAATCATTGATTTCACAAGTGACCTTGTTTAGAGTTGGTGAGTTAAAGACCATCCTTTTTGAGAAAGATATACCTTGGATTCTTTGATATTACACTTGGAGAGTCTTAGTAATCTCTTGCCCATCCACTTTCATCAAAATTCAATTTCAATTAATTATAATTTGGGTAAATCTTCCTCCTAGTCCATATGTGCTAGGGTATTCACCCAAAGTTGTGGGGATCTCTGTGGCAATGTTAGTTTACACTTATTGCAATATTCTATCTTGTCATCTCTTTCTTGGACAAGTGAGTTCTTTTACTATCTTATTTTGGTACCAATGTTTCTTAGGGTTATCCTATCAACTATACCTTTTCTTATATGTTGGTTACAAGTGCTATTACATATTGCTCAACATTCAAATGAACTCAAATGGTATCAAATTTTACAAAATGACTCTTCGTCTTCTTTCTTCTTTATCTTCCATGTCTTTCTAGTCTCCCATTTCCATTCTTCCTCTTCTTCATGTCCTCTTGATTTTTTTCCTCCTATTATCATATAGTCTACCTTCTTCTATTCATCCTTTCTCTTCTTCCATGCTTGATTCTTCTTCTTCTAAAACCCTGGATCTTGAATATCTTATTAGGGACCTTCATTTGAGCACAAATGAAGTCAACCTCCTTATTGAATTTGAAAAGTGTTGTTACTCCAATAGATATATGGATGCTAACCTTGTGACAAAAATTATGGAAAAAGGGAAGAAATTAGATGTTCTTGCTAGGATTATACACAAGATCATATCATGATATCTTTCTTCCAAATATTCTTTATCTATCAAGTCTCACCATGATTCTTCTAGATATCATTCACATTCTTCATCTTCCAAGCCTTATAATAATTCTTCTAAATATCATTCACATTCTTCATTTTCCAAGTCTTACCATGATTCTTCTAAATATTATTTGTGTAGGCCTTCACCTATCTCTTCTTCACAATGTCATTCTTCTTCTACTTCTACCAAGAGTCTTATTCCTCTTATTGAGACATATCATAATGAACAACATGAAAAGTCTTGTGATATTCCTATCTATAATGCCTATAGTGATAATGATTATGATGATGATGACTATTATATTCCTATGATTCCTAAAAGTCCTCCTAGTCCTATGCTTGTGCTTAAAGGGGATGAGTCATAGATAGATATTGATGGTAATCCATATGACTCAAATTTTGAAAACAACATTGATAAATTTTGTGAACAATACCTAAATGATAAATCTACATTTTTTGAGGAAGAGAGCAATTTTTTGCACTAGAATAAAACATCAATGCCATAAGAGTTTCTCTTCTAAGAACCCTCATGTTGAAAATAAAGATTACACTCTTGAGAAAGATCATGTTAATGTTGAATCTTTTTCTTATGATGCTCCCCTTCCATCTTCTACTTCCTCTACTATCCATACATCCCGTAAAGATTTTGAGTCTTCCAAATCTTCCACAAATCTTTCATCCAAAAAAGATCTTAATGCTTTTTATGCAGTTCCCTATAGTTATCCTCAAAGTCTACCTCTTAAAGAAACTCAAGCTAACCTTCACTTGGCTACAAATACTTTTGATAATGCTAAACCTAAAGAGTTTAGACCTTCATGCACTGTAATTCCTACTTCAACTAGTCCTTCATCATCTATTCCAAAATCTTCCATATAATTCCAACATGCTTCCTTCTGCTTAGGAGTGGCCTCATGTCAAGAGGATTCTAAAAATGATAAAGAAAAGAATATAAATAAAGATAAAGATAAAGAACCCTCCATATCATCCAATTATTTTCATGATGTCTCTGATCCATTTCATGGTCCTTTTGATCCTCCATGCCCTTCCTCATTCATTCCACCATGTCTTAAGTCTTATCTTAAGCAAGATCAAGCTAGTACTTACATCACTAAGCTTATTGACAATCAAAATGACCTTAATACAATTGCACGTTCCAAAGATGATACTTACATTAAGGTTATTAAAAATAGTGTTGTTACTTCCAATGTTGAGCTTATAGAAAATCAAGAGAAAAACTCAACACTTATGCTATCCAAAGATCCTTGTCAAGATCAAAGTCTTTCATCTTCTTGTTCTACCTCTCCGTGTTCCCTTCCACTTTATTTTCTTCCTAAGTCTTCTCAAGATTCAAGTACTCCCATCAAAGAAGCTGCTCCTATTCAAGATGTTCCTAATTTTGGTGATGGATTCGTCATCAAGGAATCTTCCTTTAACATATCTGTTTAGCACCATGCTCAAAGCCATCGATATATATTCTTCCATGCTGTCAGGTGTTTGTTAGCTACTATCTTCTTTTACTCAAGTTGATTTTATTTGAGTTACATAGTTCTTCTTCTTGCTGCATAAGTCATATCTATATCACAGTGTTCTTTAGATTTTATGGTAGAGATATATGTTTGCCACAGTCATTGTATTATAGTAGTGTTTCTTCATTTTTTCAGTATTCAAAACATTGTAGATAGCAATAGGTCTCAAACTTTAGGACTTCCATTTGAATTGATCAACATTCCTAGTATTGTGAACATCAACAATCTTCCTTTCATTTTCTTCCAGAATACTGTTTCGGTTAAGCATTGAGTAGTATCAATCAAAAACATCTAACATTGGATAGGTATTTGAAATTTTTGTTTCCATAAATCGGTTTGAATCTGTAGGAGGTTTTCCCTTTATCACTATAAACCTATCTTATGCAAATATAACATTATTTGTGAGATTAAAAGATTCAGAAAGGTTTTTTAAATGAAGTCCCAAATTTGATATAATTTTTGGGCTCCATAACAATGAATGATGGGTCCCGGCTACTAGGCCATGTTAGGTACCTATGTATATAATGATATGAAATCTCTCATAAAGTGGAGAAAGAGGGAAAATCTCATGGGAAAAACTCTCCCCCAAAAAGAGAGATAGATAGGGATGCATGGATGGATGGAGTAATCAAGACCCCCCATTATGACATCCATCCAGTATATACATAAGAGAATGATGAGAAGAGGAAGAGAAATAGGATAGACTCCCCCACCAAAGAAGAATGCCTGGCAGTGACTGCTCCAATGAAGAAGCTGATCCAAGACTACAAAATGGTGTTCCTCCCCTTAGGAAGAAACAATGTCAAAGGTACAAATGAGATGCTTTCGCTGTGTGTGGAAAGAATCCCATGGATAAGTGATGTCTCTAAAACCTACTCAACTAGCTGAAGAACTTGTCTCAAAGAACTATCTATCTCCTCAGCCAATGAAGAACCCTTCTACAACTACTGATTATAAGTATCTACAATCACTTCAACTTGTGACAATCAATCATGTAGAGAATTAACAAGAGGGTCAGATGCAACCCTTGTGACAACTGAAGAAGGTGTTGTTACATCAAAAATAAGAGGCAGATCATCAATACTATCCCCCAAATCTATCACTGAAGTTGGATCTAGAAGACTAGATGTACCTTGTTGTGCTAGACCTATCATTGTGGCAATGTATGCATGTGGACTAAACTGATGTGGTGACCTCTCGCTGCAACTATCAATAGAACTGCATGTGTCTAAATCTGTTGAAGCACTATCATTGGTGTCACTATCAGTTTTCACATGGTATGATGTGTGGAGAGGAGTAGAGGACAAGCTTGGTGAACTTTCCTCAAAGTGTACATCCTTCTCCACAAAAATTTGATGTACATCTCAAGATCCAATAGTCTATATGCCTTCACATTGTCTTCATAACCAGTGAAAGTACAAGGCTAAGATGACTATGCCTTGCATCCCTTGGAAAATATCTTTACCTATGTAGGACAATCGAAGACTCTAAAGTGTGTCACAATAGGTTTTTTGCTACAACATGACTCAAAAGGAGTCTTGCCTGGATGAGGAGACCTATTAAGAATGTGATTGGCACTAGAGATTGCCTTGACTTCTAATGATGGATCTATAGACTTGGCCTTTATCATGCAACTTATCATAGAATTAAGAGTTTGGATCCTCAAAGCTACAAAATCTATCTTATGTGGACTAAATGCTGGTGGAGTCTGAAGATCAATACCTTCAAGTCTGCAAAAGTCTTTTAGTGTTCTATTCACTTACATACTTCCATTGTCCATTTGAAGAACTTTGATGGCTTTCTTGGATTTCCATTCTACATGATTCTTGAAGGCTAGAAATTTTTCCAATACTTCATTCTTATTAGGAAGAAAATAGACCCAAGTGTATCTTGAAAAATCATTAATGAAGCTTAGTATGTAATGACCCTGGCTGACTGCAAAAGGACTTGTAATACCATGTGAACCATCTATAGAACACTTGGTGCTCTTTAAGACTTCCCTCTCTGTAACTTCCCCTCTAGATGCATATCAACTAAATCTATTGAATATTCACTGTGGGAAAAGTTAATTTGGGGTAGACCTCTGACCATTCTGTATGTGCAAAGTTGCTAAAGGTAGAAAAAGTCAAGATGATCATACCAATGATGTCATAATTGCATTGTTGAATTTGATTGTGATAAAAAAGCCTTTGAAGGTGACTTGGGCACAAAATGGGAGAAAGATTACAACCTTTTTTTATGATTTACTTTCCCCACTGTAACCAAGGAGTCATATTTTAGACTATGCAACTATACTGATTCTGGAAGGAACTCAACTCTATGTCCATCTCTAAGATGAGTGATTTGGTAGATTGATAGGAGATTAGAAATTAGGTTTGGAAAATAGAGAACATCTTGAAACTCTCAGTTTTCATCTCCACATTTCCTTTTCCTTCAACTTCCATTTTGCTATCATCTCCCATGAAGATGTGCGATACTTTTAATTGCTTCATTGAAGAAAAATCCTCCTTTAAAGAACCCATATGATATGAGGTACCTAAGTCAAATATCCATTCCTTTGAAGAATTTGAATTAGCCATGAGTGCTTGCCCTTTGCCCTTTGAATCTGAAGAAGACCCTTTATCCTTATGAGCATTAGGCAATAGTACATTATATTTCTTCATGATGTTGCTCAATTCATCAATCTTCTTAAGATAACACTCATGTTCTTCATGACTTGATTTCTTGCAATAGGCACACTTTTTCTTCTCCTTATTGTTGGTGTTCTTCGATTTTGAATTTGAGGACTTTCCTTGTTGATTGGATTGAGGTGTTGTCTTTTTTGCATCCTCTAATTTTTTCTTCCACTTCTTCTTACCCTTTCCTTTGTTTGAAGAATATCTAGCTAAATTTTGAGAACCCTGATTGTTTGCCACCAATGCTTTAGACTTAGGTGATTTGAGAATCCCCATTGATTTCAACTTCTTTTCTTCAATATCCAATAGATCAACATTTTCATCAAAAATGACTTTCTTATAGGTAGACCCTAATGTGGTCTTCGAGATGTTAAAAGAAGATACAAATATGGAATATTCTGATGGCATCTCGTTATGAATGAGATAGATCAATCTATCATCTTTGATATAACTCCCACAATCAGTAAGCTTTATCCTTAGTTCATTCACCTTAATGATGATATCCTATATTGAATCAAATGAATTAGGATCTAAGGAAACAAGCTCATCTTCAATTTTAAAAAATCCTCTTCAGACACTTTACCATATAGGTTTTCGAGGGTATCCCAAGCTTTCTTGGATGTAGAACACTTCTTGATTTGATACATGATCTTATCATCAACCCCCAAACATATATCACCTAGGGCTTTCCTATCCATTACTACCCAAGCTGAAATATCACTTGCTAGTTTAGGAAGAGTACCATCTACATATTGAGAAACTCCATTATGCATTAAGTGATATCACATTTTGATAGACCACGTAGAATAGTTATAAGGAGTTAATTTAAGAAACTTAAAGTTGCCCGTAATGTAGAAAATGAAAGAAAAGTGCAAAAAAGAGAAAACACAACACCAAGAACACCCCCCTTTTCACTAAATCAAGAAACCCCAAAAATAGATGCTTTGGGCACTTTATTAGTAGTGTGATTACAATGGGCCACTTGCCAATTTTGGCTTTCATGGACTTCTAATTTTACTTGTTACAACCTCTTAATAGATTACAAATCTGAAAATTTACAAGGTGCTACAATTCTGAAGAATACAAAGCAAAGAAAGTCCCTATTTCTGAAAGTGACAATTTTGTCCACATAACCTTACAATTTGACTGCAGATATGGAAAGTAGATGAAAGATAATGTACTTTTAAAAAAATAGAACATGTTATTGACTCCAGATGTGCCCATACAGAGCCTTTGAAGTTGCAAAATGCAGGATTATGTAGGTATAGTCGCCAAAAAATGCAAATTTTGACAATTCTATGGATCAAAACTAGAAAAGAGCTACACCACTAAAAAGTTTAGGAAATTTTACCCAATTTCAAAAAGAATTGCACTAGATTTGGAGTCCAAATATTTAGTTATGGCCTTCCAAAGTTGGACTTCAAAATCAAAAATCAATCTAAAGAGGGGTTGCATCAGCGAATGAAAAGGTTAAATTTGACGATCATATAGCCATTGTAGTAGGTCAAATTGGCCTTGGAATGATGGCTAGACAACCATCAAATTTAGGCAATTCTAAATGATGACATCAACAAAATGGGTCCCCTTAATGATGTCAGCATTGTATGGAAATGTATGGCCTGACATGTGTATGGTATAGAATGGTATGGTTGTATGAATTTAGCAGACATGGGTGATAGCTATACGCTGACTGTGCTAATCATGTACGTTGACTAGGCATTAACTAAGCTGACTTGCATGGCACTATTGACGATGCAAAATATTTACATGGTGACACGTGTCTGATGTAGGGTTGCAATGAGGCACATCTTATTTGTAGGGTTTCCTTCATGTGTCAATGATTCAAATTCAATGTGGATTGAAAACTATGTACATAGATGTCTGCATGTCAAGTTATAGATAGTCAGAAGTCTACATTATTCACCAGAGGTTATTATGCATCACCAGACAATTCAAAAGATGTCATCATCGAATTATTTGCTGTGAAAACTGATATATTCAATCCATGATAGATTTTTGAAAAGTGCAGTCACTGGAGCTAGAATTAAAAGTCCCAAATTGTTGGTGTGTGGGACTTTACAGAGCTTAAAAGCAAACTAGTCACATTGGATGGTAAAGTTGCCAGGAAAGGTATGCCCACTCATCGGTTGTTTGAGTCGGCCCCTGGTTCCAATGCACTTGCTGGGTTATGCAGTTTGACCTAGTCTGTATAGTACGAGTATAATATAGATGCCCACAGAATTAATTAGGAATATATGCCCTGTAATAAATAAAATATTCCAAAATTATAGAGCTAAGATCTGACAGCCTAGTTCTGCAAAAACAATTTCTTTGCCTGAATGCCCAATTAGGCAAATAAATCAAAAAAATAATTCCAAAAAAAAAGGTAAATGCAGGGATTAAAATAAATGATAGATCTAAAAATGAATTAATAAGATTTTCTAATGATTGTACCTGAACTGCAAATTAGGGCCTCTAGGTTCTGATTTGCAAATTTTTTTTCTTCCTCATGATCAACTTTCACCCAGCATAGGCAAATTTATAGTCGATCTTCATTGAATCAATATTCTAGATGTAATAGTGAGGTCAGATCTAACTCTAGATACTCCTAATTTTTGTAGATACTCTTGATTCAGGTCAAGGTGCTAAAGCATGAACGATCTCAAATGACTATGTGTAGAGAATCTCCCTCAGATTTGATACCATGCAAGAATTTGGCTTAGGCCAAAGATCACCCAAGACCAAGGAACTCAAACATAAGAAAAATAGTATGTTGGATACAATTATTAATTGTGTATTGTCTTTGATGTTACACAAATTTCATATCAGCCATTAGACAGAGTCTACCGAGCTTAGATGGTTAGCAAAACAATTTATATCGGCTACTGAGCATTCTTGAACATTACACAGTAAGTTAGCTCTTACTGAGCTCACTCGGGCATCAAAAGATTTTGTAGCAGAAATTTAATGTTAACCAAGCTCCTAAGGTTAACAAAGGGAAAGTCAATATCTACCAAGTTCACTCGATCATCAAAGAGAAAGTTAGCTTTTACCAAGCTCACTCGATAAGCAAAGGAAGGTCAGTGTTTACCGAGTTAACTCAGTCTTCGAAGGAAGTTGCAAGGTTTGCAGTGTTTATCGAGCTTCACTTGGTTAACATTGGGGAAACCATTCTGGAGCAGTGGTCACCGAGTTAGGTCAGGTAGCGAAGAATTTTATTGTTCTAAAGAATTAAGTTTAATTGTTTTGTGCAATGTTTGTAGCTGACTGATTTAATGTTTTTTAGTTGTTGTAACTTGTAATTGAGCTGACTTGACAATCTGTAAGGTATATATGAAAGGTCAAGTTGTGAATTCATGAAAATGTAAGAGTGTGGATACATAAGAGTGTGAATGTATGGATGTAAATAGAATAAGTGAATATTGAATATATGAGTGAATGTTGTGGAAGGATTAGATATCCTTATGGAGCTACAAAGTTGTATTCAATCAGTGAGAATCTAGTGAAGCAAAATAGAGATCTATATTCAGCAAAGATAAGTTGCATATATTTTAGATCACTTCATTGTTGCTTTCTAATCATTGTAACAGTGATTCAAAATCTCTTAACAGAGTTGGTTTAACAGCCAATTTGTAAATCCTCTAACAAGGTGACAATTTAGTTGAATTGTTCTTAAGACCTCCAACCAGGCCACTCCTTACAGGGTGATTAAATTCTCTAACAGGGTCACACCTAATAGTGTGTTTTGTAACCTTTAACAGAGTTCGCTCCTAACAAGGCTCACTTCAGAAGAGTGAAAATTGATGACTAGTTACTTGGTGGTTTTTTCCATATTGGGTTTCCACGTTAAATTTGGTCTCTCTTCTGTTCATGTTATTTCCTTTATGCATGCATGTTAATCACTTTAAATGCTTAATAGGTTAACAAAACATCTATCAAGTTTCAACATTTATTTGTGTGGTTATCGAGTGTCAGCAACAACTATATTTTAAGACATCTAAGGATCTATGGATTTATTTTTGTGGTAACTGATTTACCCCTCCCCTCTTAGTTACTCCATCTCTATTTCCAACAATTGGTATCAGAGCTTTTGGTGCTTGTAGGATAAGATTTCAAGGATCTAAGCCAAAGATCAGGATGTCTTATAAAAGGAAAATTCTAAGACTTAATAGGAACAACTTCTCAACATGGGAAGGGTTGATGAGACTTCATCTAGCTTCTGTTGGAGACACAGGACTAAAATACCTCGATAAAAAATATGCAGAACTAGCTAGTACACTATCTGTCAATGATATTGCTAAAAAGAAGATCCACAACATTATGATGATAGATATAGCATCTGCTCTGAGTTATGAAGAATTTGATGATATCAAGGACTACAAATCTGCTTTTGAAATGTGGGAAAAGCTGAAAGAGATCTATGGAGGAGATGATAATGTTAGAAGAGCCAAAGCAAAAAGTCTGAGAGGACAATTTGATCAAATGAGAATGAGAGAGGATGAAAACATTACAAAATATGTTGAAAGTGTAGACACCTAAAAACCTTTAGAAAATAAAGTATTTTTATTTTCTGAAAAATTCCTGATGACATCATCACTAATTAATTTATTTTTATGCCATTAAATCCCTTTATCTTAATTAAAAATATTTAATTAAGAAATCCCTCCCAAAAATGTCTAAATCTTATTTAAACATTATTTCTTTATTTAATTAATAGATTGACCAAAAAATCCAAAATAAATAAAAAATTTATTTTTTGCCCAAAACTTGGCCAATTTCTTTAAGACCACTAACCTCTTCCAAAATCTTCTAATCCTTCTTTAATTTTGATTAAAGGCTAATCCCATCATTTCCTACCCCTAATCCCAACTCAAAATATTTTATTAAGATTAAATATTAATCCTCATGTTTATTAAAAAAAGTTTTAATAAATATCTCCTCAACCCAAACCCTTGAAATAAATAAAACTTTATTTATTTTCTAAAAATCTAATTTATCCTCATCCGAAGAAGTTCTAGGCTCTTCTAGAAAGTCTTCATCCTCATCCTAGGAAGTTCTAGACTATTCTAGAAAGTCTTTATCCTCATCCAAAGTCTAGACTCTTCTAGAAGATGTCTTTAGACCTAATCCTATCCCGTCCTAACCTTGTCACATTCCCTAAACATGGGTTAAAACTTACTAACCCAAGCCAAAGTTAACAAATATCTCCTCCTTCACCCACCCTCATTAAATGCCATCCACTTGCCTATCCCTAAGCTAATCCTAAACCATCCTAATCCATCCTCTAATCATTTTCACAAGCCTAAGCAAGCTTAAAACCTTCCTAATCAAGCCCAAGTTGAAATTTCTCTCATCTCCCTCAAAATATCTCAACCATAAAACTTTATGAAGCCCACTAGGCCATAAATGACTCTTCCAAGCCCTTTTATTGCTCTTACAAGCCATTATGAGGGTCTTTATGAAGATTTTATCCCTTGAGCCTCCTTTGTTGACTCATCCTTCCCCTTTCCTCCATCCTCTCACCCTGTGACATGTGTCACTCCCTGATTGGCTATAAAGAAGTACAATCCATGTGCTCTCCTCTCATGCAATCTGAGCCCTCCATGAGCTTTTTCCCATCCTTGTATCTTAGCCCTCCATCCCTCAAGCCTCTTGCCTATAAATTGGATCCTTCCTCTTTGCAAAATAATACAATCCATGAAGTAAAGTCATAATACCATTTTAAGAAGCCATTTTACATCAAACCCATACACTCACACCCAAATTCCAACTCCATTTGAAGCCCTTTTTGAAGCATAAGCTTGAGCATACATCCTATCTATTTAGACAAAGCCACTCAACAAGAGAGCTTCTCATTGAGAGAGCCCATTAATGGCTCATATTCTCAATTGAGAGTTCATCTTAGTCTATCTTGAAGTTTATGAATTTTGTTTAGTTTGTAGAAGCTTTATTTATATTTGGTTTCTATTAGCATACTAACATTGCTCATATACAGAAAGAGTCAAAGCATGTGTCAGTGCAATCAAAGTGTCTAGAGGAGATATGAAGGAGGAAACAGTTATAAGTAAAGTTCTTAGAACTCTACTTCCCATCTATCCAATTAGAGTTTCTGCAATTCAGGAAAGAAGGTGTGAAGCAAATCATAAGATAAATCTAGAGGCTATAGTTAGAAGATTGACTGCATTTGAACTGGACAACTTTGATAACTATGTTCTAGCTTCTAAGAACATTGAATTAGAATTTGAAGCCAAGCTTTCACTCAAGGAGAAAGGAAAAAAGAAAAAGGAATCTTAGTCAGAAAGTGAAGATGAATCATACCAAAGTTCAGACAGTGATCTTGAAGTAATTGAAGCCCTTCTAGCAAGGAAATATTCTAGAGGCAGAGGAAAATACAAAGGTAAAGTACCTCTAATTTATTTTTCATCTAAAGAAGTTATTTATATTGCTGCTAGGTGTTCAAACAAGTAGAATAAAGATGAGGAGAAAGATCACAAACGGAATGGCAAGAAAGATTTCAAATCATTTAAGAACAAAGGTAAGAAAGCATGTTTCATGGCTAAAGATTCTAAAGATTCTGATAATAGTGGAGATGAAATTGTTTATATTGCTATGAAAGATAATTTTGATAGTGATGAAGAAGATAAGATGGCACTTATTTCTCATGTAAGTAAAAATGATACATGGATTATAGACAGTGGTTGCTCTCATCATATGACTAGTGATAAAACTAAGTTTGAACATTTTGAAGGCTATGATGGTGGTAGTGTAAGGTTTGGTAATAATGAACCTCATTACATAAAAGAAAGAGGAAGAATCTCTCTAACCAAAGAACTTATATGTGATAATGCCTATTGGGTAGAAGGGCTAAAGCATAATTTGTTGAGTGTGGCACAGTTACTCAATATTAGATTCAAAGTAGAATTCATGTATGGTAAAGCAAGACTACTAGATGGCAAAGGAAAGATGATTGGATTAGGTACTCAAACTAAAGGTAACTTGTTCTATCTTGAACTAGGTGACTGTTCATGTTTCATTGCTCAAGTTGAAGAAAGTTGGTTATGGCATAAAAGGTTGTGTCATATAAATTTTGATAATTTGGTAAAGATAAGCAAATTCAAGAAAGTAAGAGGCATTCCTAACATAAAGAAACCTGAGGTTGGTCTATGCAAAAATTGTCAGATTGGTAAAATGGGAAAGACTAGTTTTAAAAGTAAAAACTATTAGCCTGAAGATATATTAAAAATTGTGCATACTGATTTATGTGGACCCATTGGAATTGAAAGCTATACTGGAGAAAAGTTCTTCATTTTTTTTGTTGATGATTACTTAAGAATGATGAAAATCATGTATCTAAGAAAAAAATCAAAAGCATTTGAAAAGTTCAAATGGTATTTGGCAAGAGTAGAAAAGGAAACAAGGAAAAGATTAAAATGCTTCAGGTCAGATAGAGGTGCAAAATTCATTTCACATGAGTTTAATAACTTTTGCATTGAAAGAGGAATCAAAAGACAGGTATCAGCCCCTAGAACACCCTAGCAAAATGGAATAGCTGAAAGAAGGAACAAATCCATCATGGATTGTGCAAGAACTTCAATGATTGAAAAGAGCATTGCTATCAAATACTGGAAGGAAGCTATCAGCACTACAGTTCATACCCTAAACCGAGTATAACTGAAGAAAGACTCATTCAAAACCCCCTATGAGTTATGGTATGGATATAAACCTAATGTAAGTTACCTTAAAGTATTTGGAATTAAATGTTACATTTTGAAAGAATCTAGAAAAGGAAAATTTGATGTGAAAGGTGATGAAGCTATATTCTTTGGATACTCATCCAAAAGTAAGGCATATAGATGTTTGAACTTGTCTACTCACAAAGTCATAAAAAGTGCACATGTGAAAGTTGATGAGTTTGTAGAAAGGACTGAAGAAGAAAGCAAAAGGGAACTAGAAGATTATAGAAGGTTTGTCTTCATTGAACCTGATACAGTACCAGTTACATCAGAGAATCAGGAATCTTCTACTCTCGAGTCATCTGTAACTGAGTTATAGGAAGTTCAAACTGAGCCATGGCAAATCAAGTTGAATTCAATGACTATCGAGCAAGTGTCTATCAAGTCTGAAGGACCCAAGCCAACATCTACTGAGCCAGAATAGATAGAACCTGAAGTTGAAATGCAAGAGGATAATAATGAAATTCATTCAAAAGGCAAGGAACTTGTATTAGCTAAGTATGTCAAGAGAAATCATTTAGTAGATCATATCATTGGAGACAACTCTCAAAGAACCATGACAAGAAATAAATTGAAAATTATTTTTTTACTTGCTGATTTTGAACCTAGAATTATCAAAGATGCATTTGGAAATGATAGTTGGATTGAGGCTATGAATGAAGAGATAGTGCAAATAGAGAAAAATAAGACATGGACTCTTGTACCCAGACCTAAAGATAAAAATGTGATTGGAACTAAGTGGGTATTCAGAAATAAGCTGAATGAAGATGCTAAGGTATCAAGAAACAAAGCTAGACTAGTATGCAAAAGATATGCTCAAGAAGAAAGAATAGACTATGGAGAGACTTTTGCTTCTATTGCAAGATTGGAAGGAGTTAGAACCTTACTAGCATATGCTGCTCACAAAGGATTCAAAGTTTATCAGATGGATGTCAAGTTAGCATTCCTCAATGGTATACTAGATGAAGAGGTTTACATTAAATAACATGAAGGTTTTGTTGATCCAAATAAAATGAACATGGTCTGCAAATTACACAAGGCATTATATGGTCTAAAACAAGCCCCTAGAGCATGGTATGAAAGATTGCATAACTATCTTATTTAGATTGGTTTTCAAAGAACTAATGATAATAGTAGCTTGCATATAAAGGAAGAATCAGAGGATAAGATTGTTTTAGCAGAAATATTTCTAGATGATACTGTTGTCGAAGGGAATGATGATCTTTGCAAAGAATTTTCAGAACAAATGAACAAGGAATTTGAAATGTCTATGCTTGGAGAGATCAAATTCTTTGTTGGCCTTCAAATTCAACAAAATAAAAATGGTATCTACATCACTCAATCAAAATACATAAAGGAGATATTGAAAAAGTTTGGTATGGAAGATTGTAAACCAGTTGGGACTCCTATGTGTACTAGATTAAAACTTACCAAAGAAGATGAATCAAAAGAAGTAGATCAAACATTGTAAAGATCTATGATTGAAAAGTTGTAGTATGTAGTTCATACTAGGCCAGAAATTGCCCTTGCAGTTGAAATTGTAGCAAGATTTTCAGCAAAACCAAGAGAAAATCACATTATGGAAATCAAAAGAATAATGAGATATTTGAAAAGAACTGAAGAGTATGGTTTATGGTATAAGTTTGGAGATAATTTGGATTTGAAAGTGTTTACTGATGCTGATTGGGCAGGAAACCTTGATGACAGAAAAAGTACAAGTGGAGAAGCATTCTTTCTTGGAAAGAGGTTGGTTTCTTGGACAAGCAAAAAGAAAAATTGTACATCCCAATCTACAGCAAAGGCAGAGTATGTTGCTGTAGCAGTAAATTGCTCTAACATTGTTTGATTTAAACAGTTGTTGGAAGGCATGAAGGTGCAAATCAAAGAACCAGTTGTTATGTTCTATGATAATACAAGTGCAATCAACATATCTAAGAATCCAGTGATGCATTCCAAAACCAAGCACATTGCAATAAAATATCATTTTGTCAGAGAATTGGTGCAAGATAAGGAGATCAAATTGGAATATGTTCATACAAAGGAACAAATTGCTGACATATTCACATAAACATTACCTAAGAATGCATTCTTGTATCTAAGAGGTAAGTTAGGGGTCACTCCCCTATCTGAAGTTCACTAAAATGAAGTTTTAGTGATGCATCAACTCATACTAGGTTGAAGATCTATCAGTTGATGCAGCATAATTAGAAAATATTGCATATGAATCAGTACTAAAGGTACACTAAAATTCATTTGAGTTGAGTTGTCTTTGGCATGTGTTGTCAAAGAGAGAGAGTTTTAGTGTCATATCTCTCTAAAATTTGTTTAAGATAAAGAGTTTGCTATGTAATTCTTTCATAGAGGGAGATTACTGTAAAAGGGAGGGTTTTCTATCTTAGAGGGAGAATTGTTATGTTGACATGTTGTGTTGCCATATAAGAGAAATACTTGTTTTCAAATTTCATTCTGCTATGACATGTTGTGTTGCCATCAATGACAAAGAGGGAGATTGTTGGATACAATTGTTAATTGTGTATTGTATTTGATGTTACACAAATGTCATATCAGCCATCAGACAAAATCTATCGAGCTCAAATGGTTAGAAAAATAATTTATAGTGACTACCAAGCATTCCTGAATATTACATAGCAAGTTAGCTCTTACCGAGCTCACTCGGGCATCAAAGAATTTTGTAGCAGAAAGTTAATGTTAACCAAGCTCCCAAGGTTAAGAAAGGGAAAGTCAATGTCTACCAAGTTCACTCGGTCATCGAAGAGAAAGTTAGCTTTTACTGAGCTCACTCAGTAAGCGAAGAAAGGTTAGTGTTTACCAAGTTAACTTAGTCTCTGAAGGAAGTTGCAAGGTTTGCAGTGTTTACCAAGATTCACTTGGTTAAGACTGGGGAAACCATTCTGGAGCAGTGGTCACCAAGCTGGGTTGGGCAGCGAAGAATTTTATTGTTCTAAAGAATTAAGTTTAATTTTTTTGTGCAATGTTTGCAGTTAACTGATTTAATGTTTTTCAGTTGTTGTAACTTGTAATTGAGCTGACTTGACAATCTATAAGGTATATATGAAAGGTCAAGTTGTGAATTCATGAAAATGTAAGAGTGTGGATGCATACGAGTGTGAATGTATGGATGTAAATGGAATGAGCAAATATTGAATATATGAGCGAATGTTGTGGAAGGATTACATATCCTTATGGAGCTGCAAAGTTGTATTCAATTAGTGAGGATCTAGTGAAGTAGAACAGAGATCTGTATTCAGCAAAGATAAGTTGCATATATTTCAGATCACTTCATTGTTGCTTTTTAATCATTGTAACAGTGATTCAAAATCTCTTAACAGAGTTGGTTTAATAGCCATTTTGTAAATCCTCTGACAAGGTGACAATTTAGTTGAATTGTTCTTAAGACCTCCAACCAAGCCACTCCTTACAGGGTGATTAAATCCTCTAACAGGGTCACACATAACAGTGTGTTTTGTAACCTTTAACAGGGTTGGCTCCTAACAGGGCTTACTTCAGAAGAGTGAAAATTAGTGACTAGTTACTTGGTGGTTTTTTCCATATTGGGTTTTCACGTTAAATTTGGTGCCTCTTGTGTTCATATTATTTCCTTTATGCATGCATGTTAATCACTTTAAATGCTTAATAAGTTAACATAACATCTATCAAGTTTCAACATTTATTTGTGTGGTTACTGAATGTCAACAGCAACTATATTTTAAGACATCTAAGCATCTGTGGATTTATTTTTGTGGTAACTGATTCACCCCTCCTCTCTCAATTACTCCATCTCTATTTCCAACATAGTAGACCAGAGAGAGAGAGAGAGAGAGTATGATCAGAATGATGATATATTCATTCAATATGCCATATGCCACTTCAAGTGTACACTAGAAGTGCTTATATATAAAGGCCTCAGGAGAGCTTCTAGAATGCATAGAAGTTAACATCATGATAAGTCATACAACCAGGCACATGTCCACCAGATATGTGTTATCCTCCATTAAGCATAGAATTAAGTGTGATGATGTGAGGATAAGCCTACAATGGTGTATGATGCAAATTAGTGGTGTAGATAACATGTGATAAATTAGGAGTGCAAATAACTATGTTGTCAACATGACAACTCAGTGATTGATGCAAACTCTAGTGTTGTAGACACCATGTGCATAATTAGAGTTGCATACTTCTATGAGAGTACAAAAACTCCTAAGTGTCTCACTTAAATAAATAATAAAATAATAAAATAATACATTAACCTAAGTAAACCTAAGTAAGTGTAAATAGCAAATACTTATTTACACCAATAGACAACCACAATTCTTCATGATTGTAGCAATAAAGTTCACCTATTAAGGTTACATAATTTGACCATTCTCATGATCTACCTTGTGAAAGGCTTACAAAGGATTGTTAGATCCCACCCTATTAAAAGATTTTAACACCTTGTTAAAAGTATGCCTGGCTAAAGGACTTTAGAACACTCACTTGGAATGTCACCCTGTTAAGGGATTTCACAATGACTATTAAGTCAAACTTAATACAAAAGATTTCATCCTGCTAATATAGTTGTTAGAAAGTATAGTAGAATGTTTGATCTGATACACTTACAACCTCATATTGCTAATTTTAGATCTCATTTTAATTCATCTTGATCCTTTCTGATCTGATATGAAATTGTTGTATCCTCAATCCTCTGTTCTGATAACTGATTCTACAATTCTATCCTTCTTCTAAGTCACCTTGAATGTATACTGATCAATTCACCCCTTTTAACTTCATCCAAATCTTTGCTAACATCTCTCTCTCTCTCTCTCTCTCTCTCTCTCTCTCTCTCTCTCTCTCTCTCTCATGCTGAATTATGGGGCTTTGTCTCCCTTTAAAAAGACTTTGGTGGCTTAGGGTTAGGTATTAATCTATGATTGTGATTAATCCATTTTTTTGCTCAACTCCTTCCATTTTTCTGATTGTTTGCATGTTGATCACATAGGGAATTCAAATAGATTCAATCTTATCTTCAAAGCTTCAAGATCTATCCATATGTCAACTCAAAAATGGTTTACATAGTTGTTTGTGCCATCACAAATAATTAGGTCAATTCTATATTCCTTAACACTTTTTAATACTAATGCTCAACATGTAGTGCCTACCCTCGTTCACATCTTTTCTGGACATATTGTTTCCATTATTATCAGACTATGATGGACTAGTTTTATGTTGATGGATTAGTGGTATTGTTTTGACACTATCAAACATTATGTTATGGATTCAGTTGGTTTATGATGAGATCATTTAGACTTTACATTTCATGCATACATGATGATCATTATATTATTTTCAGTTATTGATGATTAGTTAGATGGTTTATTATCTCATGTGTTTTATTATGGATACTTACCCCATACTTGCATGTGTATGGTGTGCGTGTTTTCTTATTGTATGGCATTTCTGATGTGGTTAAGGAAGGGAGTCATAGTCACCTGCTTAGTCAGGATCTACACGATGCACCACTTCCTGCCATTATTTGTTTAGCTTAGCATTATATATATTGTATGTACATGCATGGTTCTTCTGCAAGTTGCAAGTACCGGGTATCGACTTTCCTGAATTGCTAGGATGAGTGTACCCTATTATACTATCTCAATGATAAGAGAAGGGAGATAAATTCTCAAGTCCAAATCCCAAACCTTTAAGCCAATTGTCCTAGTGAGGTAGGACAAGTATCTAGATATTTTACCCATCGAATGTGTCGGATGACATAATTTGTGATTTTTAACCCTTTAGACTGATTTTGAGTGATTTGCTCTATGATGAGTTTTCATATTTTATCTTGGAGGTCTATGGTGAATTTTCTATTAATTAAGTCTTAATAAATAGATTTAATTAATAAATTAATTATTTGAGAAAATTAATATAAAATATCATGATCTTTGATATTTTGATTATTAATTAAATAAGAATTAATTGAGGAAAAAAGAATTAAATAAAAGAAAATTAGAAATTAAAATTAATAATAATAATAAAATAATAATAAAGTAATAAATAAATAATAATAATAAAAGTTATAAAAATTAAAATGAAAGTTATAAAGATTTAAATAGGAATTATATAAAAAGTGAATTGAAGTTATAAGCTTGCATGCGAGTTAATGCACTTTTCTATTTCTCGTGTGTCAACAACACAAAGGTTAGTGCATCAATTTAGCACATGGTCTCTACAACCCTATGGCTCATCTAGAAGGTTGAAAAAGACCCATGCTTAGTTGGTGACACCTTCTAGTTGTTTCTAGAAGCATTCTAGATGTTTTCTGAGAGTTCTTTATATTCAGGCATTCCTAGAGGCATAGACATAGTGTTTGGAGTGCAATTGGAGCATTGGAGGATTCGAGAACTCTGAAGAAGGGAGCTTGCTTTGTGGGATTTTCTGAGGAAGAGTGAATTAGCATCAGAATTCGGGTAGATTCTTGTGATTATATTTATGCTATTTCTGCATCTTGCATTCCTTGTCTTCTTCGTGTCTTCCATATGTCTTCTGAAGAATTTTCTATTTTAATTATATGCATTCTCAATATGGATAATTAATTTATTTGAGAATTTTATATGCATAGATCTGAAAAGAGCACGGGGCTAGGGTTGAGATTCATAGTCAAACCAATTAGATTAATTATTGAAAATTTTTGAGATCAAAGATTTATGGAAAAATTTTGAAGATTGAAATTTATATATATATTTTGTCAATTTTCATAAACATACACACACATATATATATATATATGCAATTATATATATATATATATATGTTCATATGCTGTGATATTTTTAATTCTGCATGTATATACATATATACATATATATATATATATATATGTATGTATGTACATATGTACATATATATTTACATATGTACATATGTACATACATACATATATATATATATATACATATGTACATATGTACATATGTACATACATATATATATTTATATATATTTACATATATATATATATATATATATATATATATATACATACATATATATATATATATATATATATATACATACATATATATATTTATATATATATTTACATATATATTTACATACATATATTTACATATGTACATATGTACATACATATATAGATATATATATATATATATATATATATATGTACATATGTACATATGTATATATAATATATATATATATATATATATATATATATATATATATGTATGTACATATGTACATATATATACATATGTACATATGTACATATGTATGTACATATGTATATGTATATATATATATATATATATATATATATATATATATATATATATATATATATATATATATATATATATATATACGTACACATATATATATATATACCTTCATATATATATACATACATATGTATATATAATATATATTTATTAAAAATTGAATAATATATTCTTAGGCGAAAACGTTTAAAGAAACGTTAAAATCAAATCGCAAAATTCGAATGGAAATCGCGTAAGCAGTTTTTAAAAAAATATACATATTGTGCATTAAGTAGAGGGGGACGAGATCCGCACCCCCACTGTGGTCGTAGTGTAACGTCGTCGCAGGTACTGTGACTGCAGGGTCCTGCGTACCAGCAGATTATTATGTTATATGAACATTTGCCATATGAAATCATTTTTAATTGTGTTAAATGGTATTAATCGAATTTGTTAATTCAATTTTGTATAATGTAATAATAATTTATATATTTATATATATTTAAATATAAATATAAATATATATATATATATGTGTGTATATATATATATATATATATATATATATATATATATATATATATATATATGTTAATAATAATTTGGATTATAATTGTATAACTGATAAATGATTTATACCAAAGGTTCATTTCTTTTATAATGGTTTAAATTAATTTTTTTATTAAGTATATGAAATTTAATTGTTAGTTTGGTGGGGGATGTTTTCAATCAAAGTTTATAATTGGAAGATGGATTTTAAAGAACACTTGTATTCATCCAAAACATACAAATGTTCCTCCAATTCGTTCTCTAAACTTGTAAACATAAATCGAGACTTTTGCATTTAAATTCAAGTTTGTAAACTTAGCAAAAATCAAAACATGTGTTTGCATCGTGTATTCTTTATGCTATTATTTTGGGTTTTGGGTTGACTAGTGTTGACCAGTTATAGGACGTCTACTAGAGGCTTGGGAGTTATGTGATTGTGATGTCATGATGATGTTTTAATCTTGATCTTTATAAACCCAACCATGGTTATGTGATGGAATGCTCTATGTATTGGATGTGATTACTGATTGTTATTGTTGAGATCTTTATGTATGAGACACTTGACTTAACCATTATTTTTGGTCATTGATTAGTTATCCTTCGTTATTTTCTAGTCGCCATGATGGGACTGTAATGTGGATTTATTCTTGATAATGTCATGTTGTGACATGTTTGACTCAACCATTTTTGGAGTCTTCGATCAGTATGATTGTGATATATTTTGGTTATTGAGAACCATTGGATACTTTGATTATCAATGATGCTTCAGTTGCCAATAAAGAGCTGTTATGTTCATGATTTTCTATGGATGTTTGCTCATAGAGATTTGATGCTTTTATGCATATTTGATGATTTTATTATGGATTATCTTTTGTGATTTTGAGATTTATGATTCCATGAGCTTAGGGTAGGATATCTACATTTAGTGTCGGGAAGTGGCTTGCAATGGGGGCCAGAGCCCTAAGAGGCTGCTAGGGTAACTCATTGTAAGTTGGATTAATAAGTGATAACATTCACACCTAATACTAACTTAATGAACCTAAAAAGATAAGAGTTTTGTTCTCGCCCATGCCTTGAGTGCTTGTACAGGCTAGGATGGTAGTAGCAAGAATGCATGGTTGCGACCTTGCATTTTGTAGTATGTCTCGTCAGTATGAGAGGATACTAGTGGCCGCATGAGATCAGTATGGACCCGTGGAGTTTAGCTAACTGCCAGGGTAACTTGTACATGATAAATGCGATGACACTTTCTTTCTTGCGTAGTATGTTCCTACATGTCATTGTGTGCCTCTGGGATTAGATGTCGGATTTTGTGTTTGGAACCTTTGAGTTGGTATACTTTTAAGATTCCTAAACTTATAGAGATTTGTGCTATGTGTTTTGGATAGCCTGTTTGGGACTTGAGATTATCTCCTCAGCACAGTGGGAGTGGACCACTTAGGTACCACGCGGTGGGGGTGGTAGTGTATTTTCCACTCTTATCATTTGAGATTCATTGAGACATCGTGGCTAATGCGTCCTTCATGATGGTGGATATGTATCCTTTCATTTGATGATTAGCATATGTTAGATGATGTTATCTTATGCTCTTATTTGCATGTTAGATTACTTTGTACATATGATATAGTATATGTTAGGAGTGACATTCCTACTATGTTAATACCGATGATCTCTTCGGTGATTTTGGAATGTTACGCACGGAGGGATGGCTAGGATCCATGATGGTCTAATGATGCTATTAACGATTGGGAGGAACCGTGCACTTAGTTTATTATGTTTGATCTTTATGATGTATGTATATCTTCTATGACATGATGTATCATGTGTATCATGTGATTATCTTTACATTGATGTATCATGGATTAGAATAGGATGATGTATCTTATTTCACATATGTATATTTTTGAGTTTGTCATACCCTGTGACATGTACAAAGGATGAATGAGCATTTGAAATGTAATGAATAAACATTGGACTTATCATTATTATTTCATGTGGATGTTGTACTAGATGGATTCATTAATGTTAGTTGTTAGATGTAATTCAACGTTAAGGGATCTTAAAGAATGTAATTTGTTATGTATGTTATGTTTACATTTAGATGGACATTACTATTGCTTCCGTTACTATGCATAAGTTATATGTGAAAAAAAAAAAATGCTACCAACTTAGTGAAATTCTAGGTTAATTCTTTGGATCCCTTGGCGGGGCATTACACAACACATACTATAATTCTATTTGGCTCTGTACTTGAACTTGCTCCATCTACTATTCACTCAACACTTGAACTACTGAACATTTATTATTTACTTGGCACTTGTTTTATTTGGCACATGAGTGACTAAGCACTCATTGCAACTTGACATCTATACATATTATACTCGGTATATGTTACTAGCTCATGAACTTATTAAATTTATTAAGTGTGTTGACACTCAATTGTCAAGACCAATCCAAGATCAATAATCTCCCCCTTCAACATGAGTGGAAAAAACACTTAGCTATACATGATGAATCTAATCTTCTCAAGTATAATAGACATCGAGTTTGACATATATACAAAACTTCAAATTTGTTCAAATTTTTGTAATAGATTAATAGAATATATACCTAAAAATGTTGTGACTCCTCCTAAGTTAATGTGTCTTTTCTATATCCAAAACCTCTCTGAGTAGATTTGCCTCTATTGTTACTCTTTGTCTTCAATCATTCTGATACTCTCTATTTGATATGTTCTGATATACCATGTTGTTTACTCCCCCTTTGTTCTTCTCTATTTTAATTTATCTCCTCTTTCACATGTCTCTCCCTTGCATATTTGTTTCCATCTTTTATTTCCCCTTTTTAAATATTTCTCCCCCTTTTTTGAGACTTATGTCAAAGTGTCTATACACTGAGTGTGTATTTATCTAAGAAGTTTTTATTTACTTCTATTAACATCTTGAGAGTAGCATCCTATTTGTCTATTGCAACATCTAATGATTTGATTTGGATGGTTGTCTCTACTACAAGGTGAACTAAGCCATCCAAAGTTGAATGATTAAGATCTTTCTTGACTACTATTTTAGCATAGGCTAGTTCTTTTTGTAGTATTTCCATGTGAGGGGTCAGGGACGCTTAAATCTAAATTAGCTTGGCTCTTGTATTAGCCTCTTCTGCTATTAATACAACTAGTTCCTTTTGTGTTTGAAGTGTGGAATGAAAGTGCTTCTCACTTTGTGTTGGGTATTGTGGTAACTGCATGCCAGATATTTTCAAGCTTCTTTCCAAACTCAAAATACTTTGGCTCATTTCTTGTGTGAAGAGTATGGGGTAACAAAATTTTGTGTACAATGAGAATATATTCTCAAGTACCTTCTTCACTTTTTCAATCTTTATAGCCAATTCAACTTGTGATAGTGCTATTCCACTGGATATCTTCTCATTTACCTTTCCTTGAAACTTCTTTTCAGACCATTCCATGAGTTTTGCATTGGTTTCCTAGTCTTCATTTGTCACCTGTTCAACAATTTTTGACAATTTTTTCAATATTAACTTGGTTTCATCAGGTGTTTGCAAGCTGAATGCATCTAAAAATATGTCTTTGATTTCATGTAGTGCTTGCCTTTTCTTATAGTCCTCTCTAATTATTTCTTGATTCTTCTTTCTTTCCAATGCCTCTTGCATCTCATTGATATGTTCAAGGTTCATGGTTGCATAGTCATATTTTGGTATGGTTATTTCCTCATCTAATGTTAGGTCTCCATAGTGATTTACCCTTGCAACCTTTGTTGAGCTTAAGCCTAGTGTTGAGATTTGAAGTGGCATTGCATTAGTGCTTGGCTTCTAAAGGACTTTGGTAGGAGTGCCAATTGTTAGTAAATTAACCAACATCTGAATAGCTTCCTAATCCTTTTCCTTTGGAATGTCCTTGTCTTCTTCTAATCCTCCTTGATCAATCACAATTATCTGTGATGCACCTTGTGTTTGTGTAGTAGGTACATATACCTTTTTCTATCCTGCTTGTTTCTTTGTGGGCTCCTCTACAGTCTTAGTCTGTTGTTCAATCATAACAACTTTGACTATGGTATCAACCTTTTTAGATGTCTCCTTTGATGCTTTCTATTGAGTTTGACCACTAATAGCTATAGGGATGGTAGAAGGTGGATCTTATGTATTTACTTTATCCCTAGTTATGTTAGCTATTACTTTTTGTAACTCATCCACAGTGACCAACATTGGATTATCCCAAAATTTAGCCTATAGTGTGGATTGGTTAAGGATATTCTTTAGATCCTCTATAGTTAGTGGATTGATTTTTTGAGCTAAGCTATCAGGAACATCTTTCACTTTTACTATCTCTTCCGATGTGTTTGTGTCATGTGGAGGGCTTAATGGTAGAAATTGTGTGTCTTGCACACTTTGATCTATTTGCTGTGGCTCAACTATTACCATTTCATCTTCCTTTCATCGTGTCTCCTCCACTATGTTTCCTTCCTTTTCTTTCTCAATTTCACCTTCCTTATTATTTTCCTTATCTTCTCCATTATTTATTCCCTCAAAGGGATCTTCTTCTCCTTCCTTGACAGTAGTCAACCCATATATTAACTACTACATTTGAGTTGATTTCTTTACAACATCTTCAATCTTGTTTTGAAGAATGCTAAATGCTCTATACTTGGGTGCAAATTTGCTACCGTGTTTCTTGTTTGCCTTTTTCATTTTCCCTTTTGAAAATTTTGGCATCACTTGTGCCAATTTAGACTCTCTTATTTCCTTCTCCATATTTAGGCAATAATGCAATTTATTCTCAACAATTGAATATAAAGCTTTGGGCATTGCAGTGTCAAATTCAAGAGGGTTATTCTTGAATTTTTCTATCACGGCATACACTAATTCTTCAACCTTATTTTGATCTTCTCTACTTAATTTATTAAAATTAATATTTTTCAAATCAGTTAAGTCTACATTATCTCTAATATTATCACAAATGTTTTCAATATTAGACTTGGAAGCATGACTTACCACTCTGAACTGGCTTGTGTGTTCTGACTTGGTCCTTTCATCATTAGATTTAGGTTGTGCAACATATTTTCTCCTTATTTTCTTCTACACAAGACCTTGTTGTTCAATAGCCTTCTTCTTCTCTATTATTCACTCCTTAGCCTTTTGAGTGGTGGCCCTTGTGGTTGCTCTTGTGGCTGGAGTAGTAGGCTTTGCAAGGCTTAGTTTTGCAATTTTCTTTCCCTTAGGCTAAGCTACACATTGCGTCTTAACCTTTCTCTTCTTTGGTTCTTGTTCTGTCGGTGCTTCCTTGGCTCATTCCTACTCAACACCTTCTTCTTCATCTTCACCCATACCTTGGGTTAGGGCAAGAGGTTCTTGGCCTTGCTCTTGTTCTTCAACATCATCATCATCATCATCATTACCTTCAACTCCCTCACCAAATTTTGCTTTAAGCTTCTTTACCATTTTATCCTTCTTCTTCAAAGTTGAGGCAGTTTTCAACTCGATTTCAACCTTAGATTTGACAACATCATAATTACCAAAGATTTTGCTGACATATCAATTTCCTCTGCAAATAGTGCATTGATGGTAGCTGATGCCCTACTATGTTGATTTCATAACCCAAAGGCCTTCGCCATCTCACTCTAGGTACTACAGCCTGGATAAAGGTGTAATCAATGTCTACAAAGAAAATGTGTCATTGTAGTACTTCTCCACTAGGGAAACAAGAATTCTTAGCCTCTATTTCATTGACTGCTTGAAATCCTCAAAGTAGCTAGTCATCACTAACTCAAAATTGTCTCCCATTTGTTCAATGTACTCATTTATTTGTATAGCCATAGACCTATTGGTCTTCCATCCTACCTTACCAAAAGAGGGAAATTCATTTTGAACATAAAGGAATATGCATATCAATATGGAACCAAATTTACATTGAGCACTTTTAGATCTCCTTATTGCTCCTAAGTTTTCCATTATTTGCTACAACTATAGTTTTGCTAGATCATAAGTATGATCTTTCTTCACAATCTTATAGCCTACATCTACTACAATACATGGCACACTATTTAGTTAGCTTGATTGATAGAATTTGTGAGATATGACCCTCACTAAAATTTCAAGAAGTGGATCCTTGATGGTATCAATTGTCATTCCTCTCTTGTTCCACTTTGCCCCTACCTTTTTTTCAATTGCTTCTTTTGAGTCTCTCCTTAAGGTCTTGGGCCATTCTAGGGTTGGATATCTAGTAACCCTATGTAAAATCCTCTTTAACAATTTGATAGGTCCTCCTTCCAGCCATATACATCCATCATGGATTCTGCTTAAGACAATACTTATTCATTCTATTTTGAAGACAGTGGGGAAATCTAGGGCATGGGTTAGTCCCTTTCTGTCTATGATTTTGAATTCTTCTTTTAACACTCCATTTTCACATAGTTTATCATATGCATGATGAATTTTCATGTCTCCAATTCCTCCAACCTTACAATTATAACACTTTCTTACATCCTGAACCATCATGACCTTGGGTGGAATGACAGATAATGCTCCTACTGGGTCATTTTGGTATGCAACCTTAGGAATAGTCCTAAAATCTGGTTGCTTTACCTCATTACTAACCAACTAAAATTCAAATGGTTCCTTATCCTTAGGATTCTTAGAGCTAGAGGCCATTGTGCAAAATAGATTTTTAACAAATATAAAACTACGTAACTGCATAACTCGGCACATGAATAATACCTTTAGATCGATGGAATGCAAATTACTTCTTCACTCTACTTGCTCTTTCTCTATGTTTTTAATGATGAAAAATGAGTGAAAATATGCCTTATACCCTTTCAAAACATCGTGTTTAATGCATGGTGCATGTACAACTGTAAACTTAGCTTCTATGCAATTTCTGTTTCACTCAACATCCATTGGTTTTCCATCACTTGGCAGCTATTAGAATTACCCTTACTTGGCTCTAATAGGAATTTTCTTCACTCGGTAGCTACTACTGACTTGGCTTCAACTGGCATTCGTTGATAACTTGGCACACACTAGAATTTACTTGGTAATTGAAGAGGATTTTTCACACTTGGTAGTAAGATGAAAACTTAAAGTTTGACCTTGGTCTTTCCTTGTTTACTTGCATCTTTATTCATGCTAATTTAACCTTTTTAGCACAAACTTATCTTGGAATTTATTTATGATGAAGCATTTAAATATCAGTCCCATATACCACTTTTTGCTTAGTTTGTTGAGATGTGATCACTTGACCTTTCAAGTGAAGTGATCCCTTCATTTGATGTGTTGCATCCATCTTTCTTCCTCCATGTTTTGTTCATCTCTCCTCTAATTTTCTCAACATTTGCCTTGCCTTTTCCTTTATTGAACTCTGAGTTAGGTGCCTTTGTCCTTATTGGGTAGTGTTTGTTGATGTGACTAGTCTTCAAACAACTAAGGCATGTGGTTTGACTCAACCACCTATTGTAGCTACCACTAAAGTGTGTTCTTATGCAATTCTCAAGGATGTGTCCATACTCTTGACAATAATGACAGCTATGTCTTGTATTGTAATCCCAATTATAGGAATTTTCATGACTTCTTTCCTTGTTTGATGACCATGTGGACTTGGATTTGCATTTAAAGGATTTTTGTCCAAACTTCTAACAATTATAGCAGCATCCTTCAAATTTTGGTGCATGCATGGTTTTGGTTCTACATTCATATGCTTGATGACCTTGTTTGTTGTACTTGTGGCAATGAGTCATGTTCTTTGGATTAACATTTTGACTAGCATTCTTGCTCCTGCAAACATTAGTTGTGTGTCCTTTCTTTCCAAAATGATGACAAGTAGGTTTAGAATTTGTACCTTTATTGTTTCTTTCCTTAGCAACTTTGGATGATTCTCCTTATTTAGTGCTTGTGTAGCCCAATCCTATTGTGTCTTTACTAGATCTAGGAGATTTTAGCAGTTGTTCAAAGTACTTGATGGCTTCATTTGGCTTATTGAAACTTTTAGCAGACTCCTTTTCTCTTTTCAAGTCATTCTATAATTGCTCATTCTATAATTTCAATGTAGTTATCTCAATGTCCTTGACATTCAACTCATGATGGGAAATCATCATTTGACTTAGGGTATCTAATTGCATGTTTGAGATCCTAGATAGCTCTACTGATTTTTCTTCCAATTTGTTTAACAAAATTCTCTTGTCTTCTTCAATCATGGCCTTGTCTTCTATAGCTTTCTTCTTTTGCTCAGTCACCTGACATAGCAATATAGCTTGTGATTCTTGTTCGAACTTGAGATTTATGATTTCCTTAGTGTGTGCTCTATTCTTGTCCATGAGATCTGCAATTGTTGCATCAAATTCATAGGAGTTACTATTGAAAAATAACTTTGTGGTGTCAATCTCTTTGTATTGATTATAATTTTTTGCCATTGCAATCTCTTTCCTTCTCTTTAGTGAACTTATCAAGGCATCTCTAGCTTTATTTAGTTGTTGTAATAAGAGATGTATCTCAATATCCTAATTTTCAATGGTCTTTCCCAACTTGTAAACTTCCAATTGTTGGAAATACAAATGGGAAATGTATACTTCTAAGAGGGGGGAGGGGCTGTGTGAATTAGAAGTAAAATAAACATATTGAAATACAATGTAAAGTAAATGCATCCACATAAACACTTGACACCAGATATGATTACCCAAAAACCCTCCAATGAGAAGGTAAAACTAGGGTGGGGATGACACCCACAATTCTTCACTACTACAACAATAAAGTTCACCTCTTAAGGTTACATAATTTGACCATTCTCATGATCTGACCTGTGAAAGGCCTACCCTATTAAAGGCTTACAAAGGATTGTTAGATCCCACCCTATTAAAGGATTTTAACACCTTTTTAAAAGTGTGCCTGGCTAAAGGACTTTACAACACTCACTTGGAATGTCACCTTTTTAAATGATTTCACAATGACTATTAATTAAATCTTAGTACAAAGGATTTCATCTTACTGATACAATTCTTAGAAAGTATAGTAGAATGTTTGATCTGATACAATTACAATCTGGTATTGCTGATTTTAGATCTCATTTTAGTTCATCTTGATCCTTTATGATCTGATATGAAATTGTTGTATCCTCGATCCTTTGTTCTAATAACTAATTCTACAATTTTTTTCTTCTTCTAAGTCACCTTGAATTTATACTGATCAATTCACCCCTTTTCACTTTATTCAAATCTTTGCTAGCATCACCTTCTTGCATGCATTCTTAATTCTCTCTCTCTCTCATGCTGAATTATGGGGCTTCATCTCCCTTTACAAAGACTTTGGTGGCTTAGGGTTAGGTATGAATCTATGATTCTGATTCATCCATTTTCTCGCTCATTTCTTTCCATTTTTCTGATTGGTTGCATGTTGATCACATAGGGAATCCAAGTAGATTCAATATTATCTTCAAATATTTGAGATCTATCCATATGTTGGCTCAAAAATAGTTTACATAGTTGCTTACATCATCACAAACAACTAGGTCAATTTTGTATTCCTTAGCACTTGTTAATACTAATGCTCGACACATACTATAATTATGTTTGGCTCAACACTTGAACTTTCTTAGCATCTACTATTTACTTGGCACTTAATTTACTTAGTACATGAGTGACTTGACACTCATTGCATCTCATCATCTATATATATTATACTCGGCATGAACTTAGTAAATTTCTTAAGAATGTTGACACTCAATTGTCAAAACCAATCTGAGATCAAAAAGAATTCCACTTCGTCTTCTTCCAAAAGAATTCTTTCATTCCATGCACCTAAATTGCAATCTCTTCTATCCACTCACCATATTCCTTCATGTATTCCTTCATTTACATTTTCTCCATCCTCTTGCCACCGTTCAAGGTGTGCGTTGACATAGATCTTTCCTTCATTTCCATCTTCCAATCTCACTCGGTTTGCGCAAAGCCATATCCTCTAGTATTCTCTTCCATCTTCCTTTCCCTATCAACATCTTTGACCATATCATTTCAACTCTTTTGCATGTCATGGTTTAACATTACAAAAAGCATTATCTAAAAAGCTTGACTTCTTTCAAAAAGAATTTAAAATTGAAAAAAATTGAAAAAAAAAAAAAGCAAACAATAAAAAATTTGAAAATGTGCCTTGGTGAAAACTTGGTAAGTAGGCACCTTGGTAGCAAAATTAAAGAGAAATAAATTCATCCTATGGTGAAAAATGCTCCCTTGTGGCACCTTGGATAAGTACCATGATGAAAACCTAACAATTAGGCATCATGTGTAGTTCTTCTACATCTTTCATCCATTTTTTGTCTTCTCTCTTTTATCTTGACAATGTTGATCTATACACAAACATTTGGCTATCTTGTGAGCTATCTTATGATGATCTTGTTTTCATTCCTTTCATGTTTAGCCTTTGTATCTATTTTGGTCCATTCATTCTAGTCTTTAGCTATCCTTTTCCCATTTACCCCTTTGGTCTTGATCTAATAAAAAGGAGTAAAATATGATGCTATGAAGCCTCTTGACTTGTCTACTACTTTGGATTGCATCTTTCCCACTTTTACATTATGCTTTTGTGAATTATCTTATGCTAGCCTTTCCTTTGTTGTCCAAATGTGCTTTACATGACAACTTTTCCCTACCTTTGGTACTATTGAGGAGTTTTCCCTTGAGGATTTCTTCCCTTTATTCTCCTTCATTCTCTTGTCTTTCATTTCTTCCACCAGCTTGCTAATCACTCTTGTCCTCCACCTTGCTCAACATTAGGACTACATGATGTAATCTTGCTTGATAGTTTCATCCTTGTTTTTTTCTGGGGGCACTTTATATCTTGGTACATATTTATTGATCCTAAAAAAATACAAAAAAATCATATATTTCAAAATTCCAAAAAAAAAATAATATATTGTGAAAATTCTAAAAATTGGAAAAATTTCTAAGAAAATGATCATCTTAGTGAAAATATAGTAATAGACACTTTGATGTATCTCCAAAAAACAATTATATATTCCAAAAATACAAAAAAAAAAAAAAAAATTCAAAATTTTTTAAAAAATAGAAAAAGTGCCTTGGTGAAAGCCTAGAAACAGGCACCTTGGTAGAAAAATAAAAATAATAAAATAATAAAAAGTCCTAAAAAAATTTAAATAAAGAAAAGAAAAAGGAAAAATCCAAGTAGTGAAAACTTGGAAACAGGCGCTACTTGAGGCCTTTGCACCCCTGTTTACTAGTGCATGTCCTCGACACTTAGCCTTTCTCCATCATGCCTTGTCCTTATTGCCTTGGTTTGGAATTGGTCTTTGTCTAGGGGGCATAACTATATTAGCTTCAGTCTCTTGGATGCTTAGTTAAGAGTATCTTAACATTAGTTAGGCTTGAATATAGCCAAGGGAATCTATCTCGCATAGAGTATATTAGTCTAAGAAATGAAAAATATTTAGATAATACTCGATGCATTGGTCCATCCAAAGAGATCCATCTGGTATCATTATCTTTAATAAGATTCCTTCCATCAATAAGTCCTTGAAAAAAGTGTTTAAATTTTCAAACTCATTTTGGATTTCTACAAAAGTATTCGTAAATCTCTTTGATTAAAGATTCCACTTTATGAACACAACCAAAATTGTTGATGATTCCAAAATCTAGATTCATTTGATGGACCATGCAGTGAATGGGAGTAGCATAGGGTGCCAAATCATTCTAGATCTTTTTGCAAAGACTACCTTTATGACCTTACATAACCAAAGCTCCATCTGCTCCAACACACAACAACTTTTTGGCAATCTCCATGTTATCCATACCTCCATAATCAATTAGAGTACTCTTTAATAAATCACATTTTTTTTGGCTATCACACTACATTTAAATTTAGAAACATATAGTAGAAAGGGTTGACGAAAAAGATCATGAATTATAGTATAAACATGCATGCACACCTAGGAAGTATTATCAATTGTTGTAGCCTCCTCTAAAGACAATGCAATAACATTGGACTAGTTTATCTTTGGCTTCATATCTTCTTTTTCAACTTGTACAAGTTAACGAACCCATTCCCATATGTTTTTTTATTGACTAGTGACTATTCGAATAGTTTCAAACTTTAAAAAATGCAATAAACCAGTAATTAAAGGGCAGTCCTTCATAGGATGCCCTCTACTCAAAATATAAAAGATGACACTTAAGTTAACAACTTTTCCCATATTTTCCACTTCTATTACTTTCCTAAAGAAATCTTCAATATAACCTTTTCTTGTAGAATGCTTCTCCCATAATTGCTTGTGTAACATGTATAATTCAACATTCCTAATATGCAAACAATTCTCCTTTGTTGTCCAAGTTAGCATGGATTTTTCAACTCCGTCAATAGTTTAGTTTTTGTAAACTTTACCAAAATTATTTTCTATGGTATCAAGTTTAAGCTGTAACCTCTTCTCCTTCTTTGTTATCTCTGTGCAAATCTTACATTTGCATTCTACAGGATGCTCACCATCAATTAGATTGGGCATTGGTTCAATAAACTAAAACTTTTCCACCTATTCTAATTAAAAATTTCTTTTGGATAGATCCCAACAAGATCAATCCCTTTTTATTCTAATATTCTTTTCCCCTTCTGTTCATAAACATCATTTATGGAATCCCTTTTGGTTTTCTCACTCGAGTCTATAATATCATTTTGCAACTCCCTAATTAGGGGAACTATCTCAAAATTATGTTCAAGTTCATCCTCAACTAATATATTAGGTTCACCAACTTGAACTTCTTCAAAATGGTCTCCAACTTGTGATGAATCTCCTTTTTCAATATGCACTAGAGATGTAAGTTGTGAAGCTTTTAGGTTGCCAACATTTCCACCACCAAAATATGCAAATAAGGTTTCATGTTTTGGTGGTCTCTCTTGGATTTCAGGGATTGTAATGGAACCCCTCTTGTTTGACAATGCAAACTGATAAAGGTTGTAAACAAAATATCAACTTGTTGAACAAAAGAGTCAAAGAATGTGACAGTAGACAACTTAGACTACATATAATAATAATATGATTTATTTGAATAAAAGGGTACTATAGTACTACCAAATAAAATTCAAAAACCTATTTGAGCATGTGAGATGTCCAATGGATGGTAAGAAAAACCAGTAGCACATAAAAAATAAATTAAAAATCACTCACCTTTTATGAAAACCATGGTCCATGGCTCATGATTGCTCGATTGGCAATACAATCAACACTCTAAAACTTTGGCAGTAATAAGAAATGCCAGTCTCCAGACTAGAAAAGAGTGAATTGTGTAGAATAATAATATCTTATGAATGTATATATACTACCAAACTAGGTTGGTGAATCGTGTGGGATTAACAAGTAGGAATGTCAAATATAGGTGAAATGTACCTTCCTATTTAAGCCCAAAATAGAAAATAGTTGGCTAAATGGGGCTGGTGGTCGACACATGTTGAGAAAATGGTAGGCAATGCCCAACCCAAGGGAAAATTAATTGGTTATACAAATGGCAAAAGAATGTTGTCCAATAAAAAAGGATGATAATTTTTTTTAAATAATTGTATCCAAAATGTATATTAGAGTGGTGATTTGACTAGGATTTTTGACCAATCATGTGAAAACTGATGGGTGACTAGCATGGGCATTGGACCTAAATCTTGTAATTTTTTGGTGGCATGGTTGACCAACGCTACATGCTCTATTCACCAAATGATGAATGAATGATGAGATAGGATCACCAAATGGAGAAGATTCACCACTAAAATAATCTCTAGCTTTAGGAAATCCATTCAATCTAATGACTTCCTTAAAGAATAATTCAACCACATGTACAACATCATATATCTTCATACAAGGTATGAAATAAGTCATCTTTGAAAATCTATCAACTACCACCAAAATAAAATCATTATTTTTTTGAGTTCTAGGAAAACTAAGAAAAAATGAATACTGATATCTTCCCAAGGCTTATCAGGTATAGGCTATGGTGAATATAATCCCAAATTTTGACTCATTCCTTTTGTCATTTGAAAATTTTTGAACTTCTCACTTTCCTTATAAATCCACAACCAAAAGTACCCATCCAAAATCAACTTCACTATCTTATCAATTCCAAAATTTCCAGCAAGTCCACCACTATGCTTCTCCTTTATGATGTTCTCTCACACTGATCCTCTAGGTATGCACAAGAGAATTCCCTTAAAAAACATATCTTCCTAAATGAAATAATTGGTCCAATTGTCTCTCACCATCTATTCCTTAAAAGGGTTCCAAGGTTCTACTAAATTAGGATGATTATAGGACATAATAACCTGGCCAAAATAACCCTGGACAAAATAAACCAGCCATAATAACCCAAGGAAAAAATAACTCAGGGTCATAATAACCCAATCCAAAATAACCCAGAGTTAAAATAACCCATGGAAAAAATAACCCCATAAGATTATAGAGAAAGGAAAACAAAATTTATAAATTACATGTATATTTCTAAGAAAAAATATTATTTGAATTTTCAATTAAAGTGTCAAATTATGAGCAATCCCTCTTAAATATGTTGGAAATATTAAGGACATGACAGGTTACTGAGAGGGGAGGGGTGAATCAATAACCTTAAAACCTTTTATTAATTTACCATACATCCATCTATGCTACTGCATGCATTAGTTCTGAAACATAAAACAATCATTACACAAGTGAACACAATATTTTGGTGACCTAGAAACCTTCCAACTAGAAAGTAAAATTGGGGTGGGGATGATACCCATAAAAATTCAATACTATAGTATAAAGTTGGTCTATTAAGGCTTACATTGACCACTTCTAGTGATCTTCCCTATTAGGAGCATAAAGGACTGCTAGGTCCACCTTGTTAGAGGATTTGCAAACATACAATAAAGTATGCACTCTATTAGGAGATTTGTACAAAGACTGTTAAGTCTACCTTGTTAGAGGATTTGAAAATCTGATTCACCTATTAGGATGAAGTAGTGGATCTCCTTGTAACTGATTGCTAATAAGATCCCTTATGCACTGATCACCAAATGTGATGGATATAACTTTTCAGTCTCTAAATTGACCTTGTTGTGTACCTTGAACTGCTATTGATGATCTTTCACATATACTTCACATTACTTTGCAATTCCTTCTCATTCCATGCATCATACACACATTCATTCATACTCTTTTTTATTGATATCTTACAGTACATCTTACATATATACCTTTCAAACTTACAAAATTACAAGGTTGGCCAAAATACAAGTAAACAAATACATTACAGAGTCGGCCCAATAGTAAATAACTTGGGTTCACTGAACTGACTCGATGACCTTCTAATACTCGGTGTCCATTGCATTACTTGGCATCATTATGCACTTGGTAGAAGTGAAGGATTGATCCATACTAATCACTCAATTTAGTTTTGAAATTGGTAACCACTAGTGACTCGGTAGATGAAGTGTCACTTGGTAGATACTATTCACTGAGTTTACCTTGCTTCACTCGGTAAACACTGAATCTTTCATTGCTCAGTTTTCACTAAATCTTTCATTGCTCGATAGAAACTGTGAAGCATGGTAGATAATAAGAAGCTTGGTAGACACTAAGAAGCTTGGTAGACACTATAAAGCATGGTAGATATTGAGAAGCTCGGTAGACACTGCTGGACTTCACATTTTTGTATTTTCTCGATAACCACTGTCTACTCGGTGTAAACTACTAAACTGTGAATGCTTACAAAGTAACCACTTGGACACTCGGTAAGCATATAGAATTGAGTAAGTGTTGTCAATAATGAAAAAATAATCATAATGCCAACAATCTCCCCCTTTGGCATTAGTGACAAAAACACTTATGAATCAAAATTGACATTCTGATTTACCAAAATTGATCTTCGTAAATATGCTATATACATATCTTACATGTCTCACATATCTCCCCCATACATATGGCATGCATAGCTTTTATTTGTATAATGTCTCTCTTATTCTTTATCTATCTCTCATATTCCCAATGACAACAATCTTATCTCCCCCTACCAACAATCTCATCTCCCCCCTTTTGACAATAATGCCAAAGAATGTATATACAATAAATTTAAATTGAGACACCAAAATGTGAGAGAAAATCTGAATGTCCCTTGAGAATAAGAGAGAATGTCTTATCCCAATTGTCTTGCAAAATCTTGCAGGTGGAGAGAGCCACTTGAACTTCTGCAGAAAGTTCAATCATATGATCTGCTATTGAAAAATTGCTATCATGAATCAATGTTTTTGAATAGGCAATGTGTTTCTGTATTTGATCCACGACTGGAAGAATCATATTTTAAATGTCAATTAGTGTAGACTGGATTCTAGCTTCTTCTCTAAGTAACTCTGCCTGGATTTTGGAAAAAAAATTCACATTTGTGTGATGTGAGGAGCTTGAACTATGGTCAAGCTACAACTTTTGAGCGCTATCTTTCATTTCCACATCTAATTTATTCAATTTTTCTTTGACTTCCTTAGTGAACTTGGTAACATCACAGAGCTTTCCAAAAAGTGATGTTACATTTGTGAACACTTGCTCAAGATTGCTCAAAATTGAGGTTAATTCTACCTACTTTATTGCAATGTGCTAAGCAATGTGCTCAAGCACTTTATTATCAAATTTCTTCTCTGCCTTTTCAATGAGTTTTTCTTGCCTAGAGGTGTCCTCATTGAACTTATTTATAGCCTCTTCTAATTGCAAAAAAATGTGTTGAGATGAATCAACATCAACACCAATAGCTTCAATAATTATGTTTTTAGCATTTTCTATTATAGTATATTCTCTATCTCTCTCTTCTATGAGTTGCTTTTGTCTTGATTTTTGCTCTAGAAGTGGACTAACCATTCTCATCTCTCTAGCTAAGGCATTGTCCAAGTTTATCTTTGGAATAAAAATTTCTATATCCAAATCTATGTCTTCATCAATTTGTTTTCTAGTAAGTAGAAGATTTAGGGGAGTCTTAGGATTTACTTTTGTGGTTACTTCCTTCAATTTAGAAATAGAAACAATAGTTGACATGGATGGACTATTAGAAAATACTTGAATTGGTGCAATTGGAGGAAAGCTAAGAGAAGTACCAACTGAATCCAAAATTGGTGTACTTCCCAAAAATGATGTACAAATAGGTAGTGTACAGATTGGAATATACACTATTGGAGTTGTAGACAAAATTGTAGAAAGAACTATAGAACTTATTGTACATGCAACAAAGGAGGTAGACATAGTTGATGCTGCAGTGACTAATTGCTCGGGTGCTAATGAGGAAGGCTGCAGCTTGGTAGATGAAGTAATGGTTACTTCCATAGATGATGCTCGAAGCTATGGGGAAGTAGGAGTAGATGATGTTTCTAATGTGGCCAATCCTATTGAAGTTGTCTCCAACCCTGATGATGTTACAGTCTTAGGTGGAGAGTGAGGAAGGGAAGAAATGACTTCTGCTACTATCCTAACCAGATCATCTTCATCCTTTTCTTCCTCCACTGTTTCTTCCTCCTACTCTTTTTCTTTCTCCTCTTCTTCCTTCTTCTCCATCAATTCTTGCATATTTTCATTCGTTACTATGACTGAGGGAGTATTATCATCTTCCTCATCCTCTTGGTCACTTTCATCATCCTTGAAATCTAAAGGATAATCACTAGGATTTTGCAAATGATGGATTCCCTTCCACATATTTTTTGGATCATTAACAACATGTTCAATATCTTTGATTAAAATCAAACATGTATGGAATCTAATTACCATTCGTCCTTTGTTGTTCTTCATTGCTGCCTTTATTTCTACCTCAGTAAGATTCGGTAAAAGATTCTTCAAGGATTGCTCATATATGTCCTTGGCTGTTTGGGTGGCTAACTCCCACCTTGGTTTCAATCTTACTAACAACTCTTTGGAGATTTGTGGGGCAATCTAGTCTAGGAAGTACTTCCATTTTCCCAACTTATTAAGTACCAGTTCCTCAATCTACATCTTTTCTGCATCAGTCCTTGTTTCAAACTTGAGAGCTTTGAAATTTGTGATGCCAACTCCCTCTTCCATCTATTTCAATCTTTCTTGGAAGGTAATTTGGGGCTAATTAAATACTACTTCATCTTTATTCTTACCTTTGACTCTTCTTGTGAAAATAGTTGTGGAGGCCTTTGGGGGTTTTGTGATGATAACCCTTCCTTTCTTCTTGGTTGGCTCTACCTCTTTCTTTAATTCTTCCTCTTCATTTTTTGGTTCTTACTTCTCTTCTTCATCCTCACAGTTTCCCTTGGTAATCATTAAAGGCTCAGTAGCAGTTTTCAACTTGGCAACCTTTCTCTTACCTTTACTGATTTCTTGGGGAAGTTTGATTTCCAATTCTATTCTAGCTTTATCCTCATCATAGGTTCCAAAAATTGGTTGCTTGGGATCTATTGGTTCATTCACCAGTGCTTCAATAACATCCCTATTTTCATAATTGCTTACCTCATAAGGTATAGGTTTTATCCATGCAACTTGGGGCCTGACTGCCTAAATATATACTATGTCATGGTCAATCATAAAACAAACATCATCTTTGTAATCTTCAACAAGTTTCAGAGGGATTCTAAACTTGTTGTTCATTTTCTCCTTGAAGTCTTCAAAATACTTGTCCATTATACTATCAAAATTGACACCCATTTCTGCAATAAACTCATTAATCTAATATAGAATAGGGACATCCTTTCTCCATAGAACATAACCTTTGGAGGGAAAGAATTTTAGTACATAGAAGAATAAACATGTCAACAAGGAACTAAATTTACAGGGGTTATTCTTGGACGATCTGATACTGTCCATGTTCTTGTTTAGTTGCCTTAGCAATAGCTCAGATAGGTCATATTCCAAATTCTTCTTCACAACCTTAAATACCAGGTCTATGGCCTCACACAGCACATTGTTCAACCAGCTTGAACTATAGATATTGTGAGCTATCACATGAATTCCATATCTAAGTTCAACATCAATAATGGTGCTAATCTTTAAGCCTCTACCATCCCACTCGGCTAGGTTTTTCTTCTAATGCTCATCCCGACCTAGTGTTTTGGTAGTTTTAGCTTTGTTGAGTATGGGAAGGCTAGTAATCTTGTGAATCATCTTCTTGGTGATTAATAGAAGTTGCTCCAACCATAACTGACCATTGTGAACATGGCTAAGGATGTATCTAATCCATTTTATTTGGAAGCTTCTTGGCATATGGGAGATGTGGGTCAACCCTTTTGTCTCCAGATGTTTATGCTCAGGTTTCAGAGAGCCATCAACACACATTTTTTCTAACACGCTATCCATTTCTAGGGTTCCTATTTCTTGAATATAGAACATTTGAAATGAGTTTGGATATCATTGATTAAAAGTACCTTTAGTGGAGTTTGCAACTGTGCATCATTAGGGTCTAGTGCCTTTGCAACTGCGGGAACCAACTTAAAGTTTGGTTCTTTCCATTCTATTCCCTCTACCAACATTTCTAATCCACATTTTGCCTCGCTAGTTCTTGTGCTTGCAGAAGCCATAGTTTCTCGATAAGTGATGGAGATCTTTGAACAAACTTCTTTATCTACAAATTCACTCAAAATTGCTTTGAAATTGCTTGAATGCACTTGGAAATATTTTAGCTCTAAGAATATGATGAAAATGAAGTTGAATTCTACCCATTTTGATGAAGAGTTCACCATTAATGCTACGTACCATGGTGTCATAATGTGTGATAGACTATCATCCACTAACCTAACTCGGCATGAGTATCAACTCAATAGATGAACAAAATTCCTTTACTCCCGTCCTTGCTTGGTAAAGTTTGATGCACTTGGTGAAAGATAACCTTTCTGTGATCTTGATGTATCTGCAATACTAATTGAATCATTTTGCCTTCCTCATTTGGAACTACTCTAGATATAGCTTGATGATACAGTTACAGATCTTCCTTTATGAATCTAATTGGAAATGGTGGAGTCACCCACTTCTTGAGTGACGTTGCCATCATTTGAACTATTCTGCTTGGTGGATTAAGGAATCCACTGTTGTCTCATCTGCTTCCAAATGTTATTAGCTTTAGCTTTCTTTTCATCTTCAATTCTTCCTATATTCATGCAATTTTTGGCTATATGTCCAAGTTCAGTGCATGTATAACATCTGACTGTTGTATCTCTTTTTCTCAAGTGCTGCCTTGAGTTGTCTTTGCCAATGTGTCAATATTCTCCACAATAATGACATCTACACTAGGTATTGTAGTCCCATCCAAATATTTCTTTAACAAGTTTTTTAGATGGATTTAATGATTTGGATCCACATTGGAATGCCTTGTGACCATGCTTCTTGCATTTGTGACAATTACCTTCAAATTTTGGTTTCTCCTTGCATTCATTGGCTTTGTGACCATGCTAATTATAGATATAGCACTTTCCTTTGAATTTTCCTTTTCCTTTACTCCAGCATTTGTTTGATGTGTGACCAATTTTTCCATAATGATTGCATGAGGGTTTTAAATTCCTTTTTGCACCTTTCTTGGAAGATTCACCTTGTTCTTCATTGTATCCAAGTCCTACTTTATCTTTTTGCTTATGAAGATTCTGCTCATTTTTCTAAATCAATTGATTCATGTCTTCTTGCGGCTTCATCATTCTTTCATTGATTTTCTTTTCAATATTTAGGTCACTCTTTAATTTTTTGACAATTTGCTTTTCACATCTTAGTTTTCTCAGTATTCTTTCATTAATTTCCCTTTCACTATTTAGATCACTTCTTATTCTTTCATTCTATGCTTTGAGAATCTTGATTTCTTCATTTTCTCTATAGATTTGATCCATGAGGTCTTCATGCTAAATGGATTGATTATTTCTTGCCTCCAAGTCTTCATTTGCCTTGTTTCTTTGTTCCAAAATTTCACATAGTCTGATTGGTTGGATTTCTTGTTCTCTTTTAAGTTTTCTTACTTCTTCCTACAGAGAGCCATTCTTTGCTAGGAGTTCCTTGATTGCCTCATTAGCTTCATCTAAACTACTTGATGGTAAAAGGTCTTCAATCTTTTCTTCAACATACTGATGGTCATTCATTTATCTTGCAAGTTCCTTCCTTTTCTTCAGGGATTGGGAAAGATGCTCTTTTTCTTCTTTGAGTTGAGCCATGGCCATTTCTAGATCTAGCTTTTCATTTTCAATTTCCTTGTCAAGTTTGAATATCTCCATTTGTCCTTTAGATCTTTTCTCAAGCTGTCAAACTTTATCCTAAGAACCACAAAGCTCTGATAGCAATTGTTGGAAATATTCAAGATATGATAGGTTACTGAGAGGGGAGGGGTAAATTGGTAACCTTAAAACCTTTTATTAATTTACCATACATCCATATATTCTATTGCATGCATTAGTTCTAAAACATAAAACAATCATTACACAAGTGAACACAATATTTTGGTGACCCAGAAACTTTCCAAATAGAAAGTAAAATTGGGGTAGGGATGATACCCACAAAACTTCAATACTGCAGTATAAAATTGGCCTATTAAGGCTTACAGTGACCACTTCTAGTGATCTTCCCTATTAGGAGCACAAAGGACTGCTAGGTCCACCTTTTTAGAGGATTTGCAAACATACAATGAAGTATGCACTCTGTTAGGAGATTTGTACAAAGACTGTTAAGTCTACCTTGTTATAGGATTTGAAAATATGATTCACCTATTAGGATGAAGCAGTGGATCTCCTTGCAACTGATTGCTGATAAGATCCCTTATGCACTGATCACCTCATGTGATGGATATAACTTTTCAGTCTCTAAATTGACCTTGCTGTGTACCTTGAACTGTAGCTGATGATCTTTCGCATAGACTTCACATTACTTTGCAATTCCTTCTCATTCCATGCATCATACATACATTCATTCATACTCTATTTTTTTGATATCTTACAATACATCTTACATAAATACCTTTCAAACTTACAAAATTACAAGGTCAAACAAAATACAAGTAAACAAATACATTACAGAGTCAGCCCAATAGTAAATAACTCGAGTTCATTGAACTGACTCAGTGACCTTCTGATACTCGATGTCCACTGCATTACTCAGCAATGTCATGCACTCAATAGAAGTGAAGGCTCGGTCCTTACTAATCACTTGATGTAGTTTTGAACTCAGTAACCAGTGGTGATTTGGTAGATGAAGTGTCACTCGGTAGATACTGTTCACTGAGTTTACTTTGCTTCACTTGGTAAACACTGAATCTTTCATTGCTCAATTTTTACTGAATCTTTCATTGCTTGGTAGACACTATGAAGCACAATAGATACTAAGAAGCTTGGTAGACACTGTGAAGCATAGTAGTTACTAAGAAGCTTGGTAGACATTGTTGGACTTCACATTGTCTATATTTTCTCGATAGCCACTATCTGCTCAGTGTAAACTACTGAATTGCGAGTGCTTAAAAGGTAACCACTTGGATGCTCGGTAAGCATATAGAATTGAGTAAGTCTTGTCACTAATGAAAAAATAATCATAGTTCCGACAATATAATCTAAAATATTATTATTTTCATAACCATCAACTAGTCTTTTTAATCTTTCTTTGAGTTCATGGTATTTTTTCCTGCTTGGTTGTGTAGTGTGTCTAGCCATATATTTCTCTATTTTATTCTCTTGGTGACCCTGTTATTTTTTCACTACTTTGATGAATCTCTAGATTGAGCTATGTGATGATTGAAGTGATTAACTAAATCCTCTATGTCATGCCTCAATAGAATTATTAGTTTTGGGAAGATCATCTTGAATAGCTGGATAGTAGTTTAACATTGTGATTGGAAACTTGGGTGACCACCTATTGCCTCTTCTAGTTAGTCTTCCAATCCATGTGTCTTCAAAATAATCAATTATGGGTTGCAAAGTCTCCTCATGTTCTATATAATAAGGAGGTTGTAGAAGAATTTTGAATGCATTGATTACATATATTTGAGGCATAAAAGCTAATGCAACCACTTTTTTGATCTCAAATGAAAATACATCATCGACACTTTAACGTGTTTGTAGACCTACTTCTTGAACTTTCTTCCACAAGCATTGAGAGAAATGGAAAAGACCTACTTCTTTATTTTTATAATTATTTACCATTTTATAAGTTATTTAAGAACATTAAAGATGTTTTAAAGGAAATTTTAGGGGTATATAATGGATATATGGTCTAAAAATGACCTAAATATCCTCTATGGTGCCTCACAATCCCTTTTTAAGCATACTAACTTGAATGACTACGAGTTATTTGGTCCATGGGTTTTTTTGACCATGTGTTATTGTGAACCTAGGTTAGTGTGCCCTTGGGTTATTATGGTAGCGTTATTGTGTCCAAGGTTATTTTGGCCAAGTTATTATATCTGGGTTAATTGGATTAGTTTCATACAAATACTTCAAATCATTTAAAACCAAGTACATCAACTCTCACTTCTATCAACAAATTTCCTTTTCTACTCAAAGTGTCAACAACCTTGTGCTTCAAAGAAAAGGAAAAGTTCTACCAAAACTCAACCAACTTCATATGTCTTTGATTCAACTTATTCTAAATTCCAAAATGCTCCAAACCTTTATGGATAGTATACAACACAAAATCCTTAGGTATCAAATAATGTCTCAGTTTCTTCTAAGCTTGAACAATAGCATATAATTCTTGATGATAAGATAAATATTTTCTCTTAGCTCATCATTTAATTCCTCACTAAATAAAGCTATAGGCCTTCCTTCTTAACTCAAAAGAACTCCAGTAGCACTTCCACTAGCATCATATTCAACTTGAAATACTTTACTGAAATCAAGTAAAGCAAGTGTAGGAAATTATGAAATCCTCTATTTCAATGTTTCAAAAATCATTTATGCTCCATGCATCCATTTGAAATCATTTTCATCTCCTCTCATAGTCTCATTCTGGGTAGAGGCTTGTAATACAACTATAAGATATAAAAATATGGATGATTAGGGTTTAAAATAATGCACATGAAAGAGACCCTAAACCCACATTTTTATACATACATTTGAATTGCAAGAGGATGAATTATAAATCTAGAAATGCTAATATTGAAATGAAGAAATGAAAGTACTTACCTCCAAAAAAGAACTTGCTGAAAACCCTATCAAATAGTCTTAGAAAATGTTGATTTTCTCATTCCTCAACCGGAACTGTGAGATCTACAAAATCTAGAAAAAATTTGTCCTTCCGAGGGTAGGTCGACCTTGACCTAGATAGTGAATCAAAATCTTACTGTGGGGTACAATTGTGCCACAAAAGAAAACCTTGCCCTACTCTACTCTAAAAAAAACTTTGTTAATGGATCTCAAAGGTTCAACGAAAAGGGTATCCAAATATGCACTTTAATTTTCTATTCCACACCTATATTTACAAGAAAAAGAGTTTTGTTTTTTAGACTAGTTTGGAATCAAACTTAATAATGAAATTGAAATATAGAATCCTAACAAGTAGTAGAAGTAAATCTAACAATGAAGCTATGATATTCAATAAATATGCAATTATATTTGAAATGTAAACAAGTATATTGATACGAAAGCTTGAACATAATCATAATTATAAATGTAAATAAAAAAACCTCCATAATTGTATGCTTGGAATCCACCTTGAGAGAAGAATGAATAGATCTTGAAGATGAACAAAGGATCTTGAAGGAAGATCACACCACCATGATGGCTAGCTCTATGGTTTTAATGATGAATCTTGAATGCTTGAATCCTTGATCTTCAATGGGAACTTGAATGGAGACAATGGCTTGGATTATTTATTGAAAATACTTGATGGAATGCTTGCTTGATCTTGCTTGAAATAAAGGATCATCCAATCTATTGTGTTAGAGAAAGTGAGAGGAGTAGGCTTCCTTATATAGAGATATGGGGCACAAAATTCTAGAAAAGGTTGGCATTGGAGAAGTAAATCCCAATTAACCTTAACCCCTATAAATGGACCTAGATTAAATATAATTTAAGATTTTACCATTTTTAAACCTGAAACTACCAACCCAGAAGCAGGAAAATGAAACTTTTTGAAGCCTGATATCCAGAAACTCCTAGAACTGGAAAAGTGGACTTGGGGTCAGGGATGAGGTCAACACTACCCTAGGTTAGGGTCAAAGTCATCCTTGACCTAGTTTAGGGTTAAGGTTGACCTTGACCCTTTAGGTCATCCTTGACCCAAAATGTCAAAGTCTTCAGTTTCATAGATAAAGTTGTCAAAAAGAGGCTAGAAATAGAGAGAGAATTAGAACAGGGGGAAACAACCAGATCCATGCAAAGACCTATTCAAAGTGCTTGACATGACCCCAAATCACTTACTCAAAAGGCTAAATTCTCTTAACATGAAAGTGCTTCCATTTTAAGATGATACGTTAAGCCTTTACTTTAGCAAGAGTATGGATTCCATGCAAACTCTTGGTAAAGGAGAAGAAAGAAGAGATCTGAGTGGATTCATAACCAAATAAAATAATACTTAGCTAAGGAAACAAGTCCCTAGGCTTAGGATTCTAACTCAACATACATGCACAAGGGTGCAAAAAAAACTAAAAAACTTAAACAGCACAAAAGAAGGGTTATTACTAAAATAAACCCAAATCAATTAGTAAAGGAAACATTGCTAATAAATGCTTCCTATACTAATAACATATTTTAAAAGCTATCATAAAAACATAAATGATTACATAAGAAAGACAAGAGAAACACTATAAATAACATAACTTCATGATACAACCCTACTAGCATGAAAGAGAAAAGAAAGAAAAGAGGAAATGATTACCTGACCCAGTAAGATGCCCACCTTATTGTGAATCACTAGGAGAGAGGGAGAACCAAATAGGTGACAAAACCTGATAGTTCACCCATAAATTATGCTTGCAATTGTAATGCATCTTCTAATGACTTCTAGAATACCCATAGATCCACATTCTTGTATCACTATGAATATGAGATGCGTGTCTCCTTAGGATTTAGAAACTTATGTGCATTACCTTTGGAAGATTTAGGAAACTGAAAATTGAAAAATGTGTCTCTTTAGGATTTAGCAACTTATGTGTGTTACCTTCTATAACAACTAGATTTTCTACCATTTAATTCCATCACTAAAATAATTGATTTGTATATCATATTCATATGACATAGAAAAATGTCTTAAAATTGAATATTAAGTCTACAATTCTTTTCTATTCAAACAAGTTTATCATTAACTAATAATTGAGAAAAATTAGCTAAATTTAAATCTAAAGTAACTATTGAAATGACACTACAATTAATATGCTTATGAATAACTAAGTAAATTTTTAAGATAGCATCTAATTTTTCCATAAAAGAAACTTTCAGCAGGAAAGGAAAAATACTAACTAAAAGATAAGTAGAACATACTGATTTAGTTGAGAGTCTTTTCAAATTGGTTGTCCAAGCTCTAACTTTGGTGAGAGGAGAAGCATTATCATAGGCTTAACCTCCCAACCACAGACCTTTTTATTTATCCCCACAAGTTCTAAATTAATAGAACAACCCTCCCTACACTAAGGTCAGGCATGGGATGTTCATTGATCTAGTCATCAGAGTATTTGGGTGGGTTGAGGTCCCAATAGCTATTGAGAAGAATAAGTAAAGGATCAAGCCAACAATGTAATCAATTTTTTGTGGCAAGTCTGCCTAATACCACCCTTGGCCAAGGATTTTGAATGTGGGTTCATAACTCGATGTCCACCACTCAGCTTGACAACTAATTTTAAAAGTGGAATTCACATGAGCTAAATGTATTAGGTTTTACTTGAAATTAATGATTACTGATTCTTGTATTTCTTTTATAGATTCATCTACAACTCATCACCATTTTTTGGGCCATCAGGCTGGTGATTCTCTGGTACCTGAACATTTATCTTTACAGTTTAACTTGCATCTTCATCACCTTATTCTAACATTAATCGGGTGATATCTTGGGTCCATTCATTACTGTTAATCAGATTTATTACCATATTCTAAGTAAAAGAAATAATATAAGTCAAATGAAAAATCTTTAGAGATTATTCATGAGATTCTATTCTCTCATGACACTAGATTATTTTGAAATATTGATTGGATACCAAATATGTCAATCTGAGATCAAGCTACACTGCAAAATTACATGGACGAAATCACTAACTTATAGATGGCTAAGGTTATACTAAACTATAGTATTACATAAATTAAATCATAGACTTATTGATGGTTTTCATATTTACATATAAATTTGATTATATGATAGACAACTTTATCAATGATTGGAAAGAAAATTATGAAACTAGTCTTAGAGCCAACTCAGCTTAGCAGGTTTAATAAGAAAGGAAATATAATAAGCATCCTTACATGGTTCATATTTATGAAATTGACTTGGCAAAATCTCAAACTCAGACATCTCCTTCAGGTCTCCATGGGATGCAGTTGAATGAGACAAAACAAATGTGTAAAACCTTGGTGTTTAGAACTTTGTAGCAGAGCATGGGAATTCAAGGAGAATTGCAAAATGTTAAGGAAGTCGGTAATTCTAGGTAAGCTGAGACATGACAAGGCCAACATATAAAGCTTTGAGAAGACTATACAACTTCTTACCATTTCAAGATTCATAATCAACTTCTTAATCAATTGGGTTGAAAAGGAGAATAAAAGAAGAGGGAAATATTGAATGGAAGAAAGAAAGATGAAAAGTTTATTTAATAGTATTATTTTATATTCTTGGTTAAGCTTATAAATATGTATTTGCAAAGTGGCATCATTGGATTATTAATTCTAATGTAATGGTGCCACTTTGTATTTATTTATTTATGAACTTTATCAAAAGAGTAAAAATAATATTAAGTGATATTATTAATTGATAAATTTAATAAAGGTAATAATTTTTCTTTTTTTTAAAAAAAATTTAAATTTTTTCTTTTAGCTCATGCGGTTCCACCACGAAATTTATTGTCAAGCCTTGATGAGCTAGTCAAGGAAATTTTTAGGTCAAACCTGTTATTCTTGATGACTGAATCTTATGATCATCCCATTCTGGAATAACCTCATTTTGTAATGCTTCCCCTCTTTCTCTGGTCTTCATCCTACAACCTTTAAAACAACATTCTCACCAAAATGTCAAATCATGATTCATAATTTGTTAGATAAAATCGTTAGGAAATTTCATCACAAATACTAACTGTTTCATCATAAATGTACAAGGGCTAAATTTAACTATCTTCATTTCACATGAACACAACAGCTAGATTTAACTGACTCAATTTCATATGATATTTAGATCGATGTGATGGCTAAAGGTAACTACTTCAATTTCACATGAACACGAATAAATAAAATAATGGCTATAACTACCATGATAAAACAATGGCTATTATGAACTAATTTCACTTGAACATGAAAAATTATTTTGGTTCAATGATTATATTTAGCTTAAAAATTTTAGGGAAAAATTTGGGATGTAACATACCCACCCCTTAGGTTTTGCATCGTCCATGATGAAATAATATCAAACTATTTTTAAGGTTTAAAATAAAAGAAAAAGAAATATTCAGTTTTCAATTTCTAAAAATAGATAGGGATATTTCTAATAAATATCATGATAGTCTTCCCATGTAGAATTATCCTCTGAATACTGGTCCCACTGGACCTTGTACTGAGTTACCTCTCAATTTTATAAGTGTAGCTTATGTACCTTGAGTATTTAGAATAGTTTTACCTCTACCACCCCTAGCTCTCGCACCTACAATAGTTTCCAATCAATCATGTGCTCATGGTGACTAACAAACTTCTAAAGATAAGACACATGGAAGATGTTATGCATCTTGGCAATGGCTAGAGGTAAAGCAATCCTATAGGCCACTAGATTAAAAACCTCCAAAACTTTGAAAGGTCCTACATATCTAGGGGCCAATTTAGCATTCTTGTCAAATTTAATAGTACTTTTCTAAGGCTTAACTCTCAGTAACACCTTGTCCCCTACTGTAAATTCTTTGGGTGTTCTTTTTGCATCAACATAACTTTTTTGCTTGTCATTAGCTTCCCTCAACCTCTAGCAGATCTAAAGTACTTGTTCTTCTATTTTCAAAGCATTTTTGGTCCAACAATGACCCTATCCTCTAATCTATTCTAGCTTATTGGGGTTTTGCATTTACAACCATACAAGACTTCAAAAGGTGCCATTTTAATCGAAGACTAGTATGAGTTATTGTATGCAAATTCAACCAAAGGCAAGTACATTTCCTATTGATACTACCAATCCATGCAATAAACCCTTAGAAGGTCCTCTAATACCTGATTCACTTGCTCTGTCTGACCATTTTTTTCAGGATGATAAGATGAACTTATATTCAATTTAGTACCCAAGGCTGAAAATAATATCTGCCAAAATCTGGAAGTTATTCTTGCATCTCGATTTGAAATAATTTTCTCTGGAACCCTGTGTAATCTAAAAATTTCTTTTATGAACTTATGGGCTATCTCAAGTGCTCCATTAGATAAATTCCTTGGAATAAAATGTGCAACCTTAGTCAATCTATCAACCATGACCAATTTAGTGTTATGTCAATTCTGAGTCATAGGTAACCCCTATACAAAGTCCATAGATATTACTTTCCATTTCCATTCAAGTACCTCATTTGGGTGCAAAAGTCCTGCTAGGTATCGATGTTCTACTTTCACTCTCTAACATTCTAAACAACTTACTAAAAAATCAATTATCTCCCTTTTCATTCCTTTCCAAAAGTATAAAGGTTTTATATCAGATAACATTTTTGTTACTCCTAGATGTCCTAAATATGGGGTTGAATGATACTCACCTAGAATTAATTTTTGCAACTCAGGATGATTGGGTACATAAATCCTATGGCGATATCTCAACAATCCATCTTCCTCTAAGTTAAACTCTGAATACTTGGGGTCCTATGGATCTCTAATCAATGCCATACTGATTTCTACATAAAAATCATCATGATCCAAATGTTGTAAAATCTGGCCCCTTAATTGAAATTTTACCTTAGTTATTGTTGAAATATGTCTTCTTTGACTTAAGACATCGGCCACCCTAGTTTCTTTTCCCTTAATGTAGCTTATGTCAAATTCATAATCTGCTAAGAACTCTAACCATCTCCTTTGTCTAGCATTTCAATTTTGCTGAGTGAAAATATATTTTAGGCTTTGATGATTAGATTGGAGCTCAAAGGGTTTTACAATTAACTAATGTCTCCACATTTGTAAAGCATGAACTATGGTTTCTAATTCTAGATGGTGTGGTGCATAGTTTTGTTCATAATTCTTCAATTTCCTAGACTCACAAGAAATGTCTTGTCCTTCTTGCATTAACACCCCCCTAATCCTTCACTTGAAGCATCAGTGATTACCACAAATGGTTTCTATGGATTGGGTACCCTTAAAATAGGTGTAGTAGTCAATTTTTCTTTCAGATACTCAAAATCTAATTGACATTTTTCTATCCAAACAAATTTCTTTCCCTTCCTCTGAAGGTATGTGATTAGATAAGCTATTCTTGAGAAATTCATGACAAATTTCCTATAAAATCCAGCTAATCTCATGAAACTCCTAACTTCAGATATGTTTTTGTGTATGGACCATTCCTTAATTGCTTTAATCTTAGATGGATCTACAACTATGCCTTGTGCTGAAATTATATGCCCTAGATACTGAATTTCTTTTTGGTAAAAGGCACACTTTGATAATTTTCCATATAATTTATGTTCTCTAAGTCTTTGTAATACTATTTCTAAATGTTTTTGATGTTCTTATTCATTTTTAGAATAAATAAGAATATCATCTATAAATACCAACACAATTTTTTCTAGGAAATCATGAAATATACTATTCATTAAGTTCATGAAGGCTGCAAGGGCATTTGTTAATCCAAATGGTAGCATTGTAAACTCATAGTGCCCATACCTAGTCCTGAAAGCAATTTTGTGTATATCCTCATCCTTAATTTACAGTTGATGATAGCCTGATCTAAGATCAATTTTTGAGAACATATTCACACCTTTCATTTGGTCAAATAGATCATCTATTCTAGGTAATGGTACCAATTTTTGATGGTGACCTTATTAAGAATCTGATAATCTATACATAACCTCATGGTTCCATCCTTCTTTCTTATGAATAACATAGGGGCTCCCCATGGTGAGACATTGGGTTGAATCATTTTCTTATCCAACATATCCTGCAGTTGAATCTACTATTCCATAAGTTTTGTGGTGGTCATCCTATACAGAGCTTTGGATATAGGTTCTACTCCTGGTACTAAATCTATGGAAAAATCAAATATCTGAGAAGGGGGTAATCTAGGAAGTTCCTCAAGGAATACATCTTGATAGTTCTTCAGATAGGGATATTTTTCTTCAAAAGATTCCTTTAGTTTTTGTTTAATTTTCCCATCTTCATAAATATAATCATCCCCGTATGTGGTTTCCCTTGTATCTTCAACTCTTACTATGAATATTTCATAGCCTTTTCTTCCATACCTCTTAAGTTGCATTGCTGAAATATATTGGGCTCTAATTTCATGTTTGGTGAAATACTTGTGGGTCTACCTCGATCATCCACACAATTGACCATTTTGGAAAGGCAATCTACCTTAGCCTTGTGTTTGCTAAGCCAATTTATTCCAATGATAATGTCATAAGATCCTAACGGTGCTACATATAAATTTAGTTCTATGGAAAATTTTGGAAAATCAACCTAGGCTTCGAACAAGCATTGCTCTACCCTGGCCCTTATCTAGTTTGCATATTTGACTATCCATGGTTTTTCCATAAAACCATATCTTTTTGGAAATTTACTTAATATTTTAGGTGAAATAAAACATTTTGTTGCTCCAGTATCAATAAGAATAGTTAGGGGGTTACCATAAATCTTACTCGGTGTTTCGATGGGACCTATCTTCTATTCTGCCTATCTGTTATCCAAGGCTGCATGAATTCTTTGTTGAAAAAATTGTTGTTACTACGAAAAGGATGGATGTTGTTGTTGATTGAGGTTAGGTAACTATCACTTAAAGCATTTCCTTTACAAATATAACAATCTCCCAATGGTCCTCTTCTCTCATTATTCCTATCATTTATGTTTAGATGAAAATTTCCCTAATTATCTCTAGCTCCACTACTTTTTTTTTTTTGGGTTTTTTGTTCTTAAAGTCCTTAAACTATTTCCTTGGTGGTCCAGATTCAACACCTTCTGAATTCAAATTTGTCTTTCTCTTATTGTCCCCAACAGAATCATCCTTTTTAACCTCATGTTCTTGTCGAATAGCTTTTTCCAAAGCTTCTTCCATGGTTCAAGGTGCGAGGAGATCTACAGCTCCCCCTATCCTATTATTCAATCCCATGATAAATTTTCTTACTTTTAGATTGGTATCTTGTTTGTAGGGTGGTACGTACTTAAGTAGCCTGGTAAATTTCTTGCAATATTTATGAATTGACATTTCCCCTTGTTTCAAATTCTGAAACTCCATCAGTTTCTGGGGATAAAAAGTTTGATTAAGCCATTGTGTTCTAAATATGTTAACAAACTTTTCCCAAGTAATGTTGGTAGGTCTAATGTTCAATTCCACCTTGGTGTTTCCCCACCAAGTCATTGCTTCCCCAATGAATTGGTATATACTCCAAACTACCTTAGAGGTCTCTAAAAAGTTTTGGATCTCACAATATTCTTCCATCTCTGTTAGCCATTCTTCAGCTTCCTCTGCAGAATTAGTACCAAAGAACTTAGGGGGTTTGATTTTATTAATATCAGCTGAGAAGTCACCCACAATTTCCTTTTTCTTTTGTTTATCAGTTTTTTTAGGGGAGGGGGTCCTATTATGTTCTGAGACTCTAGTCTCAACTCTAGGTGTTTCTTGCATTTCCTCATGATGTTGCCCCATCTGGGCTGCCATCTCACTCATTCTTCTATCCATAGCTTCTAGTTTTAGTTGTGTTTCTTGTAGAATTTGAAGTAATATATCCTTCTAGGTTTGATGGTTCTCTCAAACTATCTCTCAATTTTTGACATTCTCGTTGTTACTCATGTTCTATTTTAGGTCTTTCACCTATTAGTTTACATAGTTAAGTTTATAGCTTAGTTTTTGTTGCTCAACTAAGCAAAAGAAAGTTTTATTCCCATTTTTTGTCAAGATAATTTTTCAAAAAAAAAAATATTTTCATTGCTCAACTAAGTAGATCTTTAATTACAATAATCATAACCATTTCTCGATAAAGAAAATTTGCAAAATCTTCTCCATTGCTTGACAAAGAAAAATTTGCAAAATCATATCCATTTCTCAACAAACCAAAATTGCAAAAACATATCCATTGATTGACAAAGAAATTTTTTTAATTACAAAATTTATATCCATTGCTCAACAAACCAATCTTGTATTTACAAAATTCCTCTAATGAGGTTGCCTACATCCATAGAATATGTTTATTTTTGTTTTGCAACTTCTAACTCTATCTATTACATGTCTCATACCATCCATGATCTATGAAAATGAAGGAGGGAATTGCTTTGCTAAGCATTCCAATTCTGAATTAGTTTGTTCTTGCACACTGCCTTCTTGGTAGGGGTCCATCAAATACTTTCCTTCTTCATTCGTTGTATGGCTTGGTCCAATGTGTCATCATCTCAAGGCTTAGAACAACAAGAATAGTCGTACTTAGTCATATTATTAATGAAGTAAGGAAATATAGGATATATTTTCTTGCAAGGCATTCTACGTTCTAGTATCCTGTATTCATTTTCAACTTTATTAGATTTCAGGAATGTGATGTGCCCTAGGTTCAGTGTTGAACTCAACACTCTAATACCATATGTAACAACTGGATTTTCTACCATTTAATTCCATCATTAAACTAACTAATTTGTATATCATATTCACATGACATAGAAAAATTTCTTAAAACTAAAATGAAAATACAATCAATATTCATATGTATAACTAACTAAATTTTAAAGATAACATCTAACATTTTCGTAAAAGAAATTTTCACCTAGAAAGGAAAAGTACTAACTAAAAGATAAGTAGAACATACTAATATAGTTGAGAGTCTTTTCAAATTAGTTGTCCAAGCTCTAACTTTTGTGAGAGGAGAAGCATTATCATAGGCTTAACCTCCCAACCATGGACCTTTTTACTTATCCCCACAAGTTCTAAATTAATAGAATGACCCTCCCTACCCTAAGGTCAAGCATGGGATGTTCATTGATCTAGTCATTAGAGTATTCAAGTGGGTTGAGGTCCCAACAGCAATTCAGAAGAATCATTGAAGAATCAGGACAACAACACAATCAATTTGTTGTGGCAAGTCTACCTAGTACCATCCTAGCTAAGGATTTCGAATGTGGGTTTATAACTTGATCTCCACCACTCAGCTTGACAACTAATTTCAAAAGTGGAATTGGCATGAGCCAAATGTATTAGGTTTTTTTTAAAAGTAATGATTACTGATTCTTGTATTTCTTTTACAGGTTCATCTACACCCGATCACCATTTTTTGGGCCATTAGGCTGGTGATTCTCGAGTGCCCAAACATTTATCTTTACAGTTTAACTTGCACCTTCATCACCTTATTCTGACATTAATCGAGTGATATATTGGGTGCATTCATTACTATTAATCAGATTTATTACCATATTCCAAGGAGTAAAAGAAATAATAGAAGTTAAATGAAAAATTTGCAAAGATTCTTCATGAGATTTTGTCCTCTCATGACACTAGATTATTTTGAATATTGATTGGATACCAAATATATCAATTTAAGATCTAGCTACACTGCAGAATTACATGGATGAAATCATTGACTTATTGATGATTTTCATATTTATAACTATTTTAGAACATATGACAGACAGCTAAGGTTATACTAAATTGCAGTATTACATGAATTAAATCACAAACTTATTGATGGATATCATATTTACACCTAAATTTGATTATATGATAGACGACTTTATCACTGACTAGAAAGAAAATTATGAAACTAGTCTTGGAGCTGACTTAGCTTAGTAGGTTTAATAAGAAAGGAAATATAATAAGCATCCCTACATGTTTCATAGTTATGCAATCGACTTGGCTAAATCTCAGACTCAGACGTCTCCTTGAGGTCTCCATGGGATGCAGTTCAATGAGACAAAACAAATGCATAAAACCCTGGTGTTCAAAACTTTGTAGCAGAGCATGAGAATTCAAGGAGAATTGCAAAATGTTAAGGAAGTTGGTAATTTTGGGTAAGCCAAGACATGACAAGGCAAACATATAAAGCTTTGACTAGAAGACTATACGGCTTCCTGCCATTACAAGATTCATAATCAACTTCTTAATCAATTGGGTTGAAAAAGAGAATAAAAGAAGAGAGAAATATTGAACGAAAGAAAGAAAGATGAAAATTTTATTTAATAATATTATTTTATATTCTTGGTTAAGCTTATAAATACATATTTGCAAAGTGGCATCATTGGATTATTAATTCTAATGTAATGGTGCCACTTTGTATTTATTTATTTATGAACTTTATCAAAAGAGTAAAAATAATATTAAATGATATTATTAATTGATAAATTTAATAAAGGTAATAACTTTTCTTATTTATTTATTTTTTAATATTATTTTTTAAATTTTTAGCTCATGCGGTTCCACTATGAAATTCATTGTCAAGTCTTGATGACCTAGCCAAGGTGATTTTTAGGTCAAACCTATTATTCTTGATGACTGAATCTTATGATCATCCCATTCTGATGACCTCGTTTCATAATGCTTCCCCTCTTTCTTTGGTCTTCATCCTGAAACCTTTAAAACAACATTCTTGCCAAAACATCAAATCATGATTCATAATTTGTTAGATAAAATCGTTAGGAAATTTCATTATAAATACTAATTGATTCATCATAAATGTACAATGGCTAAATTTAATTGTCTTCATTTCACATGAACATAATGGCTAGATTTAAATAATGGCTAAATTTAATTGTCTTCATTTCACATGAACACAATGCCTAGATTTAACTAACTCAACTTCATATGATATTTAGATTAATGCAATAGCTAAAGACAATTGATTCAATTTCACATTGACATGAATAAATAAAACAACGGCTATAACTAACATGATAAAGCAATGACTATTAAGAACTAATTTCACTTGAACATGAAAAATTATTTTGGTTTGACGGGTATATTTAGCTTAAAAAATTTTGAGCAAAATTTGGGATGTAACACCTTTAGAGGATTTAGCATATTGAAAATTTGAAAAATGCATGTCTCTCTAGATTTTGCAACTTATGTGTGTTACCTTCCAAGTTTTAGCATATAAAAAAAAAAATAGTATGGGAGACCCTATATATGCCCCCCTCCTTATCATGGTTGTCTACTAGACACGATAAGGAAGAGGAAGAGGATGCCTACTTTACAATGTAAGGAGCTATCCTATTAACAACAATGTATACCATATTCTTAGTGAGGGATATTGACCCCTACATCCAAGAGTCTAGATAATTGTGAAAAGGATATGTCACTTGTGGGAAAAGGATCCTCAAAGAAAGAGATTTTATCAACAAGATCCCCCACCATAGAGGAGTGCTTTTAGATAAAATGTCATCTTTTAAAGATAAACCAAGCAAGAGCAAAGATTCAATCATCAAGCCCACTATAAAGAAGAGAAAGAGGAATCTTCGGAATGAGGAAAACAACTCTAACACCAAAGCAAGGGTAAGAGTTTATAAAGAACATAATTTTCAACATAGAGAAGAAGTGGTGAGCTAGGGAAAAAACCTCTCATATTAAAAGGTTATCCATAGTCAAAACATTTGTTAGTATGATGAAATAATATTGCAATATAAATAAGTACCAAAAAGCTAAGGAAAGAAGTTCCATAGACAAAGAGAAAGAAGGAATAACCTTGCCCCCCATGGATGAAGACAAGGGATGCCTTTTGAAAAAAAAAATTCTTAGAATAGATATCTTGAATAATAAAAGAAAACTATGGATAATTAGGAACATAATACAAAACCATCAATATAAAATATATAAAATATAACCAATTAAGCTCAAAATGAAACATAATGGATCTTAGAGAACTGAAAGAAATATCTCTTGCCGCCCAGTAAAGAGAGAAGAGGAGAAAATATAAAATAATGAGGGGTAAAATTATGAAGAAATCTCAAAGGGGGAGTTTTTTTCTCTTTCGTTTAATAGCATTATGGATCAAATAATAAGGGGAAGGTAAACTAAAGAATTCTTACACATCTACATCATAAACCATAGTTGGAGCCTCATCATAAGTGTGGGAAGAAGTAGGAATAGCATATGGAGAATTAGAAATATGAATATTAGGAATCATATTAGGAAGGATAGGATTGGGAAGACTGTAGAAAACAACTAGAATGAAAGACACAATTGAAGAAACACATGGAACCATAGTTGGAAGAGGTATAAGGACTACTATGGTAAGAAGGTTGTGAGGTAGGTAAAGGCACTAGTGAAACACTCATAGGTTGAGATGAAAGAGATGTAACCACTATAGGAGGAGTGTAGGTAGGAATCCTAGGTAAAGGAATGAAAGAAGGTTCCACACTAGTGATAGGAAGAGTAAATCCCAAATCTTGAGCTTCTTGAATTAAAGGTTTGATATCAGATAGGAGATTAACATCTTGATCACTATCACAAAGGACTTTTCGAGAGGCCTCTATAGCTTGAATATAATTTTGAGGATATAACATGGTAAGTGCATTAATGTTGTAAATAGTGGAACATGAAGATAACCATGCACACACCCTATGGTAAATATCAATTGAAGAGGTTGTAGAGAAAGATGAAATAGGAATAGAATCAATGGAGATCTCATTCAAACAATTTTCATCCTCACTTCCACGTACCTCATTAAGGGATCTATCCTTGTTTGTAATAAAAGCCTCATCAAAGTATTAAAAACAAAAATCATACATGTTGGACACAAAGTAACACTAAAAGAATGAAAAATGTAAATATTTTTGTACTTTGAAAGAAATTTTGCAATTTTTTTTGTATTTTTGAAATATAAATGCAAGAGATCTAATTAGCATGCAAGATTTAACATGAAAGACAAATATAACACCAACAAGATAATATAAAAGAAAAGCTAACACCATAAAATAAAATAGGACACCTAATTCCAAAAAATAAAAGAGGTTAAGTGTATTGGGTTTACCAAAATGTAAGATGAAGGTGACACGTCGGGTTCACCAAAATGTAAGATATAAAAATATGAATTACTAGGGTTTAAAATAATGCACATGAAAGAGACACTAAACCCACATTTTTATACATACATTTGAATTGTAAGAGGATGGAATGTAAATCAAGAAATGCTAATATTGAAATGAAGAAATGAGAGTACTTACCTTTGAAGAAGAATTTGCTGAAAACCCTATCAAGCAGTCTCAGAAACTATTGATTTCCAAAATTTTCAATAGAAATTGCAAGATCTATAAGACAAAGAAAAATTTTGTCCTTCTAAGCGTGGTTAGACCTTGACCCTAATGGTGGGGCACAATCTTGACCTAGGGTATGATTGTGCCCCAAAAGTCAACCTTGACCTACACTGCTCCAATGGAAATTTTGTTCACAGATCTTAAAGGTTCGGTGAAAAGGGTATGCACATCTACACTTCAATTGATTGTTCCACACTTGTATTTACAAGAAAAATGCTTTTTTTGATTGAATGAGGGGTTTGCCTTGGTCAAACCCTAATTTGGAATCAACCTTAATAATGGAATTGAAAGAGAGAATGCTAGTAAGTAGTAGAAGTAAATCTAACAATGAAGCTATGATATTCAATAGATATGCAATTGTATTTGAAATGTGAACAAGTATATTGATATGAAAGCTTGAGCATAACATCAACAAAGGTAGATCAAAACCATAAATATAAATATCAAAACCTCCATGATTGTATGCTTGAAATCCACCTTGAGAGAAGAATGAACAGATCTTGAAGATGAACAAAGGATCTTGAATGAAGATTACACCACCATGATGGTTGGATCTAGGGTTTGAATGATGAATCTTGAATGTTTGAACCAAATCCCTTCAAAGGCTTGAATGCTTTAATCCTTGATCTTAAATGGAGAACTTGAATGGAGACAATGGCTTGGATGATTTTTTGAAAATAATTGATGGAATTCTTGCTTGATCTTGCTTAAAATAATGGATAGTTTGATATATCGTGTTAGAAAAAATGAGAGAAGGAGGCTTCCTTATATAGAGATCTAGGGAAAAAACTTCTAGAAAAGGCTAACATTAGAGAATTAGATCCCAATTAACCTTAACCCCTAGATATGGACCTAGATTAAATTCAATTTAAGAGTTTACCATTCTAAAACCTAAAAGAGATGATTTAGAAGCAAGAAAATGAAACTTTTAGAAGTTTGATATCCTGAAACTCTCAGAACTTGAAAATTGGACCTAGGGTTAGGGATGAGGTCAACCCTACCCTAGGTCAGGGTTGAGGTCTTCATTGACTTAGGTTAGGGTTGAGGTTGACCTTGACCCTTTAGGTCATCCTTGACCAAGAAAGTCAAGTCTTCAATTTTATAGATAAAGTTGTCAGAAAGAGGCTAGAAATAGAGAGAGAGAGAGAGAGAGAGAGAGAGAGAAGAAGAAGAAGAAGAAGAATAGGGAAAAACAACCAGATCCATGCAAAGTCCTATTCAAGGCACTTGGCATGACCCCAAACCACTTACTTAGAGAGCTAAATAGTCTTAACATGGAAGTGCTTCCATTTTAAAATGATAAAACAACAATGTATTTGATTAATCAAAGTCTTTCATCTTGTTTGGAGTTTGGAATTCTGGAAGAAGAATGGCTCAAAAGAAGGATTCTCTACTCACATCTTCAAGTTATTGGGTTTCAAGAATTTGTTCATGTTCTTAAGGAAAAGAGCAACAAGTTGGATTCAAAATCACAAAAGTGCATTTTTATGGACTGTGCAAAAGACTAGTTTGGATTTCATTTATGGGATCTAGCTATAAAGAAGTTTGTGAGAAGTTGAGATGTGGTTTTTAATGAGTCTGAATTCCAAGTTCTATTAGAGGAAACATCTCCTAAAGAATTCATTCCTAAATCCATTTATGCAAATATAAATGTGGTTTGTTATGAAATCCTTAGCCCCAACCTATATTGACTACTCCTACCTATATTTTTTCTACAAATCCTATTATGTCATCCAAAAGTATGAATAATGGTTACTTCCAAAATATCATAGAGCCCTCTTCTTGTACATTGTCATTAGTGCAAATAGGGTCTCTTTCTCATAGAAATTTCTTAATAACTTGTGAGCATATTATAGATATGGAGTGAAATTGTTCTTTAGAAATCAAACACTTACCATTTACTGATATGAACTAGCCTACTGCATTAGCTCAAAATCATTCGAATATGAGTCATGATGGATAATTTGGGGATTATACTCCCACATCATTAAAAAATAACTCCAAAAAATAGGTGGGACACAATTTTGGTTCTGCTAATGAAGAACAACAAACTATTAGGATAGACATCGATTCCTCTTATTCACCATTGAATGTTCCACATAGTTATTTGGCATGTTGGATACTAGTTCCGATAGTGAACATGAATTTGGGATTGGTGGGGATCCAGTTGTCATCAAATATGTTTCTCAGCCTTACACTCAAGATTTGGACTGTGGCAACCAACATGAGTGGACAAGTTGAGGGTACTCGTGAAATTATAAAACCTATAATGTCTACATCTAATCAATGCTATCCAGTTTGGACCCAAATTTCTATGGCCACCCATTGCCCAAGTGAGAGAAGCATGAATTGGATCCCATTAGATGGGTGTTAGACCTTTTTTTGTCAGAGCATCCATCACAATTGTGATGAATAAAACTATTGTAACTTGGAAGAAGGAAGGTACAAGAGTTCATCTTAAGATTCTAGGTGGTCATTGTAATCATAATGCCCTTGTGATAGCTTCATTGTGGAATCTATGTTCAGCCATTAGGACTAGCTATCACAACTACAACACCCTTGCTGTGCAAGTAACATATAGCTGTTAGAACATTCTTTTGCAATTGTGATAGCTAGTCAAATTATTAAAAAAAAAAATTGCTAGAGAATATTATAATATATTTTGATATTTATTATTACAATAATTATTCATACAATTTAATGGGTATGTACCATGTTTGTCTAATACACATATCTACTATGGAGTCTTTATATCTAATATATGGACCCTTTATATCAAATCATTCATTATAAGTTGGGTAATGTGCTTCATGCCTAACATGCAAGGGATGCATTTGTGTTTGCAATTTTGTCAACTTGGAAAACTATATTTGATCTTGGCAGCTAGGAGAAATTGATTATTCATTTTATTGTACCTAATCTGATGATAGTTCTACAAAAATTTGCAATCAACCCTGCTAATCAACAACTAGACCAATTTAACTAGGTTATGGCTTGTTTATTTCTAAAAATATCTCTTCTATCTATGTTGGCATATGTGACTCTATATTCAATGTTAAAATACTAAAAACAAATGGAAGGGGAAACTGAGCTAATTTATTTTCAAAATTTTCCCTATTTTGAGTTGAGTGTACATGTCAAACATTGAACACAAGTTGTAATTTTTTTAGTTTTTTCTCTAATTTGAGCTAGGTGTATAAGGCTAGAATCAACCAAGCATTTATACTAATATGCTATCAATTTTACTCTATAGATGGTTTTGGAACACAAAGGCCACCTATCCCTTCCATTTCTACTTATGTGCTTTCATGTTTACTCTGATTCATATAGTTTAGATTGCAGATTTCTACTTTATTAGCTTTATATTAATATTTTTAAACTACTAAGTAGGATGATCCACATGGTACCTATATGCAACAAAAATATCATTAACAAAGTACTAGTGTAGCCTAACAATATTGAAATAAGGAGCCTTCTCTTGAAGATGTCTAAAGAAGAATCCCCATAATTAATAATTGACTTTGATCCTGTAGCACATGTAGCCATTATTGTTAAGGATAATAATACTATACAGAGAAAGAGTGTCAAACTATTGTGTTGGCCAAGTGATATACAAATTAATCTTTGATAATTCTAGAACATAATATCTTATTTCTTTTTAGAGATATCTATTTCATATTTAGAATAATTTGGTTTTACTTTTCAAGACTACTGGTGCCTACTGATGGCTCATTGGCTTGTAATGAAATGGCTGCCCAAGCTTGGATTTTTTGAACAAATAAAGAAATGGGGATTTAGAATTCATGGAGAGAAAGATGTTAGAAAGATTCTAGGGTCCTCTTTTAGCTAGAATAGATATGTTGCTTGTTTTTAAAAACCTTCTTATACAAAGGAAGGAACTAACATTTAAGTAAATTTGATTATAGAGGCATTATTGACAAGAATACTTAAATCATATACATAAGCCACTTGAAGTTGTACATTTTATGCAAGATTTTGTCTTATTGAAATAAGATGAATCCATCTCTTATTTATGAAGATATTGAAATTGACTGGCCCAAATACCTATAATTGATTTAAGAATCACTTGTCTACCATAAAATGATGTAAATGTCAAAATATTGGAAAGAGAAAGCTATCATAACTCTGTTGATGTGATTCTTTGTAACAATTTGAATAAAGAGGGTGATAGATATAGGTTTTCTTGTGCTCACGTGTATGTGAGAAACTTAGATCTAAGCCTTGGTATAGGGAATCATAGAAAATGGGCTGAAATTTTTTTAAAAATAAACAAATGAATTTTTATAAGAAAAATAATGTTATTAATGGAGGGGGTTATTCTCATTCTCTAGTTAGATGGGATGAATATAGATGCATTACTTATATAATTAACTATTGCACAAGAATGCAGTCCCATAGCAGCAATGATTAGAAAGTATGTACAAAATGGATTCGTTATTAAAGATATGGAAGATTCCAATTAAAAATTTAATGTCCACATTTAGAAACATTTCCACAACCCTTTGTAGCACCCTCCATGATTTTGCATTGAATGGAGCCATGATTTAACAATAATGGTTTACACTTTTTTGCCTAAACTGACATTGAATTGTGAATTTTCAAGAAAAATTTCACATTCGGATGCAAATTATCATTTAATAGTTAGGAATTTGAAGATGAAGTAAATCAGAGTCTTTTAGAATTTTTTGTTTAGATTCTAAACACATTTTTTAAATTATTTTTTCAAATGATTTGATTGAATTTTTTTTTTCTCCCACAAAAATTGGTATGTTGTCAAAAACCTGACTTCTAAAAAGAGACATTTCTTTTGACACGCATTACTCTTTTTCTATAATAGATATCAATGTGATTCTTTCAAATTTAGTTTTCTAATATTCATATTGAAATTGTTGAGTGGTTTGATATCTTTAGCCTTAGTATTTCATGTTTTATCAGAGTTTAAATTTGACCTAACAGTAATTTGGACATACATGGTTTTTGACACATGTATATTATTATTTATTTACCCAATAAAAATTTTCTTTTTTTGATTGAAAGAGGACACAAATACGGAGCTCATGTTTATTTTTGAACTTTTTTATTCTCTTATTGACTATTTTTTCATGAGTGTCCAATATAGAGGTTTATTTTTTAATAAAGAACCTCTATTCAATTAACATAAAAAACATATACCTAAAAAAAAAAAATGTATCAAATTCATAGTCATTAGGAAGCTTGTTTCGAGTACATGTGTCATGCAAAATGACATGTCTTCAGTGCTCCATTTGAACCTACCAATAGAGCCTGGAAGCCATGAAAACAACTAAAAAGATTATAGGGTTTGGAAAAGCCATCTACCTTACTAGTTTCAATAGAAACTAACTTTCCATCAAAAGTTTTTTAATAGTTTCGATAGAAACTATTTTTAGTTAGTTTCTATCAAAACTATTTAGGCCAAGTTTTTCATGTTTAGTTAGTTTCTATAGAAACTATTTAATTTCTATAGAAACTATTTTTTTAAGAATAGTCCCTTCCTTATATTAAAAAAATTACAATAAAGTTACATATTTTTAGTTCCTTATATTTCAATAGAAACTATTTTTAGTTTATGTAGAAACTATTTTTTAGTTTCAATAGAAACTATTTAGTACATTTTTTTTGTTTAGGGGTAAAAGCACAAACCTGTGTCACCTTTTATAAAAAAACGAGATATCAAAATGTGATAGTTCAAAACTAATGAAAAAAAAATAGTATTTGTGTTTAGAATATGAAGATGATGTAAACTGATGAAATGTGTAGAATTGGATAAATTTTATGGCTATACTTTATATAATTTTTTTGAGTAATTATTTATTCATTTTATTTTATTTTGAAGTCCCCTTTTTAACTGCAAAAAATATAGGGTGTAGTTCCCATCAAACAAGTATATGCAAATCATCTTTTTTTTGTTCTGATATGAAAATATCTTATAGACGACATGTATAGTTAGGGAACAATAAATAAATAAATAAATTTTGATGTATATTTTTTTTGTTATAAGTACTCAAGTTTGACCTTATTAGAATCCAACAATTTTTTCCTCGCATCGAAACTTCCCTATCAGATCTATACCTTCTTGAAAAAATATTACATATTCATGAAGAGGATTCTCTCCTCTAGAGATAAATATGATTTTTTATTTTTTTTGATATGATTTACTAGTTTTCCTTTTTTGAAGGAGCATCTTCTGAAATGTTCAAATATTAACTTATAATATTTTGACATTATAACATATTATAACTAATCAAAACACTCAAAAGATTATATAATGACGATATTGAATTTGAGATCTATAAAAGGGTATTTTTAGTTTTTGAAAAAAAAAAGAGTTTTGATAGAGAAATGAGATTTGACCAAAATAGGTTTTGGTATCCTAAACAGTGACATAGATCTATGCTTTTACCCTTAGTTAGTTTCAATCAAAACTACCATCAAAAGTAGTTTCTATCAAAATTATGTGAGTACTTTCTATCAAAAGTTTTGGGGCCAAAAATTCTTCTTGCACATTTTTGGAGGAATTTCTTCCTCCAAAAAAGTGTAACCCACTATTGTGGGTTCACCCATTTGGAGGGGGTTATTCTAGTCATGCTCCAGTCGGATGGGATGATTATAGATGCATTAATTATATAATTACCTATTGCACAAGAATGTGGTCTCATAGCAGAAATGATTAGAATCTATGTACAAAATGAATTAATTATTAAAGGTTTGGAAGCTTACAATTAAAAATTTAATGTCCATGTTTAGCAACATTTCCTCAACTCTTTACAGCATCCTCCATGATTTCGCATCAAAAAAAGCCATGAATAGGATGGAGATCTTCATTGAATGCATAAAGAAAGAACCATTCATGATGTTACACACAAAAATAAAATTGGAAGGGCTTGATGAAAGGAACATTCAAGAAGTTACACACAAGTATAACATAGGAAGGTTAGATAATGGCGACTCACAATAGTTTTGAATTTTTTCATGAGAAGTATATTGAATACGGTAAGCTTGGTCTTCAAGAAAATGTTGAATATGGTAAGTATATTCCATGGGTAGTGCATGGGCACACCCCAGTTGAGTTTGAAGGAAGTGATTGAAGCATATGCAAAAGAACATGACAACCAATTTTTTCCTAAAGTGGGATGCACACATGATGGTCTTTAGGTTTATGGATTTGGAACCGTTAGTATCTATATAAATTCTATAAAACAACAAGTTCTTGCACAATCTGGAGATAGATGGGTGATTGCATCATTAGAGCAGCAAGTTGAGATGCACCGTAATCAAATGAGAGAGAGCCAATGGAAATATACCAAAAGGAGAAGGAGCGGATTTAGAAAGAGACTACATGATAGAAATAATGGCCAGACAACATAGATGATATTATGGGAGCACTGCATAGAATCCAATAAAGTGTTATGGTAGGTACTATAACATTGAAATCACTTGCAAGTATCTTTGAGAATTTATAGTCCAAATATTAGGAAGACTACACGTTATGCAATTTTTCATGTATTGCATCTACATTTTCTTTTCCATTTCTTATAAGAGTGCTTCAAGGTTGGGAACCACTTCAACATCCTTTGCATGGTTTAGAGGTAATGCCATTTTAGCAGAGGCTTCTGCAAGGGAATAAGCCTCATGATTATGTCATTTATACAGAAGTAAAACTTGCTTCTTCAACTCTTTACACTCAACTCTTCACTAAATTTATTCTTCTAGCAATGAGAATATCTGCTACAAATTCTTGGGAGCCAAGGGACCCTAAACCTATGCTACATTTTATGGAGACATGGGAGATTTTACTACTAGCTCCAATACTTCATAACATTTTGGATCATATCATGGTGCCCAAATTAATAATAGCACTAGATACTTGGGATCCTCATAGGGAGACTATGCCAATACATGCATGGTTATATCCTTGGCTTCCATTGTTGGGCTAGTGTATGGAGCCTTTATATCCAACCATTCGTTATAAATTGTAGAATGTGCTTCATTCCTGGCATGCAAGTGATGCATCTGCATATGCAATTTTATCACCTTGGAAAACTGTATTTGATCCTTCTAGTTGGGAAAATGTAATTGTTCATTTTATTGTACCTAATCTAATGATAATTCTGTAGGAATTTGTAATCAACCCAGCTAATCAGAAACTAGACCAATTTAATTGGGCTATGGCTTGTTTGTTTCTAAAAATATCTTCTATGATATTTTTTTTGTAAAATTTCTTGTGAACTATGCCCCTTTTTCTTGGTCTGCATTATTTTTGTGTAGGAGCTTGAGGTAAGTCACTTAGTATGGGTTGAGTGAGTTTAATTTTTTTTTTATTTGGATTCTAGAACATGTATGTAGCTAGATCAATTTTTCTATTGTGCTAAGATGTAATAAGCACCTTAAAAAAGATCTCTCTGTATATATAAAGAGATACATACATAGACACACATATGTATATGTATGTATGTATGTATACACACACACATACATACATTTGTATATATATGTATATACATACATACATACATACACATATATACATACATATATATACATACATACATACATACATACATATACATACATACATACATACATATCTATTGCATCAACACAAATCCCATTTCATATTGATTACTTATTTGGACTATCTTTCTCCCATTGATAAGTTTTGATAGTAGCAAAGAACTAATTATCTTAGTTGTTAATGAGAACCAATAGATTATATTGTCTAGCTTACAAACTAATTATAAGAGTATTTCAAGATTGGGAGCCACTTCAACATCCTTTACATGGTTTAGAGGTAATGTCATTATGGCAAAGGCTTCTACAAGGGAATGAGCCTTGTGATTATGACATTTACATAGAAGAAGAACTTGCCTTCAACTCCTTACACTCAACTATTCACTGGAGTTATTCTTCCAGCAGTGAGAATAGATGCTACAAATTCTTGGGAGCCAAGGGACCTTGAACGTATGCTATATTTTCTAGAGACATGGGATAAGTTACTATTGGATGCAATACTTTATAACATTCTGGATCATATAGTGATACCTAAATTAACAATAGTAGTAGATACTTTGGATTCCCACAGGGAGATTATGCCAATACATGCATGGTTACATCCTTGGCTTCCTTTGTTGGGACAACTTATGGAGCCTTTATATCCAACCATTCATTATAAATTGGGGATGCACTTCAAAACTAGCATGCAAGTGATGCATCTCCATATGAAATTTTATCACCTTGGAAAACTGTATTTGATCCTGCTAGCTGGGAACAATTAATTGTTCATTTTATTGTACCTAATTTGATGATAGTTCTACAAGAATTTGTAATCAGCCTAGCTAATAAAAAAATAGACCAATTTAACTGGGTTATGGCTTGTTTCATTCTAAAAATAACTTCTATGATATGTTTTCGTAAAATTTCTTCTGAACTATGCCCATTTTTCTTGGTTTGCATTATTTTTGTGTAGGATCTTGAGGTAAGTCACTTAGCATGGGTTGAGTGAGCTTTATTGTTTTATTATTTGGATTCTAGAATATGTATGCAGAAAGGGCATGGCATGTCAATGCAATCATAGAGCTAGGGTACAACCATAGATTTACTAGAGATTATCACAGTACAGTCAAGCTCATTTGATGTTATGTACAACAAAAAAATATTTTATTAAGTTTAAGATCTCATATAGGGAGGAAGATATTCAAAGTTAGTGTGAAATGATAGAAAGATTAAATAATGAGGAGAATGCATTATAAGAAAAATACTATGACAAAAATTTGCAGAGAAAGGGAAACAAAATATAGAGCAAGGGCACCACTAGGCAATCATAGATCTCCACATTGATCTCCACACTCTTTCATAGCTTCTCTAAAACCCTCATTCTGAACTCTCCATAATAAGTCAAATGGGAATGATTAATATTTTTTTGTTTTTTTGTTTTTTTTTGTTTATAATCATGTCCACATCGCAATTATGATGCCAATGTTGGTATCACAACTGTGTCGGGGACAATTACAAAAAAACCATGAAAATCACGACAAATTACACCACCATCGCAAATTGTTGTCACAATTTGACCCCAAATATTGTAGTGCATAGAGTCCATATCTCCTAATGCCAATGATGATTGGGCTTCACAAGAGAGTGGGTTTTACATTAAGCCTACAGTAGATAGAGGCCATCAAGAAAATCAAACTTTGAACAAAGTTAAACCTTAGAATTGTTTGTGTAAACAAAAATATTGAACATCCCCACAAGGGAGTGCTCATGAATTGCTGAGAAATAATTAGATGAGGAGGAGACCAACATTCAATAATTTTGGTGATCTACAAGGCAAAGAAGGATGCTTACCAAGTATTCAGATTATGAATTACTTTTCTCTAAGGAGGCAGAGCCTGAGATCTTAATCTTTGATTAGATTGAACTTGTATGTTTTAAAGATGATTCAAGAATTTTTGATAAGAATCAATGGATGATCATGATGGAGGAAGAGATGCCTTCTCTTTAATAAACCTTGGGAGTTGGTATTTCTTCCACCCAATTGTAAAGCTCTTAAAAACTATTGGGTATATAAATTGAAAGAGGAAAATGGAGGCAGGAAGAGGTATCTTGAATTAGAATAACTTGATGTCAAGACAACTTTTCTACATGGTGACGTCAATGAATAATTATACATGGAACATCTTGAAGGCTTTGTTTAAAGAGGAAAACACCATCTCTATTATCAATTGAAGCATAGTTTGTATGGGCTTAAGCAAGCTCCAAGGCAGTGGTACATTAAATTTGATCGGTTCATGACTGAACACAAATTCACCTAGTGTGAATTAGATCTATGTATCTAAGTACTATAAAAGGGTTCCTAGTAGTGAGTTTTTCACTCTCCTACTTTATGTGGATGACATGTTGGTTGTTGTTTCTTCTTTACAAATTGTTATCAAGTTAAAGAAAGAGTTAACTTTGTGATTTTCCATGAAAGATCTAGGCATTGGAAAAAAGATTCTTGGAATGACCATAACTAAAGATAGACAAAATAAGGTGTTTATTTTGTGACAAAAATCATACATTGACAAAGTTGTAGAGCATTTTAGTATGATTGAAGCAAAAAATTGTTCCAATTCCTCTTGCTCCTCACTTCTGCCTAACTTCTATTTTGTGTCCCAAAACATAAGAAGAAAGAAATTTATGAATAACATTCTTTATAAATCAGCAGTTGGTAGCATAATGTATGTTGTAGTTTCCACACACCTCGATATCACTCAAGTGGTGGGAGTGGTTAGTAGATTTGTGCAATCTCAAAAAGCCTCATTGGGAAGTGGTTATGTGGATATTATGGTACCTCAAGGGTACTTTTGATTATGTATTATGTTGTGGTAGAAATCATGTTCAAATGCAAGGATTTAGTGATTCTAATCTTGCTGGAGATTGAGAAAAATGTAGGTCTACTATTGGTTAGGCTTTCATATTTGTTAGGGCTGCCATTAGTTGGGCCTCAAGATTGCAACATTTTGTTGCTATTTTTTTTGCTAAAGCCAAATAAATTTATCTTTCTGAAGGTGCTAGAGAGATTATTTGGTTGCAATGCTTGTTCAATGATTTGCATTGACAACAAGATGATTATGTCTTATTTTCTAATATTTGAAATGCAATTTTTATGGTTCACAATCATTCCTCTGAGTGTCAGTCCAAACACATTGACTAGCATGCTCACTATGTTCACTATATGATAGAAGAAGGAAAATTAAAAGTTTCCAAAATTGACACAAAGATCAATCTAATGGACATGTTGACAAAGGTTGTTGCCAAGGAGAATTTAGAATCTAAGAAGACTTCTCTTGGCCTTGTTAAAAAGAAGTCAACATGTAGATCAAGGGAATGGGTGATTAGTTGAACCATTCATTGTCTTCAAATGGGAGATTGTTAAGTATTTGAAGTCCAACTGTTGCTCAAACATTTTCCCTCCAATTTATTATGTCTACTCACCTAATAATTTGCAATCTATAAATGTTGATAGTATCTATTATAGATTCATTTCTTTCAATCACTATAATTCCTCCACTCTTAGTGTGAACATAGCCATGATTTATAGTGAACAACAATAAACATATGTGTCTTGTTTATCGACATGATTTTCTTTTCACAAAGTTGAAAAGAGTAAGGAGGATAGATTACAATAATCTTGTAGAATTAAGCATTTGTGACTATCTAGATCTTGAGGAGCTCCCACATTCAATAGGTCCAAGTTTCATTGAAAGAATTATAATCGATGGGTGCAAAAAGTTGAAGTATTTTGAAATTTTGAAAAAAATGGCAGGTAAGTGTCTCGAGAATGAGGGGTCACCAAATTGTGCCATATTCAATAGCTTAAACCATCTTGTTATCCTATGTTGTGAGAACCTACACAACATTACTTTGTCAAAAATAGTCATTAGTCTATTTGTACAAAGTTGTAAATATTTAAAAAGAATATCAGGAATCAACAACTTTACGGATCTTGAAGATTTGATTATTTGATGACTACAGGAAAGGACCCAGTACTTGAACATGTTAGAATATATAGTCCAGTGATATAACTAAGAGGGGGCGGGGGTGAATCAGTTATCCAAATATTATCATAATTTTCAACCGTAAAAAAACTTAACCATATGAGTAATTTATAAATTGAAACCAAAACAAGATACTCATACACAATTAACACTAGATATGTTAACTAGGGAAACCCTTGATCAGAGGGAAAACCCTGGTGTGGATGCTACCCACAAGATGATGTACTAATATAAATATTCTTTGTTAGAGGATGGACCCTGTTAGGATTCTATTACAACATTCAGTACATTTCAATCCCTGTTAGGAGATTCCAACCCTATTAGGAGTTATGCTAACCCTTTTAGGAGTTGTGGAAGATAGTTGGACCCACTACCCAAATAGCTTCAAGGTTAAGACCAATGAACCCACTGTCCAAATGATCTTTGCATTATTCCTTATAGAATAATAGAAATAAAATATACATCCTTCCTCTATCTCTATCGTGTCAACCATACTTTTTCTCCTTTAGATCTTGTAACCAGATCACACAATTCACATCCAATAATCCCTTGTATCACTTACTTACATTTAGTAAGCACATTGATCCTTTTTTCACTTTGCACTTCTTTACAATGATTACATACTTGATAGTTAACAAATAAGGAAAATAACTTTCCTTTATACCACATCTTCATAATAACTCCTTGAGTTGGCCTTGAGGCTTTCCCAATTAATTATAATAAGATAATTAATTAATTACAATTACAATATCACTGTTAGCTCATAGTCTATACAAAACTTCACATGTGTGATACTAGGGCTTGTGCACTTGTCGACATCACCATACAACTATCCATTGTCACTGTGTGACTGTGCACTTCTTCATTGCATCTCAAATGTAAGATAGTAATAAACACTAGAATGATGTTCTTCAATACTCTATTTCTATACTACTCTTAGTAAATCAAATACAATTGTCATATGCCATTGACTTAGACTCTACATATTTAACCTTGTCATTAGGACATAGTTTGGAACATATCATCAACTAAGTATCACCAAAAAATCAAACCATTGTCTATACCAGTAAGATCTCTTACTACTATTCTCCTAGTCTTTATAGAAAAAATTGCTATGTTGACATCAATGACAAACATAGTCTATAACACCCCACCAAGGGATCCAAAAGAATTAACCTAAAGTTTTACTAAGTTTGCCAAACATTTTTTTTAAAAGAAAGAATAACGTACACATCAAACATAAAGTAGCAAAAGCAATAACATACAATCATATATAAGCAAACATCACAGATTACATTCCTTAAGGATCCCAAGACGTTGAATCACATTTAAGTTTAAATAATACCAAGTCTAATAAATACCACATCCACATGAAAGAATAATTATAAGTCCAAGTCCATTTAAATAATATGCATTTGTTTTGAATTCCACTTGGCAATAAAATTCAGAATGCTCAATCATCCACTGTACATGTCACAGGGTATGAAAGGCTAAAAGAATATAAATTTATAAAAATATATTACATCATCCTTTTCACATCCATGAAACCAAGTACAATACATAAGTGAAACCATCTAGTATGAAGATATAACTATCCATCATAATATGCAAGAATAGAATGAAAGGAAATGCAGACAAGAAACTCTAGCCATAGCATTAACAGATAGATCTCAATGGTAAGAGTAAAAAGTACTACCACCCAACCATGTAGTAACCCAAAAAGGCCCACTCCCACCATGCTAAGGAGATAGTCTCAAGTCCAAAACATGATATCAATCAAAATATCAAAAAGTAATCTCTAAGTCTAGAAAACCATAAAAGTAATTTAACTCAAAGGTTCCAAGATAAATTGACATCTAGACCTAGAGGCAAAAATAGACATGTAGGAAACCTACTATGTAAGCGGGCAAGTGCCATCGCACAAATCAATGATAGAGTTAACATACCAATCTAACTTGACCTCGGCCCACTAGTGACTCTATGCAGCACTAGTATCCTCTCGTACTAACAAGGCATACTAATGATGCGTGGTCACAACCAAGTGTTCTCTCTACTCCCATTGTAGTCTTTACTAGCACTCAAGGTATGGGTGAGAACATACAAAGACTCTTATTAGGTTCATTTTACTCTTATTTAGTGTAGTTTTTTCACTTATTAAACAACTTACAATGGGTTACCCTGGCAACCACTTAGGGGCCCAAACTCTATTGCAAGGCACTTTCTGACATTAAATATAGGTAACCTACCCTAGGCTCATAAAAGTATAACTCAAAGATTCATATAAAATCACCTTAGTCCTATACAAGTGACTGGAAAGCATCAAAAGATAATTCACAATAACACATCAGTTCTCTACAAGCAATTGGAAAGCATCCCAAAAAATATTGATCGAAGACTCAAAATGGTTAAGTCAATTATGTCATAACATTCACCTCAGCTTCACATAAGAACACTAGAAAGAAATAATGAAAAATAAATTCAAACTCATCATAGAGCATACCAACACATTACCATGGTTGAGTTTAAAAGATCATGATCAAATCAACATAATACTATAATCACAAAACACCCAAGCCTCTAGTAGATGTCCTAAAACTAGTCAACACTCTAGTAAACCCAAACCCAAAACATAAACAACATACAAATAATATAGTGTAAGCTTTAAATGGGGTTACAAGCTTTGGGTTTAACCATGGAGGAAACTCTGTAGTTAAGCACACTTAGGCTGGAGTAGTATTGGGATGGGTGACCTCCCGGTGCTTCACCCCTGTGAGCATCACCTAGATCCAATGAGTGCTAAGTGTTCCATTTATTCTCATGAGAGATGGATTCATATTGAATCACTACTCATGAAACATGGGTCAATGAGTTTGACTCAAAATCACACAGTTAAATCCTGATAGCAATATCACAATTTGACTTACTGTGGAAATTATCTCTTACTTATCAATATAGTGTAAGTTTCATAGTTTGGTTTGATTTTGAAGACACATGGTTAAGTCAATAGTAAGATTTCAGTTTTTATTCAATGTAATTCTTTGAATACCTATGATTTACCATTTAACCCTTACAATTTACCCCATTCTTATATTTGAATAACATGCATAGTTACCCTAATTCAATTTTAAGTCAATTTTTCCAAAATAATATAAGGGTAATTATTTATTTAAATCATTAAAACATTAGCCATTGATTTTTAAATAAATAAATTACTATTTAACTAAAACCAATATCATTTATTAATAATAAAATAAATTCAACACTTCATTAAATAATTTCCATCATTGTTTAACTTAATTAAACTAAATTAAATTAAATTAACTAATAATTATTTTTTTTAAAACTATATCAATAAATTAATTAATATTAATTAAATTAACAATTAATTCAAAACTTACTATTAATATTATTAATAATTAATATTTAAATTTTATAATAATTAAATTTAATAAAAGTACTAAAAAAGCAATATAAACCAAATGAAAAAAAATGACTCCTCTTTTATTTTAGCGCATGGACTTTTCTCACTACCATAGCAGCCTTGCTACTATGGTAGCCCTACTATCCACGATAGTAGGTTTGTCATGGCAGTAGTGGGTCTGCCGTGCAGACCATTAATGGTCATCGGCATTCCCACACTGGTCGTGGTGAAGGGATGGTGGGAGGTGGGGGTGTCACAGTCTCACTTCCCCACATATATATATTTTATTTTAATAAATTTTATTCTTTAAAAACCAATTCCTCCCATAACAAATATAAATATATTATTTTTTAATATATATTTTTTACAAAATTTATTATCAATTCTCTGATAGGAAAATTACAACAAACCATTCAAATTTTTTAACTAAAAATTCTATTTATTTCAAAGCCCTTCCCAATTTAATTTACAATTTTGGATCTACAGAACGATGGTTTTTATGAATTCTTAATCTTGAGATATATAGAATAAATTGGTAGGAATACTAGTAATTTTGATGAAAGATTGAGAAGTTCATCACAATGATATTTTAAAAAATCATTTAACAATCATGAAGAAGACATGAATAATAAATAATGTAATTAAGTGTGTAAATCAAAACATAAGAATCTACCTAGATTCTGATGCTAAAATCACAACACCCCAAAAAGATTTGTGAGAGAAATTTCTTATCTCGAAACCTTCTCTCTTGAAAAATTCCTTCTCCAAAATTCCCTTCTTTTGAAAATGAACCCTCAAATCCTGATAAGGAGTTCTCTCCTAAATTTAGGGCACTAATTGTGCGATCACTTGAGAGTACTCCTTGCTGACAACTCTTTAACTCTTTATTATCTTTCTTTTAAATTTTTTATGCACCTTTATTGCAATATAAAATATCTTTATTAAATTTACTTGACTTTTCTTTTTAATTAATTTTAAATTTTATTCTCATGCATACTTTATGCAATCTTAAAATTCTTTAATAAATTAATATCTTTTTCCATGCTTTAATTTATTTTTAAAATGTTAATTGATAAAATATTTGTTAACTTAAGTAATAATAATTAGTGTTTATTTAAAAATGGACTCCTAAATATATTATTATTAAATTAAATAAATATTATCACATTCTAAAATTAAACTTATAATTTTATCTTTCACTTTAATTCTTTTTATTTAATTAATTTCCAAATTAATTAAATATAATTAAATATCATAAAAAAATTCTATTAAATTAAATCATTTAATTTGACTTAATTAATAGAAAATCACTAAAGACCTATAGGACAAAATAAGAAAACCCATCATAGAAAAACACACACAAGATCAAACTAAAGGGTTATAATCATGAATTTATAGCATATGACATATTCATAAGGTAATCAACTCAGACACTTGTCCTAAATTTCTAAGACAAATTGGTTTAAGGGTTAGGATTTGGACTTAAGAATTTATCTCGCCTCTCTTACCATTGAGATAATACAATAGGGTATGCTCATCCTAGCAATTTAGGGAAGTCAATACCCAATACCTACAATCTGCATACAATCCACGCATATACCAATGCATATATACTAAGCTAAATAGGCAATGGTAGGAAGTGATGCATTGTGTAGATCCCCATTAGTAGGTGACTACAACTCCCTTCCTTAACCACATGAAAAATGTCATACATAAAGAAAATATACATGCACACCATACACATGCAATATGGGGTAAGTATCCATAAGAAAACACATATGATAATCCATCTAACCAATCATCATCAATAACTAAAATCATTGTAATAATCATCATGCATACATGAAGTATATAGTACCAAGTAGTCTCATCATAAAATCAACTAAATATGAAACAATATTTGATAATCTCAAAATAATGCTACTAATCATCAAGCATAAAACTAGCTTAAAAGATTTTGACAATAATAATAAAATACAAACTAGGGGCAGGAACGACATAGTCATGAATGAAACATGTCAATACTCTCTAATGCTTAGGATCCTCCCCTAATGTAGTATCATCAGCATTCATGGTAACAATCTCCCCATTTGGCATTGATTGTGACATAGATGAAAAACCATCTAAATTCAAAGAATACCAAACTATCCTATGTTGTTGTTGTTGTCATCTACTCAAATCCTCTTCATAAATCTAGAATCCTTTGGATTTTAGAACCAACATCAGTTGTTTATACACTTAAAAAAATCAACACAACAGGTGCACATCCTTCTTCTAGATTGAGGTCAATTGTTCACTTACATGAATCTTTCTAAATCTCCCTAAACATATATCTCTCCCTCATACATACTTATGAGTTCTTCTCCCACATTGATTAGGAGATGTTTTTCATGCAAATTATCCCCCACTAATGTCAATGTCAAAGGCCTCAATAATACAAAATACCAATTGCTAAATACCAATTGTTATATGTACTTTGCTCCAACTCTTCAAACTAGCTCAAGTGTCCAAACACATTGTTCAATACCAAACACCAAATACCAAATAGAAAGAGTCCTTAATGACTTAGTATACAACAAATACTCCCTCATATAGGAAGCATCAACATTTAGTCCAGTGTAACAATAGTGCTTTGTACCATTAGACTGATGCACTCTTCCACATCATCTACTCAGAAGTAGGCAGCCTAGGCATAACCCCAAGCATATCTCTGAGGTACTCAAATGTATCTTTAGGGAAAGGCTTCATAAAGATATTTGCAATATGATCTTTAGTACTCACATACTCCAATCTGATCTCCTTTTTTGCTTCCTTCTCTCTCAAGACATGATCTACTTAATAGATATATGCTTCATCTTAGAATGCAATAAATGATTCTTAGACATACTCAATGTACTTGTGTTACCATAGTAAATGATAACAAGTTTTGTAAACTCAATCCCAATATCCTTCAACATCTACTTCATGCACATAATTTGATTATAGTTATTTTCTATTGCAACATATTCTGCCTTAGGTGTACTCTGTGAAATACAATCTTATTTCTTTCTCAACCAAGAAACCAATCTTCCTACAAGAAAAAATGCTCCATCTTCAACATACCATTTTAGACACTGGGTCATCTATAAGGCTTGACCCTTCTTCTACTTCAGGCTCTGCAAAACCTAGGTGGGTAGACCTATAGGTTCTTTATATGGTACTAGTTGTCAAAGGCATACATTGAATCTAAATAAAGTAGATCAAAAATCTTAATATTCTAACACTTATCCAAAGATCTTAGACATGGAATAGCTAATAACATGGCCAAAGAAATTTCTAAGCTAAGTGAGGGTATCACATTTCGGTTCTTCAACATTTAAAGGGAAAAAATTTGATTAATGATGTTGATTTCAGTAAAACATGGCATGAACAACATACATTCTAATCATGTAGCTGATCAGTGCCTTATCTATTGAGAAATCACATGAAACCCTAACACACATCCCTGAAAGTCATTGATGCATCTCACAAATCAGGACTTCCTGATCTATCTATTCACATTATGAATCAAACATCTGCATCTTTTTGAACCTCATACTCAACCTATCCCTTCATGAGATCTACAATCCTATGATGATGAATCAAGCATTTATATAACTCCTTGAGTCATAAGAAAAATAAATCAACATATACAACCAATAGATTACAATTAAGTTTCATACCCTTTGTTTACAAAACACAAAAGATCACTAACAACATGAATGGGAGACAAGATATTAGAATGAAGATTAATTTGCTACTACATTTTTATCGATTTCTTTGAAACAAATACAATAAGATGCATGAAAATAAAATGTAAAACTTCCTAGTAGATCAGAACTATCTGTATGCTTATTTATTTTTGTTCATCACAAGAGAAATTACTGAAGAATATGATGCAATCATAGCTTTGGATCCAACAATGTGGTCTCACACTAAAAATTGCCAACTCCCATAATGGATGAGGAAGAGAAAGATATAGAAGAAGAATGGAATCCTAGATTTGATTTGGAAATGACATGTGCTCACTTGAATCTCCATCATTTGCTATTGTAAAAACCTCTCTTATCTTCCTGCCCATGAGATCTGATTTGGTTTTCATCATTGTTTTGTAACAAACCCAAAATATCTCTTCCTCAATGATGAAAACCCTTTTGTTACTAAAATATTTGAAAAGCATCATGAAATGTTTATACTACTTTGATTCAACTGACTAGGACATGACAAAACTCACCCATAACTACAATTTTACATTCACTTAGTTCACTATTTCACTAAAAATCACATCTAAACTACCTCAACTAAATGAAACTAAAAACCAAGCACCTGGGATAAATCCTCAAATATCTTGAACTAGTGGCCTCCTGTGCAAAAAAAAACCCCAAGAGTGGAAAGTTTTCTCTCTCCCAGTTTTGGTGATATATAACACTCTTATATGGGCTTATCAGAAACTCTTAGGATCTTAGTTCAAAAATACAACTCCTGTCATGGCCTTAAAACTATATTAGGCAAATATTTGACCATTCTCTAAAGTTTGAACCATATAATATAATTCTAATTTATTAAAAAAGGTCCTACACATTCAAAAATGGGAAACAATAAAATATTATTTTTTAAACCTGTTGTTTTTTCCCTCTTTTTCCTCCATCTGGTTCAAACCTAGTTGATTGGCCCTGCCACATGTCATGCCCTGATTAGCTAACTTCTGCTTCATCATCTACCACCTATCACATGGCCACCACATGTCTGCCATGTCACTGGTCACCATGTTGCATTATGAGTTAGCATTGTGCTACATCATCATGAGATAGCGACCACATGACATGTGGCATCTTGATCCTCATCAACATCTAGTCATCATGATATGCCACTATTCTATCATCTTGCCACCTCATCTCACTATGTCATTGGCACATCAACTGGTTGTCATGTCACATGGTTGTCATTCAAGCATCTTTTGTTTGGTGACATAGTGACCATCATTTGATGGGACCATGTGTCATCATCCTATGCCTCATTGAAATTTGTCATTTCCTTGATTTGTATGTTCATTCAAAATTTCTTTAGTCTCCACACCTAGCTATCTTAGTCATTCATGGTGGGGCATTCCATATTGGTCAGTGGCTTTCAAAAGGGTTGTGTCTTGTAGAGATTTAGTATATTGTGTTGAATGGTACTTAAAAGGTAAAAAGTTTCCCCACAACATGAATGTGGGACAAAAGTTTTGGTCTATAACTCAAAATAACTGCCATATACCCCTGGTGATCAATGTGTTTTTGCAAGTGAGCATTGAGGATTCTTAATGCGAGCCACCCCACCCACGGTCACCATGGGCGAACTCACCTTGTATGATCTACACTTTGTGAGATTTTGGAGGAAAATAAACCTCAACTTTTAAGAAATCAAATCCATATTGCAGGAACAAGTAATGATGATGGCATCATGATTTTCCTCAAATCTAGTTTAGAAGGAAAAATGTTGCTCCACACTACTCTCTAGTCTTGATGTCAGAGAAAGCTTCCTACAGCTTTCAAGTTCACATCAACATAGGAGAGCCACTATCAGATAAAAAGGAAAATCCTAGTCGTCTTCAATGTGTACAATAGTTGGCACCTATTCTTCTCCTTCCTTTTATAAAACCTATGCTCTCTTTTAAGTGCAAAGGAAACACCTCTCACTAATTAATTTTGTTGTTTCCTTGTTTGGAAATATTGGCATGCTAGTGGAGTCATGTTCTACAGATTTCCTTTGTTTTTGTAACTCCTCTATTCCTTTGCATGAGGTGCTCTAGCTTGCATGGATTGCTCTATTTTAACCTGGCATCCACCTTCAACGTGGACTGCACACTCTTTCTTAGATGTGGAGTTGGGTGGATTACCTCCTTCAAAAATGTGGATCTCCTCTTGTTGATTGTTCAGAGTCTTCAGATGTAAGTGGTTCATCAATGCAGTGGAGCTCCAAAATGCTTTGTTCCCTGATGCCAAGCCATGGACCTTACCCTCATAGTGGAACCTTCTTCATTTGGGATTGCTCCTATCTACTGTTGTGAATGCCCAAGAATCTTCTTGTTGCATTTGAATGCCTCCCCTTTGTAATCACTTCCAAGCTCTACCTCTTGACTCCCATGTCTCATCTCTCTGTCTTTATACTTATTCTTTTTTAATAAAAATGAGTTCTTTTAGTTCCTTCTATTACTCAAGATGAATAATATAAAAAATGGACTAAATGCACAGACTTCACATCATTACTCATATCATCCTTTAAACACAATATTTTTAAAAGGAAAATTCAACTCACTCCATCCTATTAAAACCTCCTCGTTCCCCATCATTATTAGCATGGAGAGAATATTTATTTTCCTCATTTCCTCAAATTCTATTAGTCTGTTGAAATCAACCGGGCCACAAAAGTGGGTCCAGCTAATTTTTTTTTTGAATTCAAACACCTTACCTCTCAAACTGATCCATTGATTGCCTAATACTAATTTGATCAAAAATCAATCAATTTGCATCATTGATGTTAATTTTTAAAACTCAATCTACATCTTTTTGCAACTTGTCAATTTTCTATTAGGAGGCAGTTTGACAAGCTTTAAAAACTGACAGAAACACCTAACCGTGCTCTAAAATCAAACATACTAATTCTCTATACCGCATTCTCTTACCTTGTCGAATCTCATCTCATGAAAAATCCTTAGCCAAAAGATATTGACCGTTGAATTTTCCCTTTTATAACTACCTACAATAAAACATGTCAAAAAATAATAAATGGTGTTCTGTTTTGGCTTTGAAAATTGGGTAAACGAATACTTAGGGAAATGAAAATTGGGGGAATCGGTTCATTGTCACAAGGAGAGTATAAATCTATGATCAGGGCTCATGAAAAATAGTAGGAAAAAAATGGCGAGCGGTCAAAGTGGGCTACTTGAATTTGCAGACCAGAAACAATGGTAGAAAAGTGATTTTTGCAAATAGAATGGACTTCATAAAGTGTGCAGATGGATTCATTAAGATTTGAAAATTGGCACACTTGAAGTATTTTTAGATTAGAATGCAATAGTACAATCCATTTGATCTCACCTATCATGGATTCAAAGTAATAATATCATGAACAAGGGTACTGACCAATTTGCATTTACTGACACTAGTAAAACTTTACAAATTACTTTTGGAATCATGTTTGAAAACTGATCAAATAGATTAGTCAAGATTTGAAAATTAAAACATAGAAAATATCTGACCTCTAGAATGTAATGAAAAAGGAATTTTCTCATTTTTTCAATTGGGTCAAAGTTATGACAAGTCAAATAGGGCCTTCCAAATTTCTAAATAATTTGCATCAACATGACAATAATAAATGACCAACTTTGAGGGATTCAAAACCTAGTCAAAATATATCAAAATGACTCAAAATTTGAAACATAGGTTCTTTGATATGGATAATACACACTTCCAAAGTGGTGAGTCATGAAACACTATTGGGTGAAAGATATTCAATTGCAAACAAGGGCTCTTATCACTATTTGACACTTAAGCAAAAATGTTGATTTGGGTATTACTCAAAACGAAACTTCACAGAATGACTCAGAATGGAAATTTATCTTCATGGGATGAGTGGATATACTAAATTCAAGGTTTTAAAAATATTAAACACATCTTAGGCCTCAAATAGGTAGCTGGGTACACATGCAATAAAAAGTGCTTATAGGGCTTGATTTTTAGGATGGTACTCAAAATTAGGGCTTCAATTTTGAGTCCCAACAATAAAAAAATATTACAATGATAAATAAAATTTTAATAACTTCTCTCAAATATAAATTACCATCTATTGTACCTTTAACAAATCCAAGCTTTGTCAAATACTAATCTAACCTTGCATACCAGGTTCAAACCATATAAAGCTTTCTTTAGTTTGCATACCATCTCTTTTTCTTTTTTTAGAGGGAATCCATTAGGCTACTCAATGTATACTCCTTCTTCAAGTTCTTTATTCAGGAAAGCTAACTTAACATCCATCTGATATACCTTGAACTTCTTACTTGCTGCGTAAGTGAAGGAAATTCTTACTGCTTCCATTTTGGCTACAGGTGCATATGTCTCCTCATAATCTATGGCTTCTTATTGTGAGTAACCTTTGCAAAAAATTCTGGCCTTGTTTCTCATAACTTCTCCTTTTTCATTCATCTTATTCCTAAATACCCATTTGGTTCCTATCACATTCTTGTCTTTAGGTCTAGGAACTAAGTCCCATGTCTCATTCTTCTCAATTTGATCCAATTCTTCCTTCATTTCTTAGATCCAACAATCATCCTTACATGCTTCATCTGCGCTCTTAGGCTCAACTTGAGAAATTAGACATAATTCCTGACGCACTCTATTCCTTGTCATCACACCTTTATCTTTGCTTCCAATTTTCTGCTCTGGAGGGTGATTCTTTGTCATATTTCTATTGGAGGTAGGATTTGACATCTCAACTCTTATCTTATCTCTATGTTAAAACCATTTTTCTTCTCTATTCCCAATCAATAACACATCATTCTGCAAATCATGGTTAGTCTCAAAGAAAACTTTAGGATTTTGTCTAACAATTAAAGGATTATCTTCTTCTTCATCTAAATTATAATCTACCATATTTTCTTTAGTACCAAACTTTTCATCAATCCTTGCATTTGTGCATTCAACTATTGTCTTAGTTCTATAGTTGAAACATTTGTATGCCTTTCTTTTCAATGAGTAGCCAAGAAACATACATTCATCACTTTTAGGACCGAATTTATCAATGTCATCATCTCTTTTAATGTAACATTTTCTCCCAAAAATTCTGAAATATTTGATTGATGGTGAATGACCAAACCATAACTCATAAGGTGTCTTTCTCATACCTTTCTAATATGTACTCTATTTAGAGTGTATATTGTTGTATTAACTGCTTCTCTCTAGAATGTTTTAAAAACATTATTCTCAAATATTATTGCTCTCGCTATCTCTACCACTGACTTGTTTCTTCTTTCAACAATCCCATTCTACTAAGGTGTTCTAGGTGAGGATAGCTATATTTTGATTCCATCTTCTTCAAAAAAGATGTTAAAATCTCTAGAGGTGAGTTATCCTCCTCTATCTAATCTCAAACACTTTATCTTAATACCAGATTCATTCTTAACTATATTCTTAACTATCTTAAACTTCTCAAAAGCTTTAGATTTCTCTTTAAGAAACACTACCCACATAATTCTGGTGAAATCATCAACGAAAATCATAAAACACCTCTCACCATAGAATCCTCTTGTTCTTGAAGGACCAATTAGGTCTATGTCAATGATCTCCAACTTCTCTATGCTAATGAACTTCTTGCTAGGAAATGACATTTTCTTGTGCTTAGCTAAAAAGCATTCTTTGCAAACAACATTAGTAGGATTTGTAATCTTAGGCAAGTCTCTAACTGCAAATGTGATACTAACCTTCACAATATTAGGACATAATCTAGAACATATCCTTAATTGTGCATCACCAGATAATCAAACCATTATATATACCAGTAAGATCTCTGAGTGTTGTTCTCCCAGTCTTTACATAAATAGTGCTATGTTGACATCAATGACAAACATAGTAATGAATCCAACATGTCAATACTCTCTAATGCTTTAGGATGCTCCCCCAATGTAGTATCAACAACACTTATGCTAACAAAACACCCTAAATTAAAACTTATCAAAATCCTACTTTAAAATTTCAAATCACTCCCATTCTTTGACATTAGCTTACTTGGTGAGCCGCCTACCTATAACTAAGGTTTCACGTCTGTAAGGAAACTTGGCAACAAAGAATATAACCATTTCCACATAACCCATAATAGATCTAAAATAATCACGGAATTAAAAATCCACATGCAAGAGAATAGACAACATACCCACAAAATTGTGACACAAGATATACCCTGGGAAACCCTCATTGAGGGAAAAATCCAGCTTCCAAAAGCATCCATCACCATGTATTATTCAGCAAAAATACCACTGCCATACAACCATGGAAGCCTTCATGGCCATAGCCACAACCGAGCAAACTATGTGAACAAGCATGAATCCACACATCCCATGTCATGCTTTCAACCTTCACAAATGCTCCCTTCGCTAACCTGTCAAGCCTTGTCCTGCTTGACTCTTGCCTTTTGTCTTCTCCTTGTCACTCTCTCTTCTCTCTATACAACAACTACCCTTAGGCTGCTTATATAGTAGCAAGTCCCACAAAACCACCAAGTGGTATTACATAAACCATGTGCTACCTAACCCACTGACCCCACATTTAATATTGGGCATTTAATTCTTTTCCCCAATATTAAATAATTACATAAAATATTTTCACAATGTCACAATACAACTCATCAAGAATATTCCATGGGAATCTTTACATGTTGCACGTCCATCTAGGCACAACATTACATAACAAAATAGCAATATTATGCAATGTGTGCAACACCCATTATCTCAACAATCTCCCACTTTTTGTATACATTGCATAGGGTCAATCCGTAGCCACATAAATGAACAAGGGAACAATCCCTCCCAGCACATCCACCATCATGGATCAAAATACACCAAGTGCTCCATCCTAGTACTCGCAACAAAAATCAAAGTATCTGCATCTCGAACATGAATGATCTCACCTCCTATTATGCCACTCCCACTGGACATACATAGAAGCCATCCAAAGAGAAAACCACCCAACCTGTCACATTAGAAGATCATAAAATCCTGTACCAACTGAAATTCCAAGCACAAAAAACCTGATCCAAAGGTAATCACATGTATCCGTAATTGTCAAAATATCCATAGCTAAAATAGCACCCACAACAAAGTGCCAAACCCATCCAACTATCCATACCTCAAAGGTATGACAAGTGAATCTCATATCACTGACATATCCAATCTACAACCTGCAATCACAAGCCTCAAGAGCAATACCTGCCACATATATACCAAGAAGCTCCCACTGCAAAAGATAATGTCAAAACTATAACCAATCCACTCAACACATCTCAAAGAAGTGAATCCATGTAGTATCAAGGACATCAACAATACATAATCCAATATCCTACAAGAACAACTCTCATAACAAGTCTCCAATAGTCTCCCAAATTCTCCACAACCAACAGAGGAAAGAGATAAAGGAATAACCATGTCATCTCTCACATGACATACATGAGCACAAACCAGTGATCACAATCTCTAACCAATCTCAAATCCAATGTAGGCAGAATTGAACATCCAAGAAAATAACCAAGACTAGAGAAACCATGCAAATCATAAATTGCATCATGTCCTTCTACACACACCTCTAGATGTAAACTGTGCAAGTATGATCTCCTCCATAAAACCCCAACAAGAAGCCTCAACAACACCCAAACCATACCATATAGCTAATCATGGATGTAAGCCTCTCACAAGAAGATCAAACTCAATAAAACCATTCCTAAACCAAGGAATAGCCATTCCTAATCCAAGGAATATGCCCAATAACCAGCATAACAACATATGCACATGGAGATAACCAATGCTAAACCATCTCTCAAATGAACCCTCTAGAACTAACTCATGTACCATAGCTCAAGATCCATATCCATGAAAGACAAGCATAAATATAATGCAACTGAGAGAAACAATGGGCTATACCTCTCAAGTAGCAAACCACCGAGTAGACCAAGAGTGGGGAATGAGAATGCTCATCAAGATACCCAAGTCTCCAACCAAGACTCATCTAAGAACAATCTCCTCTCAAGTCCATATCAGGTGACTGCCCCTCAGATACTTCTCTAATCTAAGAGAAATCAGCGTCACCACCGTCTCTAAGTATCCATGAGCACCTGTAACCAACCAATCCATGCCAACTTCAAATGCAAAATAGCAATATCATGAAGTATCCAGCTTATGATCAGTGTACTCAATACCAAGAAACTAAACCAAGATCAATGTCAAAGTTCCAACCATGGCCTTAGAAACATAAACATGACAACATGATCTTACCATCTCAACTAAAGAGATAACATGCTCCATATGAACATACTATAACATGTCACAACTCTAAACGCGTATCAAGAGTATACCATGACATAATAATGAAACCATCCTCATACCAAGGATAACATGCCAAATAAAAAATATAAACCACACCTTTGCCAAGAACCCTATGAGTCCTCAAGATGCAACCATCTCCATACACCATGAAGAAAAAAAACCATCTCCACATACCAGGAAGAACCATCTCCACATACCATGAAGATAACCAAGAACTCCATGAGTCCCCAAGATCTAACCATCTTCAAACACCATGAAGATAACAAGTGCACCATGCAAATATCAAAGATGCTTCTGCAGCAACAGGATCTAAGACAAACCTCCAACATCTGCAAACACTCAATAAATATATCAATGCCAACAACTCCCACTCAACCGTGGTACCAAGTCACCTATGGCATCATAAAATCCATCCTCTCCAAACCAAGAAGATATAAACCAAACCAGGAACTAATCTTGCACTGTCACCCCATCACTGTCACAAGCTCCCACTAAACCATGTATCCAAGCTATCCATGACATCATGATGAAAACCCATCCTCTAACCATGAGAATCAACCAAGGCATCAAACTATCAAAGAACTCAAAGTGCATATCATGAGCTCCTCAAAAGAAACTAAATAACCATGATCCTCAACCTAGAAGATATACCACCATAACTGAATTAGAAAATCCAACCTAATGAACATCAAGGATGTACTTGTATATCCAATCATGTCATGCCAAAATCCACGACACTATGATCACATCCATGAACCGAGCATCTGGCTCTCAAAGTGTCCAACCTATCAGCATAGTCAACCACAATCCTCCACCATGATTGTACCTGGTAACAACATCTCATCCCTTCTACATGAAGATAAAATCATGTGACTTAGGGCATAGACAACCCAAATCCAAGCCACCAATCTGAATATGCATCAATAATGAAAGATCAATGGGCAAAGACAACCCATAACCAAGCTATAAATGCAACCTGTAAGTATAGACCACTTACAACACTGCACAACTTGTAGACCCAACAAGTCATCATGCATATCCAAATCCAAACACTGATAACCATATCATCATGAGACCAATCTGAAATATGAACTGAGTATACAATCACATCAAATCTTAAATTTCCAATGCCATAAACTCACAATGTTACCATAATCAAAATATACTTATAAATTGTTCAGATCAATATATCATCAAATAAATCATGCCAAACCAAATCTGAACCAATGTGTAGAGCTCTCCAAGAGTTTTCTGTTGACTACTCGAAGTCCAAAGTCCGACTTTGTATGCCCAAGTTATGCCCTAATTCATGCTCAAAATAAAAAACATCTGAATTTAGGGCTCTTAAAACTTGACAAAATTTCAAAATCACAGAACCAAACCTACACCATGTTGCAGTGCTCTGAATTAGCTTTCCAATGCCTATAAGAACTCTGAAATCCAATATTCTGAGAGAAAGTTATGGCCATTTTACTAAGACAGTCTTTTTACCATTTTCAGCACGATTTTTCATTTTTTATTTTTTCAGTGACAAAAATTTCGACGGGATTAAATTTGACGGCCATCATGGGCTGAAACCAAAAAAACTCTTTCATTTCCTCCAAACATGACCAAACTAGGGCATATTATATATCAAAATTTATGGAAATGTCGACCCGGATCCAATGGTGAGGTCTGTTTTTACCTAGGAGGTCATTTCTGCAAGCTACCCCCCAAAACCCTCATTTAAATGAAACATCCGAAAAACTCTTTTTGTCCAACAATTTCCCATGCCCAAATCATTTAACATCCTATCATAACAGCAAACCCAAAACCCTCAGACCTACAATAAATTATTCATATATCTTGCCCTTTCTTTTATCCTCTCATGCATTCCCATGGATTCAATCTAGGGTTACAATAATAAAACCATAGCTCTGATACCACTTGTAAGGAAACTTGGCAACAAAGAATATAACCGTTTCCACATAACCCATAATAGATCTAAAATAATCACGGAATTAAAAATCCACATGCAAGAGAATAGACAACATACCCACAAAATTGTGACACAAGATATACCCTGGGAAACACTCATTGAGGGAAAAACCCAGCCTCCAAAAGCATCCATCACCATGTATTATTCAGCAAAAATACCACTGCCATACAACCATGGAAGCCTTCATGGCCATAGCCACAACCGAGCAAACTATGTGAACAAGCATGAATCCACACATCCCATGCCATGCTTTCAACCTTCACAAATGCTCCCTTGGCTAACCTGTCAAGCCTTGTCCCACTTGACTCTTGCCTTTTGTCTTCTCCTTGTCACTCTCTCTTCTCTCTATACAACAACTACCCTTGTGGCTGCTTATATAGTAGCAAGTCCCACAAAACCACCAAGTGGTATTACATAAACCATGTGCTACCTAACCCACTGACCCCACATTTAATATAGGGCATTTAATTCTTTTCCCCAATATTAAATAATTACATAAAATATTTTCACAATGTTACAATACAACTCATCAAGAATATTCCATGGGAATCTTTACATGTTGCACGTCCATCTAGACACAACATTACATAACAAAATAGCAATATTATGCAATGTGTGCAACACCCATTATCTCAACAACGTCCACACCACCCATTGTGATGCCACATTAGCATGCTTTTTTCCAAGTTGTCCAAAACAACCCAAATAAAAAGTGAGGCCAATGGTCATGCATAGAGGCTATGCATACTTGAATAGCTGATGTGGCATCACATCATTGGTTAATTTTTATAATTGAGGGTACATTTTATTCAATTTTTGGTAGTTAGCATTGTACTAACAACTTTAAAGTCATGTGTATTGGTACAATATTGTCAAAAAAATTGGACATTAAGTCAATATGTATAGGTATCAAGTCAACAACTCCTATCACAATTATTGGAACATGTTAAAGTACTGGGTCCTCTCCCCTATGTAAGAAGGTAGAGAACATTATGCTACCAACAACACTCCTTGTCAATTTGTCTATTAAAAGTTGCGAATATTTGCAAAGAGTGGAAGGAATTTGTGGTCTTCCAAAGCTGATTGTTGAAGATTGTCATAAGCTCAAAAACCTACTAAATCTAGTCATAATGAGTTTCTTGGAGAAAATTAAATTCAAAATTTGTGAGAAATTGTATAGCTTACAAGATATTGAAGAATTACAGGCACTAAAATTCATGCAACTTAGTTATTGCAACAATGCACTAATGCAAAATTTCCATCACAAATTGAAGGTAATATCATAAAAATGTTTTTTTTATTTATGAATGTGTTTCTCAATTTTATTATTTGACCTTTACCTTTGTTTGGAAATTTCTTGGTTAGTCTATATTTTCCCAAGTAATGTTTTTGGAGATGTGTTAATAAAAATAATTTATTGTCAATGAACTGATAGTATTTTTGCCTTTTTACAAATGCCAATTGTCAAGGGAAATCTATATGATTGGATGAGCAATACATGAAGGGGGTCAAGTTTAAATAAATATTTGTTATGTAAGGTGAATATTGGCATCAATGAAGTGATTGAAATTGACACTTATAGAACTTGTCTTCAGTGGTTGAAATTAAGTGGTCTTATATGATGCTTTGTAGTTGTGGTCTATAGCTCAACTTTGATAGCGGATATAAATAGATCTCTTCAAGACCTCACAAATAATAATCCCATTCAAGTGTGTGAAAAGGAGAATGGATAACTATAGTGGTAGGAATTCCTTATTTTATTTACCACTATCTTTGACAAATTCAATGTGTATTAAGAAAGTATGGGGTAATGAAGGAGGGGTTTTAGGTGGATGTGAATAAAGGTGAAGATGAGAAAATTATGCGTGTGTTATGAAAAATTAGGATAGGTTACATTATATGTGAATGGAGGTTAAAGCATATTTTTTTATTTGGATCATTTATATAGTAGAATGAATGTAATTGTTTTATTAGTCCCACCTATAAATAGGTGGAGACTAAAGTTTTCATATCACTTTAACTTATTAATTCATTTTTTGAAAATTGTGAGTAGTACTTTTATCCTATGTTTTGCACAAAATATTTTATTAAAGTGAGATTTTGTAATTTAATTCTATTTTTTGATTGGTCAGGGCTAATTTCCCAGTAGTTTTTTTTTCTATAAGAAAAAAAAAAGAAAATTTATTCATTGACATATGGAATTTATTGAACACTACACATACTAGAAATCATTAAGTAGGTGGCAATTCTGATAGTTGGCATGCAATGAAAACACTTTTTTAAGACATCTAGATCAACAATCCACGTGCTAATTGAAATTTAAATAGTTTAGAGATGGATTTGGGATAAGAACAAAGACCCTCATTTCCTACTAATTTCTCGCAAGACTACAATATGTGTAGTTTTGACAAAAAATATTTTGTAATAGTTTACTGATTTTCAATGAAGTTTTCTTGCTTCCATGAGATTTCAATTTCTTATGTTTTTCTTGCATTTGAGATCGATGGCAATGTCGGGTTTGGAAGATGAAATTTCAAAATTTGTTATGGTTGAAACAAATCATTTCTAGATTACTTAACAATATGGTATCGATTCACATTTATTTAATATGCACTTTTTCCATCTTGTTAATGGAAA